>CM033457.1:5749848-6124848 GCA_019425755.1 Amaranthus cruentus | reverse complement strand
CGTGGCATAGATATCCAGTTTGGCCTCGTTGTATTTCGTTCATAAACTTCATGGCAGACACTATCTTAATCCTAGGTCTGACCTTAATCCCATGATAAACTATCACACCTTGCTCAGGGGTGTCCAACCTAATGATCTTATCTTTACAAACTATTTATGCACCATTCTCTCCTAACCAATCTATTCCTAGTATCACATCATAGTTATCTAGATTAAAACGAATTAGGTTAGTAATGAAAATATTTCCCATAATCTCCAAGGGACAATTTTTAAACATTTCCCGACATGTGATGTAAGAACCATCAGGTAAGAAAATGTTAAGATCTATAGGGCTGGGTTTAGGATGGTATTCAAGGTTTTGAAGGAAAGTGTTTGACATAAAAGAAAAATCAGCCCTTGAATCGAACAGAACATGTGCCATTTTATTACATACATTAAGGTTCCCAGATATTACTTTACCTTTGGTTTCAGTGTTCAAATCAGTGTTGTAATGCTCGTCAGACATTGAAAACATTCTTCCAGCGGGTTGCCCTGAGTTCCTCCTTGTATCAAAGTCTCTGTCTGGATGGTTTCCTTGTTTAATTGTATTGTTTGCAGCAAACCTCTTGTCTCCAGTCAGTTTCTGCTCGATTAACCCCTTTCCTTGTCGAAGTTCTGGGCAATCCCACTTCATGTGGCCAACATTTTTGCAATGATAACACAATATCTGGCCCTCGCAATTTTTCCCTCGGTGATCCTTCCTACAGTATTTGCACAACGCGGAGTTATTACCATGCTTCCCAAATTGACGAGTATCCCTTGCTTGGAAATTCATCCCACTAGTTCTAACCCTCTTGTGATCCTTAGATGACTCCCCCACATTCCTCCTCTTATTAAAATCATCTTCCTTCTCTAATATTCTTTTATGCTCCAAGGCTCGGTCATACACATCTTGATAGCTGTCGTAACTCCCAATCCCTTTTTTGTAACTTAACATTTAAGCCCTGAAAGAATCGAGTCATTCTAGCCTTATCCATTATCACAAAGTCCGGTGCAAATCGTGATAACTCCTGAAACTTAGCAGCATACTCAATTATAGACAACCGTCCTTGTCTAAAGAAAAGAAACTCATTTTCCTTCTTCCCTTGCAATGATGGGGGGTAAAATCTCCCCTTAAGCTTATCAATGAACTTATCCCAAGTAAAATCGGGTTCTTTAGCTATATATTCTCAATGTCCTCCACCACATATCCAATCCTCAAATTTCACAGGGTCAGCTTCCCCATCGTAAGAACGTGGGTTATGGGTGGCTAATCGCTTATAGAACTTCCCTTCTGATTCAACTTCACTATTCTTGTTTTGACCTTCAATGATACCTAAGAGTTTGGCGTTATTATCATCAAGGTGATGTAAACAGGCCTCTAAGGTCCTTACTTGCGCTGCTCGATTCTTTCCATTACGATGCGCCATTACAACCTAAAAATATAAAATTTAATTATATATATATCTTTTTTCCTCAAACTTATATGCATCACACACATATATGTGTATATATAAATCAAACAATCAAAAGTTTCTTAATATATATCATAGAATAAAAAGCTTACATTATACCGTCTGGGTTTCACATATCATATCCAACATCACTTAATGTTCTTCTTTTTCCATATTTTTTTCTCCTTTCTAGTCCTCCATAATTATACTTGTACCCCTTTCTCCCTTGTTCATCCACTCTCTTTAGGTCATTCAACACATATTTCAGTCACTCCCTATCTCATAGCTTACTTAGGTATATCCTTTATCCTAAAGTAAGTATCACATCTCATGTTTAGTCAAGGCCTTAATATGAGTCCTAGAAAAATGATTATGGTTTCCAAACCCATTTTAGTCATTATTCTTATAAGGATAAACATAGCACACACTGACACATCGATCCACGAATAATGAAGGTGGGGATTCCCAAGTGTCTAACTCAAACAAAGATTTCATAAATTTTCTTTCATGTTACATTTTGCAGCAGCATCCAACGAAACCCAACAAGTAGGTAAATTAGACTTTTGGGTTTACATTTTGATTACAAGTTCTATCCTATCACACTCGTGTACTCATATCTCTTAAAGATTAACTTTGGCTCTAATACCAGCTAAAACAGCACATGTACTAAGGGTTCTAATTAAAGGTTAAGAACACATGATAGGTTAGCATAACACCATGTACTAAAGTTGTTTACATTAAATTTGGGCACATAATACATCTAGAGAATGTCCTAACGACAAACCAACAAGAGTCTTCAAGTACTTAAAACTTTCAAAACCATACAATCCACATGTCTACGCTTTCAAAAGTACACAACCCCATAAACTTTAATATACAACAATTATAATTTTTTTACTAAGGAATTACTGATAACGGGTTTGTAACGCGTCGTTATACGCTAAAAACCTTGGCTACGCAAACAATATTTATAACACCCTATTACTACTACAACGAGTGTAGTGGCAAGTCGGGGATCGAACCACAAGGACAAGACTAAGCGAGGTTAGGTGCTAGGTGTAGAGAGGGTAATGGGTATGAGTGAAGGGTGTGCGAACTATACTACTAAAGCAATAAACAAGATTAAGATAAGCAATAGGAAACAAACGAGGATGGTAAGGATCCACCCTAGGTCGATTCTATGTTCTCATGGTAAAGCTAGGTCAAGATGGATTGAACGTAGATCGATCGAGACACTCTAGATAGCGAAGGGAAGTTGGTGACATATAGCCATGCGAACGACCCATAATCGCCCCATGTCTCATCAAGAGTGGCAGGACAAGATTCTCATCGAATATCAATCAAACAATCCACAATAAACCTTAACCCTAATCTAGCACATGAACAACATTTACCAAACCTAGGGTTTCACCAAACCAAAACCCCTAAGAAAACTACTCTAGCATATTAAAATTAACTACAACAAAGCTAATGAAAGAAAGCATGAATAAAAGCATTAGGGCAAGAAGAAAAGCAACAATAATGAAAGATATCTATCAACTACACTACAAAACAATAAGAAGAACAAGAACAAGATTGAAATGTAAGTGGACAAGATTCAAAGCAATAATCAAAGCATGAAAGAAGAAAGCATTAAAATGGCATAAATGAAAGATAAACAAAGTAAGAGAGCAATAAAGAAAGATGACTTACATAAACTTAAAGGAAATGAAAGATTATAATGCTTGGAAAGTAAATGAGAAAGCTTTAAATCTAATCTAGGGCAAAGGAATTAAAATGAAAGCAATAAATGTGATGTTCTAGTTGGGAGGATTTCTCTCCATCACGACATGGGTATTTCATTCAGAAATAAGCCTTTATATAGGCTGTACAAAGGTGGGGAAATAAAAGCCCTAAAAGCCTACGTGTTTTAAGTTGCAAAGAAACGAAACAGCGCGATAAAAGGACACATTCGCCCGAATCCCTAGGGGGCATTCGCCCGAATCCATGCATTCGCCCGAATGCATTGGAGATTCGACATTTCCAAAAGCTATTTGCAACTTGGGCTTTGAATCACATTCGACCGAATATGGAGGGAGATTCGCCCGAATGGCTGGGGCATTCGGCATAAACAGTGAGCAAGCCTTTCTCCTTGAAATCCAACACAGTCCTTCGCCCGAATGTGACCCCCATTCGACCGAATGGAGGTCCAGCAGCCTTGATTTCTCTTGAGTTGTGTCTTTGAAATACCGAAATGCTTTGAAATGTTGTGAGGTGCTTGGGAATGACTTGAAATGCAAGAAATTGCCTTGGAACACGCGCCACTTCTTCGAATTTGATGACTAAGCCCCGAACACGATCTGTTTTACCTTGAAGGCTCCGAAAACACCTGAAATAGCCTCAAAACACCGCGGAGACAAGAACAAGGTAAAATCGAGTGTAAAACGCATAAAACCGATGTAAAACATCGAGACTCGACACTACAGTGGGGACATAAATTTGCTCTTAAATCGAGCACATTAATTAAATCTTCCAAAAGGGCTTGAACAAACTACATAAAACGACAAAAGTCAAGCATGGTCCCAAGTCCTAAAGATCTTCAAAAACCTACAATCACCTTTGTCACCCACCAAGTGACAGGTCACAGAATTGACAAAACAAATATACATCAGTATAAACTGAGTATACACCAAGCGTAGAAAAGATTTGATGGTGGACTTTAAGTAAAACATAAAGAATAAGAAGTATTATAATTCAAATAGAATGTTTCAATATGAAAATTATACGTAAAGTTATGCCAAACAAGTTTAACACAACATTCAAATCCGGGGGTTTTCGAGTGAACAGCTCACATAGAGTGGGAAGCTTAGTTCCCAGACCTCTAGTATGTGGGGATCGTCATCCCTCCAATCAATACACAACTTGCAAGATTTTACTCCGGTCGACCTGGCTGGGTGCTACAAACTAAGCTTGCAGGCTTTTTCCAATATAATACAATTCATTCGTTCACATCCCAAAACAAAATATTTAAAATCACTTGAATGTTTCTTAACATAACTTAAATTGTCAACAAGGTTTCATACTACTACTCAACCACTTTTGAGTAGAACATTTGTCATAAGATGATTACTTGGTACAACATCATATTTCACACATAATTAAATACGTTGGATTCAATTCTTTGGCACATGATGATTACTTGAAACAATACACATTTCAAAATTGGAGTACTTTTAAAGTTATAAAAGAATAAAGCTTTTCAACAAGGTATAAAGATGATTTCAAGATAGTTAAAACATAATTCATTTACACTTTGAACTCTAAATTTTATTAAAATCAAGATGTTAAATTATTAAATGAATGTTTATAAAAAGTAAAAGCCTATTTTAAGTACTTTCAATAGAAGTTTCTAAGTACATAAAATCTCTTAAACACTTTAAATAATGTATGAATAAACATTTTAGTTAAATGTGAAGTTAATTTATAAAGTTTAGTATAGTAATTCAATTTGTCAAACTAAAACAAAAATATAATTTTTATTTAAAAGCAAACTCTTCTTGTAGAAACACATAAGAAAAAGAATACTTTGTATAAAATAAACTCAAAGAAAAATATTTATTAAATATTTTCAAGATACATGCTTTAAAACATAAAGTAAGAGTCTTTAAATCCAAAGTTTTGACAAAACAAAGTTATTTTCTTTAACATTGTAAACCAAACAACCATTTTGATTTAAAGGCAATAGAAGCTTTATTTAATAACTAAAGATAAATTTAGAATCTTTCAAGAATCAAATCAAACTTTGAAAATCATAAATTACCTTTGTAAGTAATTAGAAAAAAGTTTCAAGGACAAACTTACATTGTTCTTACATTAATAGTATATCATAATAATTCATAAAAGATATTTAAAAGATTATATTTTTGGGTTTATAATCCAAAATACGAAGCTTTTAAAATCTGAATTTTATTAAAATACTCCATCTCATAAAATTAATTAAAGATCAACATGCTTGGGTTCAAAAACATCAACACTTATACTTGAAACAACAACTTGTCTAAAATATCAAAAACATAGATGATCATCCAACGTCATACTCATGAATAATTCTTTTAAATCACAAAACATGTAACCATTTCAAATTTCCCATTCAAGATAAAGTATGTATACATTTCAAACCAAGTAAGACTCAACTAGTTCATAAATCAACAAAATAGGAAAAACAAGATCTTGCAAAAATAAGAATAACGAAGGTTTTGTGTGTATGCCTTCAAGAAAAACAACCAAGGTTACATAGTAACTTAGAGATCCTTATCTACATCAAACCCAAATATAAACCTCCAAAAGTTAGAATAAGTAAGGTTAAAAGGTGTTAAACTCTCAAAACAACTTCACTAGGTTTCCTAGTAAGGTACTTACCCCAATTATTGTATCTTCTTGATTTTTTTGAAGGTTTTTCTATGACAATCCTTGCGAAATAGCACCTCCTATATCTCCTTCAAAAATCAAAGAACACATGAGAGTTTTTATAGGACTTGCAATGACAAGAATTAAGAGAAAAAGAAAGAACAACGAAGAACCTCAAAACTGCCAGATATGGCGTGTTCAATGGAGTGGAAAGAAAGCTTTGGGTATTTTTGTTCACAATGAACTGAATGAAATTTTTGGTGGAGTAAAAGTAAAGTGAGTCAGGAGTACAGGGGTATATTACATCCACGAAAATGATTTGATTTGAGGGGTTTACAAAAGGGTTTTGACCAAATGCCAGAATCCGAAACTGCAGCTGACCTTTTCTCAAAAATCACACTCAAAGCCTATCTCTATGGCTATACTAGGCTATTATTTTGATTGGGTTAGTGGGGTAACTCTGGTATAAAAGTGGTGTTTAAGTTTTATAGCTTCAAAACATTATTTACGATTTTTTTGGAATTATTTTTCATGACACAAGGTTTGTACCACTTTGGAAAAATTGTTCATCTTTTAAGTTTTTGACTTTCACCACTAATATTAATAACCTAACAATACTAAGGATTATGGGACTGGATATTAAGATTATTTAATTAATTTAATATACATATTCCTAATATTATCATGTACTTAAGGTCTCTTACATCCATAGCGATTTTTAGATTTAGAGGCTTTAATGGAGTTTATTAAGGTTTGATCTCAAGATTAAGGTGTCTAAATTAGGGCTATTACAGGCCCATACTAACTTCTCAGCATCGTTAGTTACTTGACCTTAATTTTTCCCCTGCAGAAATTAAGCATGCTATGTGGAGTATCCCTGATGATGAAGCACCGGGGTTAGATGGTTTCAATAGAAAATTGTACAAGGATGCTTGGGAGGTTATGGGCGATAATATCATCAAAGTAGTTCATCAGATTTTTGCAAATGACAAGATGCTCAAAAGTTGGAATGTCACGGCTATCACTCTTATTCCAAAGGTGCGTAGTCCCTTAAACCCTGGTGATTTTAGGCCTATTTCATGTTGTTATATATTGTACAAATGCATCTCTAAGCTTTTTTGTTCTAAACATAAGCTAGTTCTGGATTATTTGATTGATCAAGCTCAAGGAACTTTTTTTGCAGGGCGTAGTATCATGCATAATATCTTACTTTGTCAGGATATTAAAACACTAGTTTAGACGAGGTTGTGCTCTTAGTTGTCTCATGAAAATCAACCTGTGTAAGGCTTATGATACGGTGAATTGGCAATTTTTAAAGGAGATGCTAGTGGCTCTCAATTTTCCTCATAAATTCATTAAAATCATCATGGCCTGTATCACATCCCCGAGTTATGTCCTAATGATCAATGGGTCCCCTACTAACATTTTTGTAGCCAAACGAGGATTAAGACAAGGTGATCCTCTATCACCCTTGTTGTTTGTTATAGGGATGGAGTATTTGCCTAGAAGCTTGATGAGCATTGCAGGTACTTTTAGCCTTCATCCTCGGTGCAAATCTATTAACCTCATTCACCTTTGCTTTGCGAATGATTTGATGATCTTTTGCAAAGGTGACCTCTCATCGGTTAGAATTATTTGTGAATGTCTCAAGGTATTCTCTAATACTTCAGGGCTTCGTGCTAATACAAACAAGTCTGCAATCTATTTGGCTAGGGTTGATATTTCCCTAACTGATGAAATTAGAGACCTCTCTCAATTTGCTCTAGGTTCACTCCCATTTCGATATTTAGGAGTTCCTCTGTCCCCCAAACGCCTTAGTATTCCTGAATGTGAACAACTGGCTGACAAGATGACTAAGCGTATTAGCTCATGGAAAAGTAAGCATCTTTTATACGCCGCCAGATTACAACTAATTAACTTTATCTTGATAGGGATTACTTCATACTGGTGCCAAATCTTCATTCTTCCAAAAAGAGTGATTAATATTGTGAATTCAATTTGTCGCTTTTTTCTTTGGTTTGGGGTTGCTCAGTCTCCTAAACCCGGAAACATGACTTGGAAAGATGTGTGCGCTGCGAAAAAGGCAGGTGGCCTTGGGTTGCATAATATTCAGCTTTGGAATCAGGCTACAATTGGCAAAATTGCTTGACATGTTCATACTATGAGGGAAACTTTATGGGTAAAATGGGTCCATGGAGTGTATACTAAAGGTGCGTGATGGGTGATCTTCAATGCTCATGTTACAGCTAGCTGGACTATTAAGAAACTTTGTTTTGTAACAGCAATATTGAGGCCTTGGATATGCAAGGATACATATTCAATTGAGGTGTATGAGTCTAGTTTGGGGGATAGGCCAAAGGTGCAATAATGGTATCTCGTTTGGAATAAGCTATCTATACCAAAAACTAGATTTTTTTTTGTTGGTTAGCTGCTAAACAAGGACTAAGAACGAAGGACAAACTATATCATATTGGTGTGGTAGATGATGATTTGTGCCCCTTGCGTGGTTCACATTCCGAAACACATTCACACCTTTTCTTTGAGTGTCCTTTTAGTCGCTTATGTATAGCGAGAATTAAGGCTTGGACGGGAATTGTTTTGAAACAATTCAATGGCATGGATTTTCGGAAGTGTGGTATGTCCCACTTGAAACAACAAGTGATGATTGCAATTTATGCCTCTATTATTTACTATATTTGGCAATGCAGGAATGAGGCGATTTGGAGTCATTGTATTCGAGCCCTAAATGTGTTGTTGGAAGGATCAAGGAGGATATATCTCATAGATGCGTTGTATTGAATATCGGGCCTCTGATGAGATTTTGATCTTTTGGATCTGCTTTTTCTAAAATTAATGATTGACCTTTTTAGTTGTTGTAAAAAGGTTGTTATTAGTAGCTGAGTTTTGATCTGTTGGTGTTCTTTGAATTGTGTTTTGTTGAGGTTGCTGGTGTTGAGTTTATGCTACAGCCTCTAGATATCTTGTTTCACTTGCTACTGTTTTGTGTAGATCACTTGTTGCTGATTTTTTATGTTTGAGGCTTGTTGTTTTGATCTTAATTTTGGCTGCTGGTTGAACCTACTGGAGGCTTGATATTTTTGCTGAGGGGTTCTCCAGGGTCTTGATGATGCTAGATCAGCTTCATTTGCTACTGCTTGTGCTCTTCAGTTTTGGTGATGATGTTATATGGATGAAATTCCATTGTTTAGGTTGTTGTGCTTTGTGCAGCACTGATTTGTTACTTATTTTGTTGGTTGCTTTGGTGTAAAGGCAACCTGCTGACTGCATGCTTAGTTGTTCAATGCTTATCATTGAAGTCCTTACTGTGATCTTTGTTTGGGTGCTGAGTCTTTGTGTTCTGGTTGATATTGCTGACTGAAGTTGATGTTTGATCCTTCTGCTGCTTGCTGATGTTTGATGCATTGTTCATGAAGACTCTTATCTGTCTTGGCTACACAGTTGCTTGGCCTATTATCCTCTATTGGTTGTGCTGCTGCTGGCTGCAGTGTTTTCTCATGCTTCTGGACTTGTTGCCTTGGTGATTCATGCTTGATGCTACATATGTTGGGATGTTGCTGCTGACAACCTACCTCTAGGTGCAATTTGAGTTGCTTTTGTACTAGTTACTGTTTTGATGTTGAGATCAGCTGCCAAGTTAGAGTGCCACTGGTCTGGATGCTGCTTTTCTAATTGCTGGTAGAAGTTCTGCTGTTACTAGTCCATATTGACCTGTGGGGCTGATTTTTCTAATCTGTGCTGGGCCATGAGTGTTATGATGCTGCTAATTTTAATGTGGATTGTACATGAGTGTTTGATGTTGATCCTCTAATTTGAAGTTGAAGAAGTTGCTGCCTCTGTGTTATTTTAGTGCTATTTTAGTTCTGGTTCATAATTGCTAGCTAGTGCTATTTTAGTACTTTGGCTATGTTCTGTTTAGTGTGTAGGTTGGTGCGTGTTATTTTTAGTTTAGCTATTATAGTTGTCTCTGTATAGCTTTGGACTTTAGTCGACAAATTATGTCGGCTCATTTTTGGCCTCGCTTGTCTCGTATACGAAGAGTAGGATGGAGAAACCCTTCATATAAGGTGGGCCTCGTTACCACACTGATGCAAATTCGGATAGCTGAGTTTCCTCTGCCTTGTTCTTTCTGTTTTTTTCTGGTGATTGGAAATAATTTTTTATTTGTCAAAAAAAATAAATAATAATAATAAGGATCATTCCCCAACAACAGCCACCAAGTTTCCTCAATTTCAATTAAACAGCCTCAAACTTCGTTTTTCCCCAACAACAGCCACCAACTTACAAAATGTGACATCGACACAGCCAATCCACTAAATTACCGGTAAAAACCCATTTCTTACCTTTGACCAACCGTTGACCCATATCTCAACCATGTTTAGAACCCTAGTTAATACTTTTAACCCTAGTTTCCTCTTTCTTCATCACTAATCAAGCATTAATTCCATTTCCACTCCTAATCCCATAATTTCCTCCTTCTTCATCACTAATCAACCTTTAGATTTGATTTCCATAAGGGTTTGGGTAATTGATTTGGGTAATTTTGAAGCTCTGAAATTTTCACCCAAAAAAGCAAGAATGAATTTAGTAAGTAAAATGGCTCAAAAGCATTTGAAAGAACTACTAAAAGAAGATCAAGAACCCTTTTATCTAAAGGATTATATTGCAGATAGAAAATGTCAATTAACAAAACAACCACCAAAAACTAAACTTCAAATCAAAAAATCTAAACCCACTTCAATTTTATGCAAAAATGCTTGTTTTTTTCTCAAAACTCCCCTGATTTTAATAAGAGCCCTAACAGAGTATTCCTTCATGTTCCTGCTAAAACTGCTGCTCTTCTCCTTGATGCTGCTATTCGGATCCAAAAACACAAATCCAAACCCAAAACCCAGATTAAGAATTCGGGTTTTGGGTTATTTGGGTCCATGTTAAAATGATTGAATCTTCGAAATCGAACCCAGAAACTCAAATCGAATGAAATTAAAACAGAGGATGAAAATATAGAAAGAATGAAAACCTAAGTAAAGAGAAAGAATGAAGAACTTACCTTCAATGGAGGATGTAGTTGATGAAGGTTGGGTTTGGGCATTAACTAGAGTTAGAGGGATTAATTTTTAAATTAACGTCAACGGTCATAAGGCTTGGTCAAAGGTAAGAAATGGGTTATAACCGGTAATTTAGGGTGGTTGGCTGTATCGATGTCACATTTTGTAAGTTGGTGTAATTGTTGGGAAAACGAAGTTTGAAGTCATTTAATGAAATGAGAAACTTGGTAGGTATTTGTGGGGAATGATCCTAATAATAATAATAATAATGATGATGATGATGATGATGATGATGATGATGATGATGATGATAATAATTATTATTTTAATAATAATAATAATAATAGTAATAATAATTATTATTATTATAATAACAACAACAACAACAACATAGTCAAAATGTTGTTGTACTTGGGTTTGTTGCCTAGCAATTTTCAGCTAAATGTCATCATCATCATCTTCAAAACCACAATTATTAGCTCTAGTTAACTCATCTTCAAGTTCGTTCATTCGGATGATCTTATCCTTTTTTCTTATCTTTATAGTCTTTTAACACACTTTGTAACACCCCATCATTTGATTATGTCATTAATATTTAATTATAATAATGACTTTTAAAGGTTTTTTTAATTTTAATAATCATTTTGAAATAGTTTATATCGATTATTCACATAGGTATATGAATGCCTACATATTTATATTAAGAACATATTTATAATTAAGCAAATAAAGATGTTCAAATTAAACTTATACATGTAATTCAAAATTTTGCTAGCATATTGAAAATTGTCTTAATTTGGGCTTGTAAGTAAAAATATTATGATTATATAGATGAGTAACGGTGTTGAATTAAGAAAAAGAAAAAGAAAAAAATAAATAAACTAATAAAACCCCCAAATCTCATTCTTTCTCATTACTCACTTCCCCTTTCTTCTTTCTTCTTCACCTCCCTTCCTCCACACTAAAGACCACTACCACGCGCCACTGCCGGAAGCCACCAGCAGCCGCCACCGTCGGGAGCCACCAGCAGCCGCCACCGTCGGCACCCCCCTCTCACATGGCTTAAAGCTCTTTGCTTTTTCCATAATCTTCTCAACCCTTTGTGAGCAATCTCATACCCAATTTAATTTTGTATGTTTTTGATATTTAATTTCTTGTTATTTAGAGTTTATACTTGTTAAATTTGAGTATGATATCTTGAATTTTTGTTATGGGTTTTTTTATAATGGCGATTTAAAAATAAACAAGTTAGGGTATATATTATGATGAATTTAAAAGTAGTATTTTGGGTAAATTCATGAATCTTAGCTTAAATAAAGTTATATCTTGATAGAATTTAAAGTGGGTAAGTATTAGAAAGTTTGATTTGAACTTTAATAAGTTAGGGTTGATATTAGGATGAATTTAAAAGTAGTATGTACTACTTTTGTGGTATGGATGGTGTTTTATTAATTGAATATCTTGTAAGCTTTGTGTATGTGACATTGTTGATGAATGTTGGTAGTATTAGTTATTAGTAATGGTTCGGATTCTTGTTCACAAGAGTGATTGTTAATTATCATTATTATATTTGTTCTTGGTGGTTTATGTTGTTAACGCCATTAAGAGGTGTTTGTTAATAGTAGTTGTTAATTAATTTAAATTGATAGCTAAGAGATGTTAATGGGCTTTTGCGATTGTTGTTATGAATTGACATTGTTTTCATTGCACTTGAGAATTAAATTAATTGTCATTATTACTTAAACTAATCGTTGTTGTAAGTTGTTTAGTCTTGGTACAAAAAATAGGGATTCTTAATGTTGTGAGCGATATAAGTGATTTCTTGTAGTCTCTACGAACCTTGAATAATGTGGTGAAATGGATTTTTTGTCATTACTAGCTTACTACCTTGGGTATTGTCTCTATTGTATGTAATACATTATTTTATTCCATCTTATGTCTACTAATTCATAGTAATGTGACAATGCAATCATACATTCTAATAAAAAGAATGTAAAATTTCACGTGTCATTCCCATATTGATTTGCCATAAAGAAATTTTTACCAAAATTAATATCAAGTTTTTCCTTAATATTTGAGTTGTATATCACAAAGAAGATATGTTCTTATAAATTTGCTTGAAATATTATAATTTTGAATTTAAAAGCTACATAAATTTCAAATTAAAGTTTGTTAAAATATATTTGTTTTTTATATGTGTAGTATAAACAAATTAATAAAGTTTATTCATTAAAATGTTAATTTCTAAAATATTTCATCAACAAACAAATATACATGATAATCAAAAAATGTTTTGAGAATGACAAATAGTCATTATGATAACGTTAAAAGATTTCTCATATTTGCCTTAAATAGTCACTATGATAACGTTAAAAGAAGATTTCTCATATTCGCCTTAAATAGTATCAGAGCTTTAATTAATAATTATTAACAACCTTATTTTTTTATTCGAGCGGGATAATGGGTTGATGATGATGATGATTTCTTTTAAAAAATTAAAAGTACTATATATTCTAAAATATTATTTATTTTATAAGAAATTAATATTATAGTATGTTTATATTGATACCATGTAATTACATCTTTATTTAAAATCTATATTTATATATATTTTTAACTTCGTGCATTGCACGAGTTTCTATACTAGTATATATATAGTTAAGTTTTGTTCCTTAGAACATACTTTGTCGTAAATATTTCTGTGAAAAGTGTATGTTGTAATTAGATTAGAATTATTGGTGTATTAGCAAGCAAACCTAGAATTAAAACTGTTGCATTTGGTACTAGAGCACTTTGTTTTAAAGTAAGTGACTCTTATATGAGGTTAAGTAGACTTATTATTCATACTTTGAACGTGCATACATGCTCTGTTCATAAGAGAAACTTAAGAACCTCACATTTGGTAGTTGCGATAACTTTTGTCTTGCAGTTGCAATTACAGGTACGCAAATGCTATAACTAACTACTATATGCTATTGCTTAAAATATTATCGATAGTTGTGATTAGATGCATTGTGTTAAAAGCATGAAGTACTAGCAAGTAAATTTTATACATGAATAGGTTTCAATTTTCGAATCTCTCGAACTTAGAATGGTATAGATGCATAGAATGATGGTAATAGTAGAAGTTGAGAGTTATCGATAGAATTACATTGTGTTTACTTAGAGTCGGAATGATTCCGTTATATATGAATTCAAGTTGTATATGTGAGTTACCGGTGGGCCTTGCAAGCCC
Organism: Amaranthus cruentus; assembly: GCA_019425755.1. Taxonomy (NCBI): domain Eukaryota; kingdom Viridiplantae; phylum Streptophyta; class Magnoliopsida; order Caryophyllales; family Amaranthaceae; genus Amaranthus; species Amaranthus cruentus. The sequence goes on along the minus strand of CM033457.1, from coordinate 6,110,689 downwards.
CATGGTTCTCATTGATAGAAACGATACATGTGAGTTACCGGTGGGCCTTGCAAGCCCCATGGTTTTCATTGATAGCAAAGATATATGTGAGTTACAGGTGGGCCTTGCAAGCCCCATGGTTCTCATTAATAGCAAAGATATGTGAGTTACCGGTGGGCCTTGCAAACCCTATGGTTCTCATTGATAGAAAAGATATATGTGAGTTACCGGTGAGTCTTGCAAACCCCAGCGTTCTCATTGATAACAAAGGTATGTGTGAGTGACCGGTGGGCCTTGCAAGCCCCATGGTTTCATTGATAGCAAAGGTATATGTAAGTTACCGGTAGGTCTTGCAAAACCCTATGGTTCTCATTGATAGTAAAGGTATATGTGAGTTACCGGTGGGCCTTGCAAGCCCTATGGTTGTCATTGATAGCAAAGGTATATGTGAGTTACCGGTGGGTCTTGCAAGCCCTATGGTTCTCTTTGATGGCAAAGGTATATGTGAGTTACTGGTGGGTCTTGCAAACCCCATGGTTCTCATTGATAGCAATAGTATATTGGAGTCACCGATGGGTCTTGCAAACCCCATGGTTCTCCTTGATAGTAAGAGTAAGTTTGAGTTTTTAGTTGGTCTTGCAAAACTGCAAGGTTCTCATTGGTAGAGAGTTGATTCACTGATACAAGATTTATAGTGAGAAGTGCCCTGTGGGTCTTGCGAACTCCAAGGGTTTTCCATCATAAAAAGATTACACCTATGTGAAGAAACTTTATGGGAGTTAATTATCCAAAGGATATATTATAATTATGCTTACTTTAAGGTAGACAAGCTTTTTAAGGTCAGGCATTAAGTAGTCTGTTGATGCGCTTATATGAGTTGAGACTATGCGTACTTATCAGAGTTTATGTTTTTGAATAGAGGAGTGTTAAGATTTACATTCCACCCCGGAACGCATTGTTCGGGTTGGAAAGGAAGAAATGAGATTAACAAGTATAAATGGATGATAAATGGTTACTAGTTGTGCATGTGTCTTATGAAATCATATTTATATTGTTATATAACGTGATGTGATCTAGTATGTTGGCGTTATTATATTTGGTATTAGCTACTAACGTGTACATGTTGGTGTTTATGTGTGATTGTTTTATGACTTTCTATGATTGTTCTAATATGATACATTGGCCTTTGGTCTGATGTTGAGCAGTAGAAGGATCATAGACTGGCGTACCAGGTATTCGGAGCATCTTTTGCAACGCTTCGGAGGAGTGTGGAGTGCGAAGCATAACTCGTGTTATGCAAGCGTCTTTTGATTTTGTTGTTCTTACGCCTTTTGTAAACTTTAGTCTGTATACGTTTTTGGTATGAGGCATTGAGTCCTCTATTCTATTTTCATTATTCCGCTACGTAATTTATGGTTTTGTATGTTTTAAAATGTCTTATTTCTTTTTAAAACTCGAACGTCAATACTGGAACCACGATCCATGCTTGTCATGATGATTTGAGGAGCCGACGATGAATCATTTCTTCGTGGTACAAGATTTTAAAGGCCATGAATCCTTGGATCAGTTTAGTTATTTTATTGTGTTTTATCTTCCATCATGCCTTCTATTTTAGTCGAAATGTGCCGGAATTTCTACGCACATTCCTTAAGTTTATTATAATATCTTTTATTTTCTTTTTCTTTTTATGTAACACCCGAATTTCATTCCGTCCTTCACGATTTTGGTGTTGTTTAAGGGGTCGGAAATTCAGGGGTGTTACACAATTGCCTTGAGGCGCTGAAACATTAGTACAAGGAGCAACATTTCCCTTTTATTAGCCAAGTGTTCCTTGAGGCGTGTAATTCCACCCCTTATAACTTTATCACAAAAGTTACATTTTACAATTTTTCCATCATCTGTGACTTTGGTACAAAAACTTTATCGAATATCCATATCCTCTGCCTTTGATCGTGGCATGTTTAATACTCCCTTCTATTTGTTCCATTTACCTTTTCCACACTTGCCGAGACAACTTTTTAACCTTTAATATTTTTAAGTGTGCATGACTAAAAGTTATAAAAATTTATCATTAATAATCTTTGCATTGAAACGAATAAAATAAGATCTCACTTGACTATAATTTAACTTATAGATTAAGAAAAAAATACAAATTAAAAGGAATTAGTGAATAGTAACCAAAAATTAAATGGGACAAGTAGCAAGAATAGGAATAGTTAAATATTTGTAAACTGAAACACAAATCAATGTTTGTTTTAAAGTAACAAATAAATAAAAAAAATTTCTATTTATTTGTTTGGAAAAATTACCTAGAATAATCCAAACTATTCATGATTTTCCTACAATAATCTCACCTATTGATTAACAATGAATAATACCATCTTTAAGGGGCATTTTCCTAGAGTAAAGCCGGTTACCGGATGACTTGCTATAGCAAGTTTTATTTTTCTAAAAAAAGATAGATTAAAATAAAATGTCGAAAAAAATGTTAAAAAATATTCATAAAACATTTATGATTTTTTTTATTATTTAGAATCTTTTATGTAAATTTTCAAAAATATTTTTTAATTTTAAATTAATATGTAATTTATTTTTTGGAATTATTCATGGTTAATCAATAGGTGGGATTATTGTAGGAAAATCATGATTCTAGGTAATTTTTCCTATTTGTTTTATGCCTATTAATAATATTTCTAATTATTTTAACATGTAGTATCTCAAATTATGTATAAGTAAAAATTTATTAATTTAAAAGTAATTCATTAATTTTAGTATCTATTAAATTAATTAAGGAACAATTAAAATGAAAACATGTAATTAATATTACAACATTTTGAATTTAGTGGAGGAAGAGTAGTAATAAACTAGTTAAATAATGTAGTACTCCTATAATTTAGTATTAATTAATATTAATATTAATATGATAGTATCTAATTTATCAATATATTGCAATTTGCAATGACGTCCAATCTAATTAAATGGGGTAGCTAGTAGGTTATAATGATGGAGGTTATAGCTGTTAGAAATGTTCAATGATCAAGTGAATATTTTGTAAGTCGTTTAACGTAATTAAGTGAGTATATAACGAGACGTTAATTTAGTGGATATTGAGTAACATTTATGTTTTACTAGAGACCAATAAACGTCATAGGACTATTATTTGATAATGGTATGGGCTTAATGTCACTAAACCTATTGGGTAATGTGTGAGACCATTTTGTGTGTTTGGACCTATATTAGTCTAGGTTCATGTGACTAATCTAGTTGGACTAGATAGTAGTCATAATCATCAATTTAATTATAATGGTTATATTAATAAATTGTTTAACCTCTAATTTTATGAGTAGTTATATGGAGTTAATGATATTCTCAAGAAGATGAAAGCCATGAGTTTATGAGTGTTGGGGATCATAAATCCCACATGTTTGAAATTATCATAATACCCTTGATCAACGGGTCAAAGGTAAAATATACGAGTCAAGACCAACGTTGTTGATCTTGGTCAAACAAAGATAACCAGCAATAGAATTGCAGTTAGTTAATTTGCCTTGGTTAAAGGCACTTCCTCTTATAACTGTTCATTATCCCGGATAACCGCCCCCCATGATGTCACTCGCACCATTACTCTCACCAGGAGTTATTGGTTCAGAAGTAACTTCCCGGCAGTTACTACTTGATGTCCAAAGATCCTTACAAATACCATCTTCTTCTACCTAAGCAAGGTTACGCAATCTAACTCCCGAAATTGACATACAATCATACTACTTCCTCTCTGATCTAACTTAAGCATCGGAGGGCTTTTCCGGGACATCAGCCTCCGGTTTAGTCTTTCTTTGTGGTTGCAGGTACACTACTTGCGGCGGTTGGATCATCACACTTCCCTTAATCTGAAGGTACTTCCTCCTTAACGTTCCCTTTATAAATTCGACAGTTTCTTAACCGAAATAGTTTGGCGCCGTCTGTGGGGACGTAGAAGTACTATCCTTAAAAAACACCTGAAACTTTACCCAAAAACAATAGAATGGCACCCCGAAAAACGTACACTAAGGAAGCGTCTGTGGCTCATAGCACTGACACTTCCGCTTCACTGCGTGAACATCGAGCGGTAACAAGGCAGGATCTAGACACCCTTGCCATTTACCTCTCGCGAACGTTTGCTGAACAGTTACGCAATGTCACCGCCCAACAGCCTCCCAATAATCCGGATATCAATGCGACCTTAGTGGCGATGACACAACAAATCCAAGATCTCCGAACCATGTTCGCCGAGCAGAATAGAGCCCCCTCTGAACAAGGCCATCGTGAGGCAGAAGAAAGTCCCCCTGCGCACTCCCGAGCAAGAACCTCGCACAGGAGGCAAAGGACGCCCTCAAGAAGGGAGACTGCACACACGAACGATTCCCGTAGAACTGAAGGAAGGGACATGAGATCTCATCTCAATCACCTTCGACGGGAAAGAAGCAATGATGTCCAAAGCTTTATGAACAGGAGAACAAGCCTAAGATCCCGCGAAAGCAGAGACCAAGGTAGCACGGTTCAGGTGGCAGAGTCCCCTGCTAATCAAGGTACCTCCCATGGGAAGGAAGCGCCTATGATGCTGAATTCTCCCTTGTCTGCGGAAATTCTGGCCACCCCAAATCCGTCCAAGATAAAAGTACCCGCCATCTCTCTATTTTCAGGCACCCAATGTCCTGAGGAACACATGATCGCTTATAAGAACCTCATGGTCCTGTACACAACGGGTCCTTCTCTCCTATGCAAATTCTTCCCAATCACTCTCACAGGCCTAGCCCTGACATGGTACACTTCACTTCCCCATGGAAGCAATCATAGTTTCGCCGAACTCGAGGCCAAGTTCCTCAGTCACTTCACGGCGTTCCGGAGACAGGAGAAATCCAACTTCCACCTCCTGAGTATCACTCAACAAGAAGGAGAAACCCTCTCTGCCTACCTTCAGCGATTCCATGATGGAGTGCTGGCAGTTACTGATTTAGAAGAATCAAGTTGTAACATCCCGTAGTTTAACTCGTGTTGTTTTAAAAGAGGAATAGACTTTTTGAGTAACCAAATATAGTTCGAGTCAAACCGGGGCGTTAAACGGTTAGTTAAAACGGTTCAAGCGAAATAAAACTTGCGGATCGAGTTCTAGTAGTGCTAATACAATCTACCAGACATAATGACGAAGCAGCAGATAAGTTTGCAAAATTAATTCTATTTATTACAACTCGAGAGCGTTCACGCCTCTTAAACCACCATTAAAAGAAAATACGGAAATTTAGGTTCAAAATAAATTCTGATAATAACGTTTTATTCCTCCCAGAATAGTCCTCACTCCCCACCTGCAATTAACTTACTGCTAGTCATTATCCGAAGAGTAAACGACATCATCGCAGGATCGTTAAGACCAAAGAGTACACGTCAGCAAGGAAATTACAATTCAATTAATTGAATACAATCAAAGTAAAAGTATTAACTTTAATAACTTTCATGTTCCAGTTAGTCAGCCATACTGCTGTATCTATTCCAGCCATACTGCTGGTACCACTTCAAACTCCATAGGCGAGACAATACATTAGGGGGAGCTAACCCCTAAGCAAGTCTCTACCATAGACACACGTCCTACTTCGGTGCCTATGGTCAAGTATGCATACCCCCGCGGTGGCACATAGGCTCCAAAGGCCGCGAGTAAAATCATTCCACCAATTGACGTCATACTACGTCCACTTTCAAGTTAGTGAGGTCATACTACCTCTGCTTATTAAAAGTTATAATATAATCAATTGTTCGGAAGCGTAACAATATACACATTACATGCCCATACTTTACCTTTGATACCATAACATATGGTACGTAACCTATACTACAATTCTATGCTGCGTGTACGTACCTTGATCAAGCAACAAAGCAAAAGGCCCAAATCAATTTCCGGTCACGAATCGGCTTCCTACAAGGTTTAACCGTTTTCGGAAATAAGAACACATTCACATCATCCTCAAGGTAAACACCTCACATACAACAATTACCATCACACATAAAACACATACGCATAACACGTGACATACACCACAACTCCAAACATATTAAATTCCCCTACAAAAGACAGCAACTAAAACTGCCCAGAAACCTGCCTCAAGACTGTCAAAACGTAAATCCGACTTCACCGTTGCGTCCGGAAGGCATCAAAACCCCCGGGTACCAATTTTTATAATTTATAACATAGTATAGATATTTTTAACCTAATTTCAAGGTCAAAATGCTCTAAAACAACATTTTTTTCACTATTTTTCAATCCTACGGGATTTGTCAATTTTTTTTTTGTTAAAATTCATATAAATTCATATAAATTCAAATTTTCACTTTCCTATTAAATCCATATCTTACAACCATAAAAATCATAAACTCATGCCCACAAAAAATTCATTTCCAAATTTTCTCAAAATTATTAATTTCTTACAAAATACAAATTATCATAAAAACAAATCATTTATCCATACACAACTCTTCATACCATAACAAAAATTCCTTACACAACAACACAAATTTCTCCATGAACAATTCTAAAAAAAAGTATATTATTATTATTTTTATACCTTCATCCATCACTCTAATATAACATACTTATATCAAAATAACTCTTAAAACAAAACATCCTACAATACCATTTGATGTCTACATACAAAATTCACATAATAATATTAAATCATATAAAGAAAAAGTCATGGGTAAACATTCACACACATATGTATAAATCACATAATTGGAATTTAACTTGATTAAAGGACAAGAAATAAAATTAACTTACAATTATATGAAAACACCAAGATTCAAAGGTTGGAAAATGCTAGGGTTATAGGGTTAAGCTTTTGATGTTTTCTAGGGAAATTAGGAGATAGAAAAGAAAATGCTAGATTAAGGCAAATGGAAGGATTAAGGGAAGAAATAATTGAACAATTAAGTTTAGGCAATAATCATAGAAATTATTCTCCAATTGATATCTCATGGGAGTTACAATCCCATGAAACCTTCCATTGCCAAGACACCCTATGGAATTTCCCTCTTTTTTTTTTTTTTTATTTTAAAAAATTGAGATTAAAATTGTTTTAGTTTTTTTTTTTTTTTCTATTGGCCCAAAAGTCTAAATTGTTATTAAGAATGAATAATACATGACGCAACCCAAAAAGAGCCCATAACACACTAACCAAATAATAAAAATATATACATAATACTCGTAATTTATCAACTATATTAAAAAAACTATCGTTTTGAAATATCGGGGTGTTACAGACTACCCCCCTTAAAAAGGTTTTGACCCCAAAACCATAACATGCAACCACCACACACATGTAAAACCATAACATGCAACAACACAAACAAGTATGTACACAGACACTAAACACAACACATAAACAACGGGAAAAAAAAAAAAAATTAGGTCAAAATACTCAACGAGCGAAAATCCTATCGCTTTCTACCCCCCTTAAGAAGTTACGTCCTCGTAACTTACTAACCTGAGAGAATAAGTGTGGATACTTTGCGCGCATAGAAGCCTCTGTTTCCCAAGTCGCTTCTTGAGACCGATGGTTAGACCACAACACCTTAACCATTTCGACGTCCTTACGCCGAGTACTGCGAACCTTCCTATCTAAAATCTGAACAGGTTGCTCTTCGTAAGTGAGACTTTCATCAATCGCCAACCGCTCGGTCCAAAACATGCAAGAAGCGCGACATAGCGCTTTCAACTGGGAGATATGAAAAACATCGTGAACCTTGCCCATTGCATTAGGTAACGCTAACCGATATGCTAACTTCCCAATCCTTTCCACAATCTCATAGGGACCAATGAAACGTGGGCTTAACTTCCCACGAGCACCAAAACGAACCACGCCTTTCATTGGCGACACCCGAAGAAGAACCTTGTCGCCTACGGCATATTCATCAGGACGACGACGAAGATCAGCATAAGACTTCTGTCGATCTTGAGCCGCCTTCATTTTCTCGCGAATCAACTTGACTTGCTCACCATCCGAATCCAACATATCCTACCCTAAAGTTACGGACTCTAGTGAAATCATCCCAAGACACCGACTACACACTTCAGACCATACATACCAAACGGAGCCATCCTGAATTCAGACCTGATAACTATTATTATAAGAGAACTCCACAAGATCCAAATGCTCATCCCAAGAACCCTGCCATTCCATGGCTACTGCTCGCAACATGTCCTCCAACACCTGATTAACACGCTCGGTTTGACCATCCGTCATCGGGTGGAAGGACGTACTATAAAGAAGAGTGGTCCCAAGGCCTGCTGTAAGGATTTCCGTAAATGCGACAAGCGTACCGTATCCGTCAAACTATAGTACGAGGTATCCCATGATATCGCACCACATATTTAATGTACGCACGAGCAAGTTGTTCCATATCCCACTTACAATTCATCGGTATGAATCTTGCGGACTTAGTAAGTCTATCCACAATCACCCAAAGAGTGTCATTACCAGTTTTAGACCGTGGTAAACCTACTACGAAGTCCATTGAAATATCATCCCACTTCCATACCGGGACTTCTAAGCGTAATAAACACGGCCTTCTTGTTCGCTCTTAACCTTTTGGCACGTCAAACACTTAGAAACAAACTCGGCAATGTTCTTTTTCATACCCGACCACCAAAACATACCTTTTAGATCTTGATACATTTTATCTCCCCCCGGGTGAACAGAGTATCTCGAACTGTGTGCCTCGTTCAACAGAGTGTCCTTTAATGAGTCACATCCTTCCGGTACACACCATCGTCCTTTAAAACGAAGACTACCATCTTCATGAATTGTAAAGCCTTCGGCTTTCCCTTCACTTGCTTGTTCACGTAACTTAATGAGCTTGGGATCGTCCATTTGTTTAATCATGATCTCCTCAAAGAACTTAGGTTGAATGGACAGAGCTCCCAGTTTGGCTTCCAATTCACCCTTTTTGATTATCTCTAAGTTCATCCTCTCGAATTCTTTACTTAACTCCTCAGACGTTATCAAGGTGGCCACCGAATGGGTTGATTTCCTGCTTAAAGCATCTGCGACCACATTTGCGCGCCCTTCGTGATAAGAGATCTCTAGATCGTAATCACTGATTAATTCCAACCAACGTCGTTGCCGCAGATTCAATTCGGGTTGTGAAAATAAGAATTGCAGACTTTGGTGATCTGTGAAGATCGTACACTTCACCCCATACAGATAATGCCGCCAGATTTTTAACGCAAACACCACAGCTGCTAGCTCTAAGTCATGCGTTGGGTAATTGACTTCGTGAGTCTTCAACTGACGTGAAGCATAGGCTACTACCTTCCTATCCTGCATCAGGACACAACCCAATCCATGTTTGGAAGCATCGCTATACACAGAATACTCTAAAGAAGGATCAGGTAAGACTAATACTGGGGCAGTAGTTAACCTTTCCTTCAACATCTGGAAAGCTTTCTCGCATTCCTCGGTCCACTCAAACTTCTTTTCCTTTTTCATCAAGGATGTAAGTGGGCGAGCAATACGGGAAAAGTCCTTTACAAAACGACGATAATATCCGGCTAAACCCAAGAAACTTCGAACTTCCGTAACGTTCCGAGGTGTAGACCAATCTCGTACGGCCTCCACCTTCGTCTCATCGACTGAAATACCATCCTTAGAGACAAGATGACCCAAAAAGGCCACCTGTTCTAACCAGAACTCACACTTCGAAAATTTTGCATACAACTGATTGTCCCTTAGAATCTGCAAGATTAACCTTAGATGTTCCTGGTGCTCTTCTGGAGTCTTGGAGTATACCAAAATGTCATCAATGAATACTACCACACACTTATCGAGATAAGCATGAAAAACCTGATTCATCAACCCCATGAAAGCTGCTGGTGCATTCGTCAACCCAAAAGGCATCACGGTGAATTCGAAGTGTCCATACCTTGTTCCAAAGTCGCCTTATCATATCCTCCTCCTTAATACGTAACTGGTGGTACCCTGACCGCAGATCGATCTTTGAAAAGATTCCAGCCCTCACCGATCAAAGAGGTCATCAATCCGGTAATGGGTACTTGTTCTTAATCTGGACCTTATTAAGTTCCCTATAATCAATACGTAGACGCATTGTCCCGCCCTTTTTCCTCACAAATAGCACTGAGCTCCCTGTGTGAAACACTAGGTCGTATATAACCTTTTTCTACTAACTCCTCTAACTGAACCTTCAACTCCTCCATCTCCTTCGGGGCCATTCGGTAAGGTGCCTTAGAAATTGGCCCCGTTCCTGGTATTAATTCAATGGAGAAATTCATGACTCTCCTGAGGCATACCAGAATCTTCTTCCGAAAACGCCCATGAAGTCGCTGACCACGGTATATCCTCAAGTCGTACCTCCCGTTCCTTTACTTTACTCACACTACACAGAAACCATTGTTGCCCTTGTTTGATTAACTTCTTAACTTCTAAAGACGACACAACCTTTACCCTAGGCCCTTTAGGAAGGTTCCTATGTTTGACCGTCTCTCCTCTAGGCCCACTCAAAGTCACAGACTGCTCTTCACAATCTATTGTCGCTTTGTATCTACCAAGCCAATCCATCCCAAGTATCACATCCAGGTCTCCCATTTCTAAAGACAACAAATCACTCAAGAATTTTGTTTTCCCTATTCTCACCGGCACATCACGAAACAACATATTACAATAAAAAGTCTCTCCAGAGGGAACAGTGACCGAAAAAGATGTTTTCTCGGGGTTTTCCAACCCTAAGTCCTTAACTCTAGACTTAGAAATGAAGGAGCATGATGCACCAGAGTCAAAAAGAACTTTAACAGGCTTGGTATTGATGCGTAACGCACTCGGACCACATCACCGCTCAAGCCGCTTTCTGAGTTTACCGCATAATCGCCCTCACTGAAGTGGCGTACTGCATCTCCTGGTTTCCACGTTGCCCCGTAAAGTTCTCATTCCTAACATTCCCCTGAGATTGTTGACCAGCAGAGTGGTTTCCTTGAAATCTAGAATTCATGGCACCCCCCAAGTTCCGACCAAGACCACCAGCATTGTGGTTTCCCCTTCCACCTTCGTTATTGCCTCTTCCGTTACCGAAACGTTGCTGATGAACACCTCGAGGATTACCCTTGAAGCTCTTGTTGACCCAAACGAAGCATAACATTCATACATCCCGCGGACCGCTTACCGCAGTGAGAGCAATCCACTAACATTCCCTGCTAGCCCCGGCCCGTGATGATTTCAGCGACATCTCCTACAGCTTGTATACCCTTTCCTTCCCGCTATGATCATACAAGGGTTTCGGCATTCAACTTCTGTGTCAATCTCCCTATTCTTACTAGACTGGCCGGCATGAAAGCCTTTTTCTTGGAAACTCCCAACGGCTTATGTCTTTTGAATGTATTCCAACGGATTATTCACACCTACAAGATTTTGAACAAAGGTATCCTTCCTTTTTCTCCACCTCACCCAATTTCTCCCGTTCCTTCCTAATGACATTCCCGACCGGCGCTCTTTTATATAACCGGTCTAACGTATCATACCTATCAGTCTCAATGTGCTTCAATCTCGTACGACAGACCCAATTCGAACCGCTGCATTTTCTTTCCTTCAGTTGGAACATCTTCAGGACAGAACTTCAAATATTCCATAAATTTCTGATAATACTCGTCCACCGATAAATTTCCCATCTCAAACCTAGCAAACTCATTAGACTTGTCCTTCCTCACATGAGGCGGGTAAAACTGATCCCTTAATGCCCCCTTAAAATCTTCCCAACTTAAGTCACCATTGCTCTCAGCCACTAGTCTTGCTTTGCTGTGAGTCCACCAATAGTCGGCGTCTTCCACTAGGAAAAACGCAGCTTGGTCAACCATGAACTCAGCAGGACATTTAACGACACTGAAAAGTTTGTCAAACTCCCTCAGCCAGTTCTCTAACAGGGATGGTTCACCTTTTCCATTGTAGGTCGAGGGTTTACTTTGAGCTATCCTTTTACTTATTGAGGAAGCTCTTTCCTCCACAGATTTGTGTCTAGGGTTTCTCGCCCCCGCTAAAGCCTTAACTAGTTTCGTAACTCTCGAGCTCCTTCGGTGGCGTAGACCATCGTGAAGTGGTGGCATGTCAGTGTATACTGCATAAGGTTAAACGAGGTGTGTAAATATATAGGTCTATAGCGTCTATTAGAAAGATGACTTATACTATTATTGTTCAACAATTATATATATATATATTTTAAATGTATAATACTAAAAGTTATTCGTTTCTGTTTACTAGAGTTCGACTGATACATAACTCATACATTCTAATCTCCCTTCTTATGAGGGCAATAATGAACTGAAGCAATAATTATTTAGACTAGCAATTTTGAAATAATATCACAAGGATAGGCATTATCCAAATAAATACAAGGTGCAATAATAGTCCAAAATAAAATATTTGGGTATAACTCCCACATAACTATTGTTTGACAAACACATAGTCCAAATCAAAAAAAAAAAATGTCCAACTCACAAAATTTTCGTGATATACTGTCACTACAAAACTGGACATACGCACTCGTATGTTTGTATACTCATAAAAGAAAATAAACAGTTAAACAAAGAAAGGCGACGCGTCAAAACGATCCTGATCTTCCATATACTGATCAGGGTCAAAATCAGAATCCCCAGAGTCATCACCGGAGGAATTATCAGAACCTAATCGAATCGTGCGTAATCGAGGTAATCGCTTGCATCTCACGCATATAGAATCACTTAGGGCAATCTGTTCCATAGAATCGGAAAGCTCTACAAAAACCGGCTCAGGTGGGCTCTCTTCCCACATGGTGATCTCGCTCTCCTCTTCGCTCATAGGGTCACCTAGCCTCACTGGCCCACCCCCTAGAATTATTATATCACTATCATCTGCACTCATAATGTCGTCTTCATCATCCGGATACCCATCTCTCATGGCCTCCTCATAAAGGTCTAGTATTACTCTCAGGGGCTCTTCCTCAATAATTTCCATGGGTTCCTCATGGGCATTAAAACCAATTTTCCTCCTCAATAATTTCCATGGGTTCCTCATGGGCATTAACCTCTACTAGATTCCGGAATGTCCAATCCATTCAGTCCCACCACATCTACCGGTCCGACCCTTCTGTCAACTTCAGGATACTGTTGTTCTTTTCTTTCCGTCCTTTCTATCGTCTCCCCATTTCTTGACCGTTCATATACTTGTTTGGCTTTCAAGTACATTAATTCCCTCCCCATTTCTTGACCGTTCATATACTTGTTTGGCTTTCAAGGTTCCCTTAGGGTATTCATTCCCTCTTCTGCCGGTTTCTTTCCCTTATCCATGGGTATGATAATAATCGACTTCCTGACTCACAAAGAAAAAAAAAAGACAAGGCAATCAATTACCGAAATAAAACAAGGATAACAATTCAGATGATCACAAGTATACACAAGGTTCTATCAGTCATCCATCACAAGCATACATAACAAGGTACTTAAAGACAACAAACATGTGACATCATCCCCTTAATGTCTACCCCTTTACTCTCGTCGTGACTTATGCTTCGTTAAGACATCGGTTTAGATATATAACACTAAATAGAACTCCCGCTCTGATACCAATTGTAACATCCCGTAGTTTAACTCGTGTTGTTTTAAAAGAGGAATAGACTTTTTGAGTAACCAAATATAGTTCGAGTCAAACCGGGGCGTTAAACGGTTAGTTAAAACGGTTCAAGCGAAATAAAACTTGCGGATCGAGTTCTAGTAGTGCTAATACAATCTACCAGACATAATGACGAAGCAGCAGATAAGTTTGCAAAATTAATTCTATTTATTACAACTCGAGAGCGTTCACGCCTCTTAAACCACCATTAAAAGAAAATACGGAAATTTAGGTTCAAAATAAATTCTGATAATAACGTTTTATTCCTCCCAGAATAGTCCTCACTCCCCACCTGCAATTAACTTACTGCTAGTCATTATCCGAAGAGTAAACGACATCATCGCAGGATCGTTAAGACCAAAGAGTACACGTCAGCAAGGAAATTACAATTCAATTAATTGAATACAATCAAAGTAAAAGTATTAACTTTAATAACTTTCATGTTCCAGTTAGTCAGCCATACTGCTGTATCTATTCCAGCCATACTGCTGGTACCACTTCAAACTCCATAGGCGAGACAATACATTAGGGGGAGCTAACCCCTAAGCAAGTCTCTACCATAGACACACGTCCTACTTCGGTGCCTATGGTCAAGTATGCATACCCCCGCGGTGGCACATAGGCTCCAAAGGCCGCGAGTAAAATCATTCCACCAATTGACGTCATACTACGTCCACTTTCAAGTTAGTGAGGTCATACTACCTCTGCTTATTAAAAGTTATAATATAATCAATTGTTCGGAAGCGTAACAATATACACATTACATGCCCATACTTTACCTTTGATACCATAACATATGGTACGTAACCTATACTACAATTCTATGCTGCGTGTACGTACCTTGATCAAGCAACAAGCAAAAGGCCCAAATCAATTTCCGGTCACGAATCGGCTTCCTACAAGGTTTAACCGTTTTCGGAAATAAGAACACATTCACATCATCCTCAAGGTAAACACCTCACATACAACAATTACCATCACACATAAAACACATACGCATAACACGTGACATACACCACAACTCCAAACATATTAAATTCCCCTACAAAAGACAGCAACTAAAACTGCCCAGAAACCTGCCTCAAGACTGTCAAAACGTAAATCCGACTTCACCGTTGCGTCCGGAAGGCATCAAAACCCCCGGGTACCAATTTTTATAATTTATAACATAGTATAGATATTTTTAACCTAATTTCAAGGTCAAAATGCTCTAAAACATCATTTTTTCACTATTTTTCAATCCTACGGGATTTGTCAATTTTTTTTTTGTTAAAATTCATATAAATTCATATAAATTCAAATTTTCACTTTCCTATTAAATCCATATCTTACAACCATAAAAATCATAAACTCATGCCCACAAAAAATTCATTTCCAAATTTTCTCAAAATTATTAATTTCTAAAATACAATTATATAAAAACAAATCATTTATCCATACACAACTCTTCATACCATAACAAAAATTCCTTACACAACAACACAAATTTCTCCATGAACAATTCTAAAAAAAAGTATATTATTATTATTTTTATACCTTCATCCATCACTCTAATATAACATACTTATATCAAAATAACTCTTAAAACAAAACATCCTACAATACCATTTGATGTCTACATACAAAATTCACATAATAATATCAAATCATATAAAGAAAAGTCATGGGTAAACATTCACACACATATGTATAAATCACATAATTGGAATTTAACTTGATTAAAGGACAAGAAATAAAATTAACTTACAATTATATGAAAACACCAAGATTCAAAGGTTGGAAAATGCTAGGGTTTTAGGGTTAAGCTTTTGATGTTTTCTAGGGAAATTAGGAGATAGAAAAGAAAATGCTAGATTAAGGCAAATGGAAGGATTAAGGGAAGAAATAATTGAACAATTAAGTTTAGGCAATAATCATAGAAATTATTCTCCAATTGATATCTCATGGGAGTTACAATCCCATGAAACCTTCCATTGGGCCGGCACACCCTATGGAATTTCCCTCTTTTTTTCTTTCTTTTTTTTTTTTTTATTTTAAAAAATTGAGATTAAAATTGTTTTAGTTTCTTTTTTTTTTTTTTTTTTTTCTATTGGCCCAAAAGTCTAAATTGTTATTAAGAATGAATAATACATGACGCAACCCAAAAAGAGCCCATAACACACTAACCAAATAATAAAAATATATACATAATACTCGTAATTTATCAACTATATTAAAAAAACTATCGTTTTGAAATATCGGGGTGTTACACAAGTGCTGTCTCAGCTCTGATCAACGGCCTGAGAACTCACAAACTGAAGTTCCAACTTCTGGAAAACCAAGTCAAGTCCTATGCAGAGGCAACAAATATAAGCCAGGAGTTTTGTCACTGCTTCTGACATTTGCCATCAGTTAGACCCCGCTTCCAGAAAAAGAAAAAGCGATAAGATGGCAGACACAAGGGACAAAACGCGCTTTGAAGATCAAAGTTCCAGGAGAGGACCCAGCAGATCAGAGCGAGATAGGAAGTATCCTCCTCGAGACATCAAGGATGATGGCTTTGAGGCCAGGTTCAACCGCAATAGAAAAGATATTTTCTACGCCATCCGAGACCAGTTGCCTGCCACTGCTGCAATTCCCACACCAAAATACCGCAGAAACATGGATTTGTAGTGTGAATATCACAAGGAACACGGTCATACGCTTCCTAACTGCCGAGAACTTAAGAAAATCCTCGATCGATATTCAGAGGAAGGAAAACTGAATCGTTTCCTTAACAATGATCACGCGAGAAAGAAGTACAACTTGGATGATAAGGAATACCGAAAAGAAACGGAAAGACTGGCCTCCTTGCACTCAAAGAACACCTCGGCTACCACTGACGGGGTGATCAACATGATCGTTGGAGGTTACTCTGAAGAATTTCCTACGATTAGGTCCGCAAGGGACAGTATTCATGCCCTGGTCAAGGGCCCTCCGAAGGAACAACCCTCTTGCCCCGAGATGAAGTTTGATAAAAAAAATTGAGCATTCCACTGCAGCAACCACACTCTGATCCGGTGGTTGTCACTTTGAAGATTAGCCAAATGAAAGTTCGCCGTGTCCTAGTAGACACGGGAAGCACCGCTGATTTGATCACTATGGACTGCCTTCGCCAAATGAAGTACGAAGCAAAACACCTCCAACCTATGGACAGACCCCTGATTGGGTTTGGGGGTGGAAGAGTCTTCCCTCTTGGGACGATAGTTCTCCCCGTCAGGGTTGGCGAAAATAATAATGGCCGAAGTCTCGCAGTCCGTTTTATTGTCGTAGATCTCAAGTTCTCCTATAATGCTATCATGGGACTTCCCATGATTAACAAAATCAAAGCAGTAATATCCACGCACCAACTGCTCCTGCAATACGAGAAGGACGACGCTTCTGTAGGAATCTTGAGAGGCAATCAAAAATCAGCACAGGAATGCCTAGTTAATTCTCTAAAAGGCGGCGAACCCTCTCAAGAATGTGGGCAGAAGAGAAAGCTAGAAGAGACTGCGATCCTAAACATCCAAGCTCCTTCCCAAAGGCCAGAACCATCCGACAAGCATGAAGAGGTCGATATGTGGGGGAAAGGAGAGATGATCAAGATTGGGGCCAATCTGAACGCCGATATAAGACAAGAATTGCTGACAGTCATCACAGAATTCTGAGACATCTTTGCTTTCAGTGTCTCAAAAATGTCTGGCATCCCAAAAGAAGTCATGTGTCACAAGCTCGACATCCAACCCGGGCATAAACCGGTGATACAAAAGCTGAGGCACCAAGGCAAAGAGTGGATAAAAGCGGCCAAAGCCGAAATCCAGAAGCTACTCAAAGCTAACTTTATCCGGGAATGCCAATATTCTGATTGGCTCTCAAACGTTGTCCTGGTAAAGAAGCCCAACGACAAATGGAGGATGTGTGTGGACTTCACGGACTTGAACAAAGCATGTCCTAAGGATGACTACCCGCTGCCAAAGATAGATCGCCTAGTCGACTCTATAGCGGGGCACGCCCTCCTAAGTTTCATGGATGCCAACGCAGGATATCATCAAATCCCCTTGGCAGAGGAAGACCAACCACACACTGCCTTCATCACAAACGCTGGCGCCTACTGCTACAAGGTCATGCCCTTTGGATTAAAAAATGTTGGAGCAACCTACCAAAGGATGGTCAATAAGGTGTTCAATGCCCAAATTGGAAAAAATTTGGAAGTGTACGTTGTTGATATGATAACGAAGAGCAAAAACGCAAAACAACATACTGCTGATCTGCGCAAAACCTTCCTCACCCTCAGAAACCATGTCATGCGTCTAAACCCTGAAAAGTGCGTTTTCGGGGTAACCGAAGGGAAGTGCTTGGGCTTCCTTGTAGATGAAAGAGGAATAAAAGCTAATCCAGATAAAATGCGAGCTATCCTCAACATGCAATCCCCGAAATCCATAAAGGAAGTGCAAAAACTCACCGACTGTGTGGCCGCCCTCGGAAGATTCATGTCCAAGTCTGCGGATAAATGCTCTCCGTTCTTCAAAACACTCAAGAAGCAGACCTTTGAATGGACTACTGAAGCAGAAGAAGCCTTCAACGATCTCAAGAAGTATTTGGCCGACCTCCCTAAACTAGTCTCTCCACTAACAGGTAAAGTGTTGTTTCTTTATGTAGCTATATCTGACTATTCTCTAAGCGTCGTGCTTGTGGCCGAAAGGGAAGGAAAGCAACTCCCCATATACTACATAAGTCACGCCTATAGGGGGTCAGAGGCCAATTATAGCGAAATCGAAAAAATGGTGTATGCAGTGGTGATGGCTAGCCAGAAGTTGAAACCCTACTTCCAATCTCACCAAATCCGAGTCCGTACTAGCCAGCCCCTGAAAAAGATCCTTGAAAGAAAGAACCAGTCCTCAAGAGTTGCTGATTGGTCTAACCAATTAGCGGATTTTGGAATTGAAATCGAGCCACGAACCGCCATTAAGGCAGGCCCTTGCTGACTTTATAGCCGAGACAACAGGATCCACATCTGAGGATCCCTATCAGGAATGGAAGCTTTATGTAGATGGATCCTCCATCAGAACCTCCAATGGAGCCGGAATCATCATCATCTCATCAGTAGGAGTAAAATTAGAGCATGCAGTGCACTTCCAGTTCACAGCCTCTGACAATGAGGCAGAATATGAAGCATTAATCCTTGGAATTAATATATGCCGCATCAGGAGTCAAGGTGGTATCAGCGTATTCAGATTCCCAACTGATCGTCGGGCAAATCAATGGAGAATTTGAAGCTAAAGACGACAGCATGAAGATGTACCTGCAAAAGGTCA
Organism: Amaranthus cruentus; assembly: GCA_019425755.1. Lineage (NCBI taxonomy): Eukaryota > Viridiplantae > Streptophyta > Magnoliopsida > Caryophyllales > Amaranthaceae > Amaranthus > Amaranthus cruentus. The sequence goes on along the minus strand of CM033457.1, from coordinate 6,091,725 downwards.
AATCCCTAATTGCACCCTTGCAATTCAGCATCAATCACATTCCCCGATCTGCAAACGCCCAGGCAGACTCCCTGGCCAAATGGGCTAGCTCAGCAGACGGGCCAAAAGCCCGCAACATCATTTGGGAAGTCTTGCCTAACCCCAGTATCAATCAAACAATAGCAACGGTGGATAGAAGGGCTACTTGGATGGATCCCTTGATCAAGTACTTCCAAGACGAAACACTACCTGAGGATCCAGCACTGGTTCCCTTTTCTTGAAGAAGGTAAAGTGGTTCGAGTATCACGAAGGCACCCTCTACAAAAAGAGTTACACACATCCGTTGCTAAAATGTGTAACGCCGGAAGATGGGAATTACATCCCCCGGGAAATACATGAAGGAGGATGTGGCATCCATCAAGGAGTTAGAACCATCATCAACAAAGTCCTGAGAAGTGGCTATTATTGGCCGACACTGAAAGAAGATGCTGAAAAACTGGTCAGAAAGTGCGAGATATGCCAATACTTTGCAGAAGTTCCCAGAAAGCCTTCTAATTATCTCACTACAATCCAAGCTGTGCTACCCTTCGACAAATGGGGTCTTGACCTCCTGGGACCTTTTCCCCCAGCTAAAGGCCAGAGAAAGTTTATCATTGTAACTGTGGATTATTTCTCAAAATATGTTGAGGCTGAACCATTGAGCACCATCACTGACAAGTAGGTATGTCAATTCATTTGGCGTAACATTATTACAAGATATGGCATTCCTAGAGTGATAATTACTGATAATGGCCGACAGTTCATAAGCAAAAATACTCTTGAATATTGCGATAAGTTTAACATTCAGATAAGATTCAGTTCTGTGTCAAGGCCTCAAACAAACGGCCAGGTTGAATCCGCAAATAAAATTATTTTGTCTAGCATTAAGAAAAAGATTGAAGGTGCCAAAGGGTCTTGGGATGAAGAATTACCTGGGATCCTATGGGCCATGCGCACTACTGTCAAAGATGCAATAGGACACACACCGTTTTCTATAGTATATGGCTCCGAAGTCGTACTCCCAGTAGAGATAGGCATTCCTTCCACCAGGATCGCCTATCATTCATACGAAGAGAATGACAAGACAGTTCAACCGGATGATCAAGCCCAAACAACTGCAACTCCATGACTATGTTCTCAGGAAGATAGAGGCAACAGGAAAGGCCACTGAAAAAGGAAAGCTTGGAGCCAACTGGGATGGCCCATTCAAAATAGTTCGTATCATCAAACCTGGAACCTATGAGCTGGAAGATTCCGAGGGAAGGCTACTGAAAAGACCCTGGAATGCTGATCATTTGAAAAAGTTCTTCATTTGAACAATCCCTTGCAAGGGGCCACTATCTATGTTGAATTAGTATCGCATTTACATTGAACCTCTTTAGTACTGCATTTACATTGAACTTTACGTTAGTTATACTTGCCATGTATTACAAACATCGTTTTTCCGGATGTTATTCCTCATGTTTATCAAATGAACCTATGTTCAAGAATTGATTGCAAGGGATAGCTCAAATTACGCATTTTAATATTGTTTGGAGGTCAGAGACTCCTATGAGTCTGACCCCCCCTATGGTATGATGAGAACCTATGTTCTCTAAAAAATTTAAGTCATTTCATCCTTGTTTGGAGGTCAGAGACTCCTATGAGTCTGACCCCCCTTATGACTTGAGGAGAACCTATGTTCTCTAAAAAGTTAAGTTATTTCATCCTTGTCTGGAGGTCAGAGACTCCTATGAGTCTGACCCCCCTTATGGCTTCATTGATTGCAAGCGAAGTTATTTCATCTTTGTTTGGAGGTTAGAGACTCCTATGAGTCTGCCCCCCCTTATGACTTGAGGAGAACCTATGTTCTCTAAAAAGTTAAGTTATTTCATCCTTGTTTGGAGGTCAGAGACTCTTATGAGTCTGACCCCCCTTATGGCTTCATTGATTGCAAGCGAAGTTATTTCATCTTTGTTTGGAGGATCCGAGAATCCTATGAGTCTGACCCCCCTACGTTTTGAGGAGAACCTACGTTCTCTAAAAAGTTCAATTTATCGTCGCTTGGAGGTCCGAGACTCCTATGAGTCTGACCCCCCTTGTGATTTGGTTAGAGAATCTACGGATTAACAGAAAGACAAAGATTCATCAGGAAATCTGCCCATAAATAAAACAAGAGACCCAAGATCTCCAAAATTAATATATACAACACTGGCACTCCGGCCAATATTCATCAAAAACTACAAAAGTACAAAAAATTGTTCATCAAAATTACAAGGCAAGTATTGAAGAATCAATTCGCTTGCTGGGTGGCTACAGAAACAGGAGAAGGAGACCTCGGTGGTGGCTGAGTAGAAGGAGACCTCGGCTGCGGCTGAGGAGAAGGGGAAGCGGTGCGTAATAACTTGTCTATATTGACGGTCAAGGGTTCCTTAGCACCAAGCTCTAGGGCGAGCTCCTGGAAAATCTCCTTCTCAGCAGAGAGATTCACGGACAGATCTGTGCACATGTGTTCAAGGGAGGAAAAATCAGACCTATCCAGGATATCATCTATGTCGGGATTTTCAAATGAGAAGGCTTCCCAATCTGTGTTGATCACCTGTTGCTCAAGCTCGGGCTCAACCACTTCCGCCCATTTCTTCCGCTCATCCGCATCCCACTCCGGATCATTCAAAACGACAGGCTCCTTATTGAAAATAGGAGCTATTTTTTCCAGAGCCTGCGTCCTCTTAAAAGCGGCCATAGACTCCAATTGGGCCGAATCCATACCAAGCTCAGCAGCCGCCATTTTGTAGGCCTCGGCCTCCAGTTGCATACTATTATTAATCATCTCCCCGAAAAGTTTCGCCATAAAGGCTCCACATTCTTGGGAAGACAACCAATCCTTGGCGATCCGGCCACGCCTTTTTGATTTGAACTTGTAATACCGGGCGGCTTCAGTGAGTGGCTCAATCTTTTTAAAAGTCTCTCCCATGACTCTCAAAACCGTTGAACTCTGAGTGAAGGCCTTGTTGTAAGCACTCAGAAGATCGGCCACAGCCGCAGATATCTTCAGAGAAAGAGCAGCCGAGTTCTCAAGCTTGCCTCCAGTCTCCACCTAGATCTCCTTAACCCGAGCCCTCCATTGCTCGGCCAAGTCAAGACGTTCTGCCAACGCCTTGCACTTCTCCAGCTTGGCCTCTAACTTTGCCATCTATGCCCCTTGCTCCGCGACCTTATCATTCTGCTCATCTATCCGAGAGGTCAGAGTTCGGATGGTCTCCTGATCGACTTCATTTTGCTGAATCTTTGAAGTCTCGAAGATCATCCTTATCAGCCCCTGAATTAAAATGTGATGAGAAGTTTAACTTCGTGAAAAAATCAAAGTAGATTAAACACAATTATACGTACCTCAGCCATAGTGGATTGAGCCTTCTGCAGCCTATCCACCGGACTCATGGAGTTGAGATAGTCCATGTCGTCCTGATTGATCAGGCAACGACTAGCCCGGTTGAATCTCCCAGCAAGTTCGGAAGAGCTTAAGTTTACAAAAGGAACACCAGGCTTGTGTGCCCTTATGTTCCTGGTATAAACTTGCTCTTCCTCCCCTAGGATCTGCTTCCCCTTGCCTTCGGGGGCCGCCTTCTTGAGGAATGAGCCAGAGGCAGCAGCGGTGGCACCCCTAATGGTGACACCGGGAAAATGAGTCCTTAGCGGAACAACTTCGACTACTTGCTCCGTAGACTCAGAGGAAGTCTCGTCATCGTTTTCCACCACAACCGGATTCTCCGGTGTGGGTTCAGTCGCCTTAGCCTTAGCTTTAGGCTTGGAAGAGGCCCTCTTCCTCTTCTTGCTAGCCGGCCCCTACCTCTCAGAGAGTTCCTCCGAAGGAGGGATTTCTTTCCTCTTCTCGAGGAGAACCTGTGCCTCCTCGTGACTCGGGGCCTCTTTCACCCCAGTCATCACAGCAGCCGAGTTCTGAAAGAAACAGAAGTGTCGGTTGAACTCTTAAGAATGAACCAGATAAAGTTAATTCAACAACTTACAGTTGGAGGACGAGGCACCGGCTTTATATTTAACCCCAACTTCGTACCTAGCAACTCCTGCAAAAAGAAGCGGATAAGTTCCCAAAAAACAAAAAACATGAAGGCACTGATTCGAAGAAACATACTCTTATTCGTCCTCAAACTGATATCATAAGCTGATAAAAATAGTTCCCTTTTTAAATCCGGAAACTTGGGTATCCAGTTCTGTTGCACGAAAATGGGCTTACAATTCAGCTCTACAGACAACGTAGCATACCGAACTATGATGGCCTCTTCATGGTTACAGACCAGGACATTGTTATTGAAATCCTCCAGCTTGGGATCTATGTCAAATGTGGTCTTTATATCCCAACCATGTCTATTATAGAGCTAACCAAACTTTGTCTTGAAGAACTTATTGTTATCAGGCAACTCCCCCACGATTTTATAACCCCTCCGATGAGATAGAGTCACCCATCCAGCGCCGTTTGTCTTTGAGCTACATAGCCTAGCTCGGAAAATATGACGAAAAGCCATCATACTTGGTTTTATCCTTAACCCTTTGCTCACTAAGATAAATGCCACTATACAACCCCAGGCATTGGGGTAAAATTTTGCAACGGTTATATTCAACAGCTCTAAGACGGCCTTGGCGAAAGGATGCAGCGGGAACCTTAAGCCCAACTCAAAAGCCTTGTCATACACGGCTATACACCCGCCTGGAGGGTAGCGAATTGTATCGTACAACGCCGGCTTCACAACATCGTAACCATCTATCAGACCCCATCTCCTGGCCATACTACACCTATCGCTATCTAGTATGTCCATCATGGTTTTGTCAACAAAATAATTTAAAGGCCCTCCTTGGGGAATGTAAAAGGGATGAGGGACGTTCTGTGTAGTATCCCGGCTCGGTGAACACTCTTTTTCCGCCATCTTCTTCATATCTACATGAACCACTTCTAAAAGTTTAGGTTCAACACTCAAGTATTCAGGAGCAAATGCTAAAGATACTTCCCAAGGGTAGGGCAAAATGGTCTCCGGGGGGTAAAAAGGCGAAACATCAGACTCATCATCACTCGGAATTGGTTCATAATGCGGAGTCACTTGGCACCTTGGGCTACCATCATCCGACTCATCAGAACCAACTCTTGTCCTTGTATTTTGGAATTCCGAGTCCTTATTCAAGTTAAGTTGGGGAAGTTCTCTACATAAATCCTCTAAGTATAAGGTCTCCATTTTATAAACAAATTATGAACAGTTATACAGATTACAAAATCAAAAATAATTTATTCAAGAACAGTTTGAAGATCTTCAAGAACAGGTTGAAGATCTATGAACAATGGTTGAAGATTTGAAGATTTTATTGAATATCAAATGAAAAATCAAGAAATTTATGAGATTGATCCGAAAATTAGAGCATACCTGGTCAGAATGTCGTTCCAAGTATGAACTGTCAGAAAATCGCCAAATGTCAGAGCTCCTCTCTCTAGAAAATGAATTGAATTTGTTTGGAAATTCTCTCACTAGAATGTATTTGGAACAAGATTACAAGAATGTGGTAGGTAAGTCGGACCCCCTCTTTGACCCTACAAAGTCTTGGGGCCAAATCTGACTACGTATACCTATGTATACTCATAAGGTCCGAGACTTCTATAAGTCGGACCCCCTCTTTGACCCTACAAAGTGTTGGGGCCAAATCTGACTAAGTATACCTATGTATACTCATAAGGTCCGAGACTTCTATAAGTCGGACCCCCTCTTTGACCCTACAAAGTGTTGGGGCCAAATCTGACTAAGTATGCCCATGTATACTCATAAGGTCCGAGACTTCTATAAGTCGGACCCCCCTTTTTTTGACCCTACAAATTGTCGGGGCCAAATCAACCAAGTATACCTATGTATAATAGAGGAGTCCGAGACTCATATGATTCGGACCCCCTATTTGTGTCCTGCAAAATGCTAGGAGAATTTTGTCTAAGTATCCCTATACGCGCTCCAAAACATCCGAGACATGGGAAATCCGAGACATTGGAAATCCGAGACACTAGATTTTCAAATATAAAAGTGATTCATCAAAATCCCAACGTCATAACGCGATCTTCCCGCATATAGACCAAGTTCAACTTCCTCGAAGTAAGTTACTCTCTTATCCTATATGCGTGGGGCCAATTTTGGGGATCATAAATCCCACATGTTTGAAATTACCATAATACCCTTGGTCAACGGGTCAAAGGTCAAATATACGAGTCAAGGCCAACGTTGTTGATCTTGGTCAAACAAAGATAACCAGCAATAGAATTGCAGTTAGTTAATTTGCCTTGGTTAAAGGCACTTCCTCTTATAACTGTCCATTATCCCGGATAACCGCCCCCCATGATGTCATTCGCACCATTACTCTCACCAGGAGTTATTGGTTCAGAAGTAACTTCCCGGCAGTTACTACTTGATGTCCAAAGATCCTTACAAATACCATCTTCTTCTACCTAAGCAAGGTTATGCAATCTAACTCCCGAAACTGACATACAATCATACTACTTCCTCTCTAATCTAACTTAAGCATCGGAGGGCTTTTCCGGGACATCAGCCCCCGGTTTAGTCTTTCTTTGTAGTTGCAGGTACACCACTTGCGGCGGTTGGATCATCACACTTCCCTTAATTTGAAGGTACTTCCTCCTTAACGTTCCCTTTACAAATTCGACAGTTTCTTAACCGAAACAATGAGTATTATTAAATGGTCTTGATAAGGAATGTTTATGAGTTGTTAATAGTTATGCAATGAATTGTAACGTCACATTAGTAAGGCATTATATAGCTTATTCCATTGTAAACAAAACCAGTAGTTTTTTTTTTCTTTAAAAGCTTAACTCTTTTGAGAGACATAAGAAATGTTAACGCATATAAAAGTGAGGCTAAATTCAATAGTTGAATACACACAAAATTAGTTTAAGAATTGTTCTTAAACATTGTACTAGTATACGAGGTCTTACAAGACATTCACTACGCCAAAAAGAGTTATATATTGGACTTGATTTATAGCACTTTTTTCGGAACGCTATAAGAAAAATATCAATCTATAGCCGTTGAAACCGCTGTAAAAGAAAAATTCTTATTTATAGCCGTCAAAACAACTATAAAAACGGGATCCTTATTTATAGCGGTTCCAACAGGTTTAAATATAGCTACATATTTATAGCTGTTGCAACCGCTATAAAAAATAGTATCTATTTATAGCGTTTTCAACAGCTATAAATATGGTTTTCTCATTTATTTCCCTTTCAACCGTTATAGAAAGCACTATCAAACACGCATCCTCTCTTGTTCAACAAGAAACAAAAATTCTCATTTGTTTCATCAAAAATCCACCCCAAACACACCTACACCAAATTAAGATTAACAAGATCACTTAGACGTGAAATTCAAGAAAGAGGAACTTTCAACAGAAATTTAAGGTAATAATAATATAATTGATTGTAAATTTTTAGATTCACCATGACATATATGAATGAAATAGCATATTGATTATTATTGATTTATTTTTACTTTTTAGGTCATATCATTTAATATATGATAAAATCATATATTTTATTTTATTTTCTTTCAATTATTTATAAAATCTTGATATTTTGAGATGGTTAAAACATAAAGCCATCAAGTTTTAAATTTTTTATTTGGATCATTCCCCAACAACAGGCACCAAGTTTCCTCAATTTCAATTAAACAGCCTCGAACTTCGTTTTTCCCCAACAACAGCCACCAACTTACAAAATGTGACATCGATACAGCCAATCCAAAAAATAACCGGTAAAAACCCATTTTTTACCTTTGACCAACCCCAAAAACCGTTGACCTTAAATTTAACAACAATCCCCTCTAACTCTAGTTAATGCCCAAACCCAATCTTCATCAACTACATCCTCCATTGAAGGTAAGTTCTTCATTCTTTCTCTTTACTTAGGTTTTCATTCTTTATTGGGTAATTGATTTGGGTAATTGATTTGATTACTTCTCATGTTTAATTCCCCTGCAAATTTCACATCAATAACTCCATTTCTCTACTCAATTTCACAAATTTTTCTCTTCACAAATTGATTTGAACCCTAAATTTCCCATTTCACTTTAATTTTAGTGGGTCTTTTGCTAAATTTAGATTTTCATACAAATTGAAATGTTGTTTTTCTGGGGTTTTTTATTTCTGAGTAAATTTGATTGCTGACTTACTGTTATTGTATTCGTTCCTTCAATTATTCATTCTTGTTGTCGATTTTTTTAAAATCATGAGAATCTGTCTTTGATTTATCTCATGGATGCTATTATTTGTTGAAATCTTAAGTTTCTTGTGTTAAGTACTATTTGTCTGGGTTTTTTTCGCTCAAATGAAGAAATATCATCTTGTTTGTCAAGTTTAAAATGTTGTCTGTTTGCACCAAAGAAGAAATAATGGGAAAGTGCAAATCTTTTTGGTCTAAAGAACACCAAAAAAGAATGAAAACCTAAGTAAAGAGAAAGAATGAAGAACTTGCCTTCAATGGAGGTTGTAGTTGATGAAGGTTGGGTTAGGGCATTAACTAGAGTTAGAGGGATTGTTTTTAAAATTAAAGTCAACGGTAACTGGGGTTGGTCAAAGGTAAAAAATGGGTTATAACCGGTAATTTAGGGTGGTTGGCTGTATCGATGTCACATTTTGTAAGTTGGTGGCTGTTGTTGGGGAAAAACGAAGTTCGAGGCTGTTTAATTGAAATTGAGGAAACTTGGTGGCTGTTGTTGGGGAATGATCCTTTTTATTTATATAAATATATCAAAAATCTAAAAAGACCGTGCATCGCACAGGCATTATGTAGTATAATTATAATGTAAAATTTATTTTTTAAAATTTTTATTTTTTGTAACGCGCGCAAATAGTTAGGTTTAGATTTTCCTGCTTCTTTTATTCATTGTAGCCCGCCAACACTGAGATTTTTGCTTCAACCGCCATTCATCTTCACTGCTTCATCTTCCTCCGCCCAAAATAAACGCCAAAAGCTGCTGCTACTGCCTTAGAGTAAGTTTTCTTCCTCCTCCTGTCTTTTTTTTCTTCAAATTAGGGTTTTATTGGGGAATTTTTCTCTAGTTTAGGGCTTGTTATCAAATGTTTTCTTCCTCATCCTGCAATTTTTCAGTTTTCTGTTTGAGTTTAGATGAATGTTGTAATTTAATTTAATTTGTTTGTGTTTAGAATGGTAGTGGTAAAGTTTGGCTGATTTGTATTTTGGTTATGTATTTTGAATGGTAGTGGTCAAGATACTAATAATGGGTTTGATTCACAAAGTCAGTAATGGAGGTTTCTGGCATTACAATTAAGATTGAGTTGAAAGCCTTGTTATTGAGAGTGAGTGGTGAAAATTCTCTGTATATGTATGCGTAACAGGCACAGCAAGATTCTCTGTGTATCATCATCTCATAAAAAGCAGCAAAAATGAAAAGAAAAAAAAATCAAATTACAAAGCAAATTCACATATTTATCAGAAATCATGGAATCTCCTAAATCTCATGTCAATTTCCCTCTTTTAAAAGAAATATAATTCAAATTCTACTTCAAAAACCCATCTTTTGTACTTAAAAAATGATATTTTCTTTTGGGAAATCAATTGGGTGCAAGATGAAAATGTATGTGTACAAGAAAAGAAAGTTATTGATACATTATTCATTAAAATCAGTGTTTTTTATTATGGGTTTATTTACAGTTTCTGGGTTTTTAATGTTGAGTTTTAAGCCTGTAGATCCTTCAACTGAAGATGTTTTTTCATTGTCATCTTCTAAGAATTTTTCAGATTCAAATATAATCTCCATTTCTGTTAATAACCCAGATAATATAAGCTCTTCTTCTTTGTTTTCTTCCCCTTTTATGTCTGAAAAGAGTTCTATGGATAAGTAAAACCAGCAGTTGTTCTTATGAGTGTTGTCTAGTTACTGATTTTCATTAATTCATTATTTAGCTACTGATTCCTGTCCTGAGAGCAATCTTCATTAATTCATTTGTTGCATTATGCACACGAAGCATACTGAGATTGTCTAGCTACTGATTTTCATGTAATTTAGCTACTGAGATGGTCTAGCAATCTTCATTATGCATTAATTCATTTGTTGCATGAATTCCTGTCCTAGAATGAACATTTTCATAATTTTCATAGTTTAGTACTGAGATGGTCTAGCTACTGATTTTCATTGTTTCCTTTTCTTAAACTCGTTCCTTTTCTTTTCTTTTCTACTGATTTTCATAGTTCATTTGTTGCATTAATTCATTTGTTGCATTAATTCCTGTCCTAGAATGAACATTGTCTAGCTACTGATTTTCATAATTTTCAAGAAATCTGTTGTTTCCTTTTCTTTCTTAAACTCGTTCATTTCAGAGCACTGCTTTGGGCCTGCTGTTTTTATGGCAACGTTGTCTAGCTACTGATTTTCATTGTGGGGTAGCTGTTCTACTCGCGTGAATAGTTGCTGCTTTTGTGTTATTGTTTAAATCTGCTGGATAAGTTTAATTTTTAATCTTATTAGCTGAAATCAAGTTAGTTTTTCGGCCCAATTGTTTAAGTGGTTTGTTGGAATAAAGTTTCCATATAAGTTAAGGACATTTTTGTTTTGATTATGTATTTGGGTTTTTTGTTTGAAGAATAGTTTACTAACAGATTTCTTGCTGTTCATTATTGAAATGAGTTACAATGTTTTTAAGTAGTTGATTGAAGTTAGCTGGTTTTACTTTGCATTTCGTTGGCATTATTGAAATGAGTTACAATGTTTTTAATAGTTGATTGAAGAATAGTTCACCTTACTCTAACTATTTCACATACAAAAATACTGTCTGATTTGTTGTTGTGATAATACATGGTGTAGCTGATCTCGATCATCCCTCCCTTGTTGTGCTGCCTAATTTTTTTAAATCGTATCATGCAGATTATGGGACCTTCAAAAAAGCTTAAAAAGCAAAATGCTTATGAGCCTCATATACCAGGTGTGCCTTATGCAGGGAAATCTGATTCGGGTCGAGGTCCAACTGTATTGAGTAGAGTGATACGTGGAAGGAATAAGGGTAAAGTACAAGAAGTTCAATGGAATACTAGAGGACAACCTATTGGACCTAATAGCAAAAACATGATGAGTTATTAGGGTTCCATTGTGAAACAAAATGTTCCAATCACTCACAATAAGTGGCCAGAAGTACCTCAACGTTTAAAAGATGCATTATTTGAAGAGCTTATGGTGAGCTTTATTTTGCTAATTTGGTTCATTTGGAAAGCTTTTTGTGTCTATTTTTCATGTACCTTATCATTATATAATGTACGTCTGTCACTCTTTTTGGTAGATAACATTCACTGTAGAACATAATCGGAAGGGATATTTTATGGAGGCTGGAGCTTACAGTTGGAAGAACTTTAAGTCAGAGCTAACTAGAAATTGGTTATATGACCCTGAAAAGAAACTACGTGAAATTCCCCCCAAAAAGTTTTGCTTCATTGATAAATCAGATTGGAGAGAATTTGTAAAAAGTCGCCTCGATCCTAAGTTCCAGGTGAAAATAATATTTGTATAGCAAAAATTTATTTATAATTTCTTTCTAAAGGTGAGTGAATAATATTTTGTTAATTATAGGAGTTAAGTGAAGCTAATCGAAAGCGCACAACAAACACTAATCTATACCCTCAAAAGTACTCTCGATTGGGTTATGCACGACTTGAAGTTGATGTGGTACGTAGTTTGAAATGCCTGTGACCTTGTAATATTAATATTATTAAGATTATTTAATATTGATTGTTAAATACATAAGAAATTTGTGGCGTTGTTTTTTTTTTTTAGATCAAACGCTTGGAAAAGAAAGGTATTTCCATCACTGAATTAGATCGTGCAACCTTATGGAAATTTATGAGGTGCGATGAAGATGAGAATGTCATTGACGAACAGGCAAAAGAAGTTATTGGTCTTATTGTATGTTTCCATGATTTTCATATGCACATTGAGTTTATTCGCAAGTTATCCAATTCAATAACTTTGCTTCTCGTGTTACAGGACAACCTTAAAAATCAGTCATCACAAGGAGAAATAGAGCTTTCTGGTCGTGATGATATACTAAAAAAGGCGTTAAATAAGGAGGAGCATGGTGGTCGCGTCAGAGGTGTTGGTGGAGGGTCGAGAATTTCAACATACTTCGGAAAATGGGCTACTAAGATGGATTGCTCGGAGTTTTCAAAAGCCATGGAATCTCGTATCAAAGCCATGGAGCTTGAAATTCAGGAATGGAAAAAGAAACAACAAGGGAATGTAGAGCCTTCTACACACAACAAAACTACTGAATTAGAGCCGAATAATGGTGATACTGAAATTCCTGAGGTAAACTAATTTTCTGCAGCACTTGCACATTTGCACAATCTCGTGAAACACCATCTCATATTCTTTCCACTTTTTCTCCATACATTCCAATTTCAATGGTTCATTGTTAATTTCTTTATGTGTTAGGGTATTACAAATTGTCAATTGGCCTTGTCCGAACCTAGTTATCGGATTGTTGCTACTGGACAAGTGCATAATATCGGTACAACGATGCACACACAACAATTACGATCAGGTCATGTGAGAGTAATGGTTATAAATGCCTTTGAAGAATGCACAACCCTTCCCGTACCTATTCCAGGTGAAGCAACTGTAATCAGTGAAGCAAAACAAACTTTTGTCTTATGGCCCAAAGAACTTATCATTCTTGATCAATCGGTAAAAACCTAAATTCATATTATTGATCAAATTTATATATTTATGTGTCTTACAATTTTGTTTACACATTGTATATTCATACAATCAGGTTGATTTATCCAAGAAAAAGGATAAAATTGTTGAATTAGAAAATTCATCAAAGATCCAATGTAATAATGAAGAAATTGATTTGACTAGCAAGAAGAGTGGAAAAGTTGCTTCTTTAAAAGTGAAAACGTTAGAGGTTCCGTTGAAGCCATTAGAGGAAGTAGGATCATCTACAGTTGTTTCACCTCAAAACTCTTCTAATGGCTATCCAAATAAAGGAGCTCTTAATGTAGAAATGCTCCCTTCAATTCTTCAACTGTTCTATAGATATGTCTCTAGAATGTCGAATGATCAACAAGTAATAATACCGATTAACATAGAATTACGAAATACACTCAGAGAATGTCATATTGGCAAGGAACAATTTCTTCAATTCTTAGCTCAAGAAAAGATTGGAGCTGTACATATCGCGATTTATATGTCGTAAGTACTAAACATTATTCATTCAATTATTCTTGTTATTATTATCTTTGTTTTTTTATAATGATGTTTTCCTTTCATGTTGAAAATAACAAATTGAAAAACCAAGAGCTTAAATTTAAAAACATCCATCAATTTGGGTTTTTATGTCCATCAGAAATCTCCCTTGCTACAACGAAGTTTAAAGACTTCAAAATGACTCAACACAACCAAAGGAGTCGCTCAGAATACATCTTAAATGTATTAAACCTTGAAGCAAACAAAGGGAAGGTCTTCTTGGCACCTTATAATGTCGGGTAAAGCTTTCAGTATAAATATTTGCATTATCTTGAAGTTCTTAATAATTATTACATGCATAATAAATCCTTTAATTTTATAGGCTTCATTGGATATTGTGTGTGATTGATCCATATGATGATGTGGTATATTATCTTGACTCATTACAACAAAGCCCAATTACACGAGTAGATTTACTTGAAGTGGTTGAAACGTAAGTTTTTGAGTGTTGCCTTTTAATTTTTAAGAAAGTGGCTGTTTTATTTTTTTAATGAGTATTATTTTTTAGGGCACTTCTCCTATTTCGAACCCAAAAAGAGATTTCCAAAAAGATGAAACGAACTACTAAATGGATAAAAATACAGGTTTGTATTTATTCAATACATGATCAATTTTTATGATACTTGTGATTAGAAGCGTAATTGTTCTTTTGTGTTTTTGTATTTGTGATCTAGTGTCCCAACAAATCAAACTACATTGATTGTGGCTATTATGTAATGAGATACATCAAAGAGATAATTGACCACAAAGAAATCAAAATTCCAGAATCTGTAAGTATTTTTTAAGATTTGCTTTGATTTACTTTTACCTTGGCATAGGTTGAGTTTGAAGGTTTCGTATTCTTGTTACTTTTGGAATTAAGAGCTCATATCAACACAATGGTATTAAGAGTTGGGATGTTGGTTTCTGCTGTTGGAAGTGTAATGAGTTGCTTGTTTTGATGTTGTCAAAGGTGAATGTGACTGAAATTAGATGGGATTGTCAAGTTGTAGGAAATCTACTGAACATGATGTTGTTGCTTTGGTTATTCTCGTTAATTCTGCTCTTTTTGTTTATATTTCTACTGCTCCTTATGCTTTCTTGCATTGATTTTGATTATTGAATATTGATGTTGTAATATTGTCATTTGGTGATGTATTTATATAACCTGGTGGATGTTTGTTGAGGAATTTCAATGGAATTTGCTCTGTTTTGATCGATTCTATGTTATGTTGTTTTTTTGGTTGATCTGCTTGTAAACCATTGTTACGATGGACTTTGATGATCCATTGCTAGCGAATCACGTTAAAAAAAGTCTATAACTGATTCAATTTGAGATTTGATGAAGTACTTAGGTTGTATACATGGAAATTCGCTTTTGTGATTTAGTAAAGAAGTATGTTTTGGTTGAAGTGACTGATAAGTTATATTATATGAAAAAACTTATTTGATATTTAATAATTTGGATTATTATAGTAGCTCTTTATATTAGTTGGTTTATTATGACATTATAACTATATCTATGTTTTATTGATGACATTCATATTTTTTTTCATTTTTACAGTATTATGCAGGACATATTTATCGAACTTATACTAAGGTGCTAATTGATGAAGTGAGAATTGAATGGATTAACCACTTGTTGCCTTACCTATGATAGATTTTTATATTTTGTTACGAATTGTAGTATCATTGGTTTTGAAATGTATGACATTTTATTGTAATACTTTGGATATATTTATGTAATTTTTGAATTATTTATGGAGTGATCATTATGGTATCTATTTGTAATGGTTATGACAAGTAAAAGGAGGGAGAACTGATATTTGTAGAGGGAATCAACTCTACTTTCAATAGTTGTTGTTTATCATCGTCAAGTTATGGCATTAAAAAATAATCATCATTGTTTACATTTATAGCAGTTATCTATAGCTGTTGTAATTGCATAAATATAACTAATATTATTGCTGTTGTAAATGCTATAAAAAGGTTACATAGTGCTATAAAAAGATTACATTATTTATAGCTGTTATAAAAGCTATAGCATTGACAGTAATTTATAGCGGTTCCTAAGCCGCTATAGAAAGCATGGAAGACTATTTATAGCCCTAGTGATTTATTGCTGTTGGAAGTATTTTCTATAGCAGTTCATAACAGATATAAAAAGGCATTTTTTATTTACACATGATAATTTGAATTTGCATGATAAAGTTAAGAACTTTAGGGGAGGGTTTAGTAAAATTGATTTTAATAGTAAAGTTATGAATTTTATGTATTAAATTGATTTTATTTTTCATCCTCTTTATTGCTGTATATTTTTATTTTTTTGGAAACCTTATGTCAATTATACTAAATTGGTTAGTAAATTTTGATGTCTAAATAAATTGGTTAGTAGAAACTTTGGTTTGACCAGATGTAATTAGTAGCTCTAATTCAGGTCTACTAGTTTTAGTTTTGTTTTGCAACTTTCGACCAATACTATTTAAAAAAATAAAAAATAAAAAATTAATTAATTAATGTTTAAAGAAATAAATTTGTTATTAAATGTTAACACAAATTCTTGTGAGAGACGGTCTCTTTGAGAGACCATTTCTAATTGGGTTGGCCGATTAGGAAAAATGTAGGCAATAAGCTTTAATGGACTGGGCCTGAGAGACGTCTCTCGGAAAGACGGTCTCTCAGGAGACTAGCTGAAATGTTAATAATAAACTCACTTATTTTAATGAAGATTATTTTAAGTGGGATGTTTATTTAGCTTAAGAGAAGACCAAAAAACAAAATTTATTTGATTGATTATGAATCAATTTAAACTCATGCAAATTAAAATTGAATAATGTGATTATTTATCATGTTTATTTTAAATAATAAGATTATATATTTATTTGTGCACTTCATGCATATTTCTTTAAATTTGTTTAAATATTATATTGCATGGGCCACTTACAAATAGTAAGTGGGTGTATGATAATTGTTACAAAGGTTATGGTAACTAGTATGGCCCATTTAGGATAAATTATACGGTTAGCATGTCGTTTTTCTTTTGAATATAATTAAATACGATATGCGTATTGTTTATTTTGAATGTAATAGTTAAATAGTTTATTTTTACATTTTAAAGTTTAATTACTACTATGTATGTATCCATGGAGTTGAAGACTAAGAAAAATAGATATTCAAGTGGTGTTCAAAAGATGGGCCTTGAAAATTAGATTTTCAAGTGTTTTGGGGTCATACTAGGAACCTTATTTATGCATTATTTTATTGCTTTATTGCTTTTTGCTATATTATTTGATGATGCATGCTTAGGTTTTTTAGTTTATTATTTCGAATGATTAGAGTTCACTTTTATTTGGATTAATAAAAACAACCATAGTCCCTAATATTGAGTTGTAATGATATTCCATTTAGTAACACTATGAAGCTTTAGATCGTCAATTAGGTAGGTTTTGCCAAAGCGAGGTGCCTATTAATTATCCTAAGATACGTAGTTGGTGAAAAGTGGTTTAACTCAACTAAGTAGGTCAAGAAAAGTTGACATTTAGAGGCATGGGGTAATAGTAGATAAGGAGTTATCTTATTACCGACCAAGAGTTATTATGAATAATTAAGAAATAGTTTATTTACCTATAACCATTAACTTTGGGTGACAAGCCAAAGCTTGCTTAGGGTTAGTGGAAATGGGGTCTTGAAATCACTAAATTAAAAGGGATATTTAATTTAATTTGGTGGAATGAATTCTTTTTAAATTTGTTTAAAAATTATTCATTCATGATAATCATAGAATTCTTACACTTTGTATTATTTCATTTGTAGATGACTAATAATTTGAACAATAACGCATTCTCTAATTTTGGTTCATGGTCAATACTCGAAAAGGAAAAACTTTATGGAAATAACTTTCTTGATTGGTCAAGGAATTTGAGAATTGTTCTCAAACATGAGCGAAAACTGGACGTTCTTAAAACTCTGATTCCTGATGAACGTGCACTTAATGCATCTGCTGAGGACTGGGAGGCTTATGAAGCTACCCTTGAAAGGTCTTTAGATGTCACATGGTTGATTTTGGCAGCCATGGTTCCTGAATTGCAAAAACAATTCGAGGAAATGGAAGCCTATGACATCCTTAATCAGCTCCAAGCTATGTTTGGGAAACACGATAGAACTGAATGTTTTGAGACTGTCAAGGCTATATTAGATAACCAACTCAAAAAGGGCAAACCTACTGGTCCCCATGCTCTCAAAATGAAGAGTCATTTTAAAATTTTGGAACGCCTTGGTGTTGAGTTTGGTGAAGAACTCACCATTGACATAATACTGCACTCCTTACATGATGGTTTTAGTAATTTTATTCAAAATTTCAATATGAATTCACTTGAAAAAAACATCAACGAGTTGCTTGGTATGCTCAAAACTGTTGAGCATACTATTCCCACTGAACCAAAGAAAGAAGTTCTTATGGTTCAGAAAAAGAAGAATGTCTTCAAGAAAAAGCGAAAGCCACATAAGCAAGTTAACCAAGGCAAAGGCTAAGAGGTTGTTAAAACCAAGGTGAAGTCTGGAGCTACTTAAGATCAAACTTGTTTCTATTGTAATAAGAAGGGTCATTGGAAGTGGAATTGCCAAAATACCTCAAAGACAAGAAGGATGGAAACGTCGCTTCTACTTGAGGTGCCTATGTGATAGAGATCAACCTTGCTTTCTCTTGTTATCGGGTATTGGATACCAATTGTGATTCTCACATTTGTGGAAATGTGCAGGGATTGCAGAAAAGTAGAGATCTTGCTGAGTTGAAGTTGTGTTACCTTTAGGATTTTGTTAAATCTTAATAAATTGTTATTATGTTCCATCTAGGAATAGAAATTTGATTTCAATTTCAATGTTGGATTCTAAAGGTTTTACATTTGTAATAAAGAATGGTTCTTTTTCAATTTACAAAGATAAAATCTGTTATGGTATAGGGTGTTGCATTAATGGACTTTATATACTAGATCTTGATAAACAAAACTATCACGTGGACAATTCTAAAAGACTAAAATCAATGGATTTCAATCATACCTATCTTTGGCACTATCGTTTAAGACAGGTAAATGAGAAACGCATTCAAAAGCTCCATAAAGATAGAATTGGATTCATTTGATTTTGACTTGTATGAAGTATGCGAGTCTTGTTTGCTTGGAAAAATGACTCAATCACCATTTACTCGACATGGTGAACGAGCTAATGACTTATTGGGGATAATACATTCATGTGTATGTGGTCCTATGAGTACCTTGGCTAGCGGAGGGTATTAGGGGTGTTCATTAGCGGGTACTCGGCATTTCGGGTACCTGGTTAGCCGGGTACCTTTTTTAACGGCCCGTGTCCCGGCCCATTTAATGCGGGTACCCGGTTTTCGAGTACCCGGATAAAACGGGTCGGGACACAAGGTACCCGGTTTTATTTTTTTGATTATTTTAACAGAATTTTAGGCATTGTTATAATTTATAAACCTACAATTTAGGCTGAATTTTAAAGTTTAAAACTAATATTCTAATTTTTAAAATTCAAAAGCAATATATAATGTCAATTCAATGAAGTATCTCCATAATCTTTTCCCTTCTTTTTCTTGGATTAAACCTACTTCAAAAAACTAGGAAATCTACATAAAAAAACCAAAAAAAATCAAGAACTGAAATATAAACAAAATAAAAAAAAACAAAATCAATATAATCTAAAACTGAAATATAAACAAAAATCAAGAACTGAAATATAAACAAAATAAAAACAAAAACAAAAATAATGAACTGAAGTAACAATTTTTGAAAACTAAGCAGGATCATTAATCTTTTAAGAATGTGGTAGTACTTTCAAGAAATTACCATTTTAATTTTCATAAAATATTCTTAATTAGTTAAACAATATATCCAGAAAACATATAGTAATATAAGAATGAAAATAATAATCAAACAAAAAAGAAAAAGAAAAGGAAAGGAGGTAGAGAAATTAAACCAAGCTAAATTGCAGGAATTGGGCTTCCAACTATAATGGAGATGAAGCAGATCTAGTCTACCATCTTTGAGGCAATTGAAGGTGAGATCGAAAAAGAAGAACAAAGGAGAGATGCGTGAAAGTGAAAACGGCGTTGTCACCCCTTGCTCCTAGTTTCTTTTGAAAATGAAACGTGAACAGATGAAAACCCTAAAAAACAAGCATATATATTAGGCGGGTCATTCACGGGTACCCGGATCATTTTGAAATCGGCCCATGACTCGACCCAATTAAGACGGGTCGGGGACCCGATCCGGACTTGTCAAAAAAAATTTTATTTTTGACCCGCCATTTATGAGGCGGGTCGGGTATTTTTGAACACCCCTAGAGGGTATATATACTTCATTACTTTTAATGATGATTTAAGTAGATACAAATATGTCTACTTAATGAAACATAAATCTGAATCTTTTGAAAAGTTCAAAGAATTTCATAATGAAGTATAGAATCAACTTCGCAAGACGATTAAAGCACTTAGATTAGATCGAGGTGGCGAATATCTGAGTAAGGACTTTATTGATCATTTGAAAAATTGTGGAATAGTTTCACAACGAACCCCGCCTGGAACACCACAATTAAATGGTTTGTCTGAGTGGCGGAATCGAACCTTATTAGATATAGTTCGTTCAATGATGATTTTAGTCGATCTTCATATTTCATTTTGGGGTTATGCACTCCTAACAGCAGCTCATGTTTTAAATCGTATTTCGTCCAAAGCTGTCGATAAGACGCCATATGAATTATGGACAGGAAAAGTTCCTAAGTTGTCTTTCTTAAGGATTTGGGGTTGTCAAGCATATGTAAAACGTTTACAACCAAATAAGCTTGAACCTAGATCTGATAAGGTTTTCTTTGTGGGGTCCCCTAAAGAAACCAAGGGATATTACTTCTACAATCCTAGTGAGCATAAAGTGTTTGTGGCTCGCGAAGGTGTCTTTTTAGAAAGAGAATGTCTTTCTCAGAAGCCAAGAGGGAGAAATATTTCTCTATAAGAAGTTCAAGATGATCAGCCACAAATCACTCCTCCAGTGGGAGAGATTGTTTCTCAAATGGGAGCTCAAGTTTTGGTACTTGTTGTACCAACTGAGCTGGTGGATGTCCTAGTTCGTAGGACTAGTAGGCAGAGTAAACCTTCAAAAGGAGATCCTATGGAGAGTTATGTCGTTCATGAAAGTCATGAAGTCCTTATATTAGATAAGGAAGAACCAACTACCTATAAGGCAGTAATAGAGATTTCTGACTCTGAACTATAGCTTGGAGCCATGACATCTGAAAAGGAGTCCATGTATGAAAATTAAGTTTGGAACTTGGTTAACTTGCCTGAAGATGCTAGACCGATCGAGTGCAAGTGGATTTATAAGATAAAAACTGACATGGATGGCAAAAGTCTTATGTATACAAGAAACTCAGTGGGAGTATTTTTTTTGTTGTTTTCTTAGTTTTGTATGTGGATGACATATTGATTGTAGGGAATAATGTACCGATGCTTGAGTCTGTAAAGGCTTGGCTAAGCATTTGTTCCTCTATGAAAGACCTTGGAGAGGCTTAGTACATTTTGGGCATCCGAATCTATAGAGATGGATCAATACGAATGATTGGGCTTAGTCAAAGGATTTATATTGATAAGGTCCTTGATAGGTTCAATAGGGCAAACTCTAAGAAGGGTTTTCTTACCATGTCTCATGGCATGTCTCTTAGCAGGAAGCAGTTTCCATTGACATCTAATGAGCTGGAGAAGAGGAGCAGTATTCCATACACTTCTGCGATTAGATCTATCATGTATATATGATGTGTACTAGACCAAATGTTTTTCGTGTGTCTTGAACATGAAGAAAAAATATTGATCGTGCCCTGGTAATGACCATAGGACTACGATCAAGAATCTTAAAGTACCTTAACAGCATTAAGGATAAATTCTTGGTTGTTGGAGGTGTATTTAAATTATGTGTAAAGGATTACACGGATGCTAACTTTCTAATTAGATAAGGTTGTTTATGATTGTAATGTAGTTACTTCTTTAATCTGAACGATATCGATGTTAACTGGAAGAGTTCCAACTGAACTACAGAAAATTCTACAAATGATGTTAAGTAAACTATAGAAGCGTAAATTTTATTAGGTAACTATACCTAATAACTAAACAATTGTCTCAATAAAATCATGAAATGCATTTAGTTGGGATGAACATCAATAGGTTAGATGTCAGTTATGTGTATGAGACACATGTATAAGTTATGTTACATTTACAGTGGTCTTCAATGTAATATAAGATTTATGATTATCTTTTTTAAAGTATTGTACTTATTCATTAAATGATGGTTTAGAATTAAATGAAGTCCAAACTATAATCTATAAAGTCTATATAGGTTGTTAGATGTGATCTGACAAATGAACCCTATAATGTGAACTACAGAACTTAGATTATTTTAGGTATCTGTTCAGGTAGTTGAGTTGGATGCCAATTACCAATAATGGTCAGAATGTTGTTGATTGATGATCGCGTTCATAGATCATAAAGACATTGGACGTCTAGTCAATCACATTGATAGAGGTTGAGCATCTCTATTTGGACATGACCCGCTTTTGAGTATTCTTTAAGAACACTGGCGTCAAAAGAATATCTCAAATTGACTTATAAATAGAATCCTTAGACCTGAGTTTCTCACTGACTTCGTATGTGAGAATTATTGTTCTTTGATGCAGTCTAACGCCATGCCGTAAAAGGGGGCTATAAGGGTTGTACTATGGAATTGTATGAATTACATAACGAATAGAGGTGTCATACCCTCTTAGGGTTATTAGTCTCAGGCTACTCGGAGAGTTGAAATTGCAAATGCATGGCTATGCTCAAATGGATTATGGAGATAATCATTTGTTATTCAATTCATCTCATGAGTCCGAGAAACATGATCAGACCAAATAAGGATGACAATTGTTCTTACCTTATGTTTGTTTAAGACTTAAGTTGACAAAGGATTTGAGATTCACAACTTGTTAGAGCAAGTGAGAGTTAGCGGGAGGAGTCCTATATCTCTAATAAACTTGTTTCTTGAACAAGTGGGAGATTGTTAGAAATGTTCAATAATCAAGTGAATATTTTGTAAGTTGTTTAATGTAATTAAGTGAGTATATAACGAGACGTTAATTTAGTGGATATTGAGTAACGTTTATGTTTTACTAGAGACCAATAAACGTTATAGGACTATTATTTAATAATGGTCCGAGCTTAATGTCACTAAACCTATTGGGTCACACTATATCAATGTGTGAGACCATTTTGTGTGTTTGGACCTATATTAGTCTAAATTCATGTGACTAATCTAGTTGGACTAGATAGTAGTCATAATCATCAATTTAATTACAATGGTTACATTAATAAATTGTGTAACCTCTAATTTTATGAGTAATTATGGAGTTAATGATATTCTCAAGAAGATGAAAGCCATGAGTTTATGAGTATTATTAAATGACCTTGATAAGGAATGTTTATGAGTTGTTAATAGTTATGCAATGAATTGTAACGTCACATTAGTAAGGCATTATATAGCTTATTCCATTATAAACTTAATCAGTAGTTTTTTTTCTTTAAAAGCTTAACTCTTTTGAGATACATAAGAAATGTTAACGCATATAAAAGTGAGGCTAAATTCAATAGTTGAATACACACAAAATTAGTTTAAGAATTGTTCTTAAACATCGTACTAGTATACGAGGTCTCACAAGACATTGTTGGTGGACTACACTAGAGGAACTTCATTTGCGGTTCTTATCTCGTTATTATATTTTTCTAATTGATTCACGCTACAAATGTATAAACTAGAACCCTACAATAGCCATATATTTTAGGTAGTAAAGTAGTACAATACTACTAGTACTACACGGCACAACTCAGTGTGGCATAGTGCATAATGTATAATTGTAGATAGGGTGTAGTGTATCGTACTAGTATGTAACGTGTTGCTATTTTGCTAAATTGATGTAGGTAATATGTTGCTTAATTGCTTTAAGATGCTGCCCCACTGTTGTATGCCTGTAATATACTTGGAAATAAAATGGAAACGTGTACTGTTGCTATTTGAGATGCTGCCTCACAAATGTAGGTAGTGTACTCTACTTGTAGGTAACGTGTACCGTATTAGTATCCAATTATAATGCTACTGATTTTGCAAATTCTACTCTAATACATAAAGTGTAAACAAAGTTGGTTAAGCAACTCAAATAATCTTCTACAACACCATTTTTATTTCTCAAGCTTTTTACTTGGTTCTTCATTCACCGACCACCTAAAAAAAAGAAAAATTTTATTTTAAAGGTTTGAATTTTGCCTGATTTACTTCTAAAAGTTCGAACTTTCGTTTATCCCAGAAAAGTTCGAACTTTGGGGGACATCAGCATCTAATGGTTTGGATGACTGGTGTCCGGATAAATTTCAAAAATGATTAACCTCTCTTCTTTGGCATTAATTCCCACCTGTAAAACCCCTCCCTCCTACCCTTTGATTGCACACCCATCATCATTAACAATTACTCCTATCTGCATCCTACCCTTGCCTCTCTCTATTTCCTCTCTATATAATTTGAGCAAATCCACTCCAAAGATTGCACTTTGGAGTTGGCATTGAAGAAGTTCTGATGCGCATTGAAGAAGACTAAAGAGGTAAGTCATTTTGTTTGGCTTTTTTTGGCTTCAAGCTTTATCCATATTTGGTCAGATTATGCTTCATATATGTACAATCTGATTCCCCTTTGCTAGTTATTTGTAAATTTTGTAGAAAATGGATGGTAAATTTACGTTCTGCTACTGGTTTGGTGGTAAATTTGTTGAAGAGAATGCTGTTGTTGTTTATGTTGGGGGTATGGGTAGAACTATTGAGGTTAATTCAGTTGATTTATTCTTGAAGTACTTGTTTCGGTGAAATGTGTATAAACAGTAATCTTATTGAGGGGTTGTTTTACTGTGTTCCTAGTATGCCATTGAAAGATGGTTTAAGGAAAATTCTTGTTGAGGATGATGCTTTTCAACTTGGACAAATTGCTATTTAGAATAGATTTGTTGATGTGTATGTGTTGGCAAAGATTCATGTGTCCCCCCTTTCCATTGTAGGCTCCCCCTTTTGTCCAAACCTCAGTTTCACAAAATGAAAGTGAAACTACATCAGTTGGGGTCAAAACAATACCCAAAAAGTTGATTATAAGAAAGGGACCATAAAGTGGTATAGGGAGTAAAAAACAAATTAACCCAAACCCTAATTTGTCTTTCCATATAGACACAACCATTGATTCTTGGCTATCAAATGAACCATTTGCTGAACCACGTTGGCCAGTAAGTGAAATTATGGATACTCTTAAGAGGGCTTTTGGTGTGATAGTGAAGAGGGATTTTGCTTATAAAATTAAGTACAATGCTCAAAGGCTTCTTCATGGTAGTATGGAAGAGCATTACATTTTTGTGCTTGTCCTTCAAAAGACATGCCCTGAAAGTTTTATTGAGCTTGTTGTTTCTTTAGTAGGGCTTTATCCAATTCCTTCACCATCTGCTCTCTCTCTGTAAGCTTCAACTAAAAATCATCTTCTTGTGTATACAAACACTCCTTTTCCCATTTGAAAAATTCACAATCATCATTCTATAACAATAAAGACCCAGATTTAGACATAGAAATTGATTAACCCTAAAAAATTTGAAAATACTTATAGGCCAATTAGGGCATCCAAAAAACCTATGTCCCAAGTTTGGACCCTTCCTAACTGTACGAATTTTTGCCTTGAAACCATGATGACAATGAATACTGTGAGGATATGAACTTCTCAAGGTTGAAGAGGAAGAAGCCATTGAAGAGTGCTTGCTGCTACTTGCCTTCGACATTGACAACAATATATAGCAAGAATATAAAAATGGTAACCGGTTACAAAGGGTTAGCAATTACCTGAACACCTTTAGATGCAGATGACCCTCAAAGTTCGAACATATCTAGGATAAACAAAAGTTTGAACCTTTAGAAGCAAATCAGGGAAAATTCAAACCTTTAGAATCAAAATTTCCAAAAAAAAATAGCATAAGTAAGAGATTATTATCCGAGGATAAACCGGTCAAGTTAAACAACAATGGAGGTGAAGAAGAATGCTCAAATCTGGTATAATTTATTTTTCTATGTAAACTTATTTTTACGGGTAAGAAATTGCAAATTGTGATTTGTTGATTTGCCCAAAATGTCGGATTTATATGAAGTATTGAAGTCTATTGTTTGTTTGCGTTTGTGTTTTGTTTATTTAGGGTCTATATATTCGATTATACTTTTTCGAATCTAATTTTATCTTCTTTATTTTTTCAATTAAACAATGACAAATTCATAACTGTGAGCAAAATAACTGTGTAACGATGTTAAACTCGTCCGTTATTCGTTACATAACGGATTTAATGACGCTTTTGATGTGATTTTTTTTGCGTAGTTATATAACGGATATAACGATACAGACACGGTGTCTCGTTACAAATC
Source organism: Amaranthus cruentus (assembly GCA_019425755.1). Lineage (NCBI taxonomy): Eukaryota > Viridiplantae > Streptophyta > Magnoliopsida > Caryophyllales > Amaranthaceae > Amaranthus > Amaranthus cruentus. Next base: position 6,065,919 of record CM033457.1, on the reverse strand, counting down.
GCCGTTATATAACGGAGCTGCCGAGTTTTAATTCCATGGTCTGATATCCAATTAGAAAATTCGGATGTCGAATATTGGATATCCAACATTATTTCGGATAGTCAGATATCTAGATATTATAATTAATTCGAATATCCGACATTCATAAGAATAATATTAAAAAAATCATTTTAACTGAATTCGAGTGTCGGATATTGCATATCCCATTGAAAGTTTTCGATTAATCCTAATTGACATTGAATATCAAAAATTTTAGATATCCGATCCGAATATTTTTGATTATCAGATATCAAAAATGATTGTATCCAGATATCCTATTCGACAACATATTTCGGATCGGATATCCAATTATGCTCGCCTCTAGTGGACATTGGTTTCCTCTTAACTTTTTCGGGTCGGATTCTGCTTCTACTCTGTCCCCTATCCTCTTCATTCCAATTCCATTTCCCCCTTTTTTTCATCACACCTTTTCAGTTTCCATTCATCCGTTGGACAGAGAATAAGCTCTCTCCTCTGTTCAACAATGGCGGCAACCATGGCGTCTTCATCATTCCTCACAACGCGAATACTCTCTTCTTCATCTCTCTCTACTCACTCCAAACCAAGCAGCATCACCTCTTCATCATCTTCATCATTTTCCACTAATTTTCTCTCTCCCTTTGTTGGCGGCAGCGTTTTTGGAGATTTCTCTGGCAGAAAACTCCGACCTCTTTCTCTCTCCTCTTCTACTTCTCGTCCTAAACGCGGCGTTGTGACTATGGTAAATATGCCTCTCATTCTTCTTACTCGAATTTTTATTTTCTCCTTGTAACTTAATTTTTGTAGGGTTTTGAATCGAGTTTTGTATGATTTTATCAAGTTAGGGAATGTTTTTTTTGTTGCTGTAGGTTATTGCAATTTTCATAGTTGTTTGAAGTTTGATTATCGTTTTGATTGGAGGTTGGCTGTTGTGATTCTTGAGGTTTATTTGACGTTTTTAATGTGTATTTCTATCTGTATTTTTTGTGCATTTATCTGAGTTGAAATTTGAGACTAAATGATACAATTGATGATGACCAAGTGACATATCCAGCTTTGTATGATTTGACCACATCAAGTTTTCCCCAATGCGACTGAAGTAGTCTCCATACAGGTGATGTGGTTTAGGAGTTCAGATGCACCTTTATCCTTGAAAAGTTTCATCTAGGTTTACTTTTGAGAATTAGTGACGATAAATGTTAAAGTTGAATTGAAATAAACAATAAAATACCTTACAAAAATTGAAAAACAGAAAATTGCAAAATAAAGAACAACTCACAATTTTAGAAGGTGGAGAAAATCTAATATCAATGTTGTGATATTAAACTATAAAACCCAACCCAAATCAATTGAATGGATACTATTGATTGAGAGCTTCTTGATTACAATGTCGAATCCAAACTCTAATTGAAGAACCCCTTAGAATGTTTCTATGAACAATAGAAGAAATCCCCAAAACCCTCTCTCTAGAAACCCTAAGATTTGATGTGGTACACACACTCAAATTCCCAATTGATTGATCATTGTGATCTTCCTTGTTCTATAATAATAATATACAATAGCCTTATAAAAGCTTTGGAACAAGAGGAAACAATATATAAAATCATTTGAAAACATAACAGGGGGCGCATGTAAACAAAATGTTCGACAGTTTCACTTGACTCGGTTGAGCGACTTATGTGAGGTCAAGCGCCGATCGAGCAAGACATCAGAATGACATAAGCTGCTTTTGATCTCTTGCTCGGCCATGATCGAGCGAATCAGCATGGTTAAGTATCAAGTTGAGCGACCATCAGGGTCTTGTTAGTTTAAGGCACTGATTCACAAATTCTTTAAATGCACCCATAAGCCATATCATACCTCTATACCTTTTGCATCATCTATGTAATCAAGTTCGGATTATAGAGGCACCATATCCAACAATTCTCCACCTAAAAGAAATAAACCCAATCTCGCCAAAATACAATAATCAATCATCTTCACAAGAATATATATACACTTAAGAAGTGTATCTAAGAATAACCATCCAAACAAGGAATCACCCACCTCCTAGAAGGTGCATCCCCCTCAAAAGGGAGATATGTCCTACATGCTTCACTAACATCTAATCAAGTTTGAGCAATGCTCAAAATTTGAAATAGCTAAAGGCTTTGTCAATATATCTGTCGGATTTTCATTGTTTGAACCTTATCCTAGATCACCTTCCCCTTTTCAATGGTGTCTCTAATTTAGAGAAACTTTATCTCAAATTCTCCCTTCAACGTCCTGTTCACCCTCTTGACATCAGTGATGTCTTTTGCTATCATAAGCATATCATCAACATAAAGCAAAAGATACAACAAAGAACCACCACACACTTCTTTCAAGTAGACACAACTATCATATTCATTCTTCACTTGAAAACCCATTCTCAATCATACACTTATCTAACCTTTTGTACCATTGTGTAGGTGATTGTTTTAAGACCATACAAAGATTTCTTCAACAAACACACATGAGCCTCTTTGCCTTCAACAAAATAACCATCTGTTTGCCTCGTATAAATCTCTTTTTCTATCTCACCATGCGAGAATGCGGTTCTAACGTCTTAATATTCCAACTCACAATAATTCAAAGCAACAAGAGCTAAAAGAGTACGAATAGAAGTGTGTCTTACCACTGGAGAGAAGATTTCATTGTTGTCTATACCCGAAACTTAACTTAAACAATGAGCCACAATTCTTGCTTTGCACGTTGCTTCCTCAACACCCGATATCCCTTATTTTTGCTTGTAGATCCATTTACAATCAACAATTTTTTCCCTTTTAGTCTCTCTAAGTCCTATGTTTGATTCTTGCGAAGAGATTGATTTTTTTACATCGCCAATTGCCTTTTCCCGGAATCTTTACACTCCATGGCATCATTGTATAAAGATGGCTCTAATCATGTTATTAGCAACCGATAAAGCATAAGTGACCATTTCCTCGAAATCTAACTTCTTGAGAACCTCCATTGAACTCCTTTGTGTAATGCTTGTAGTTTTCACTATTGGCGATGTGTCCTTCCTAAGAGTCGTGGCCTTCTTAGAGATAGAAGCGGAAGGAACATCTCCACCTTCTTTAGGTGTCTCCATATCATCATTATCAACATCCTCATTAGTTTCATCCCCGCTCTCCTGCTCCACACCTTTTTTGCAACTTACTTTGAGCTCTCAACATGAAAAAACACCGACTCATTTAACTTCCCAGCTTAAGATTCTTTATGTGCTAGGATCCCACAATCTGAGCCCCTTGATCCTATTCATATAGTCCAAGAACACACACGTCTTGTCACGTGGCTCCAATTTTCATCATTGACATATTTAACCCAAGAACAGTATTAGGTGATCTATTTGTCAAGAATGTCCCATCTTGACCGTTTCGGTCCAAAACCCCTTACTGATGTTAGCATGGAAAACAATACGCCAAGCCTTCTCTAACAGAGTCCTATTCATTTTCTCCGCCACCCCATTTTGTTGAGGTCTACCTGCACAAGTTCCGTGACAAACAATCCCAAGCTTTTTGCAAAAGTTAGCAAACTCCTCCTTCACAAATTCCAGCCCATTATCCATATTTAACCTCTTCACTTGCTTCTCGGTTTGCTTCTCTATCATAATTTTCCAATCCTTGAATCTGCCAAAGACCACATCCTTACTCTTTAAGAAAAATACCCACACCAACCTAGAGTAATCATCTATAATATTGAGTAATATCTAGAACCTCCAATGGATGACTCCCTTGATGGACTCCATAAATCTCAATGAACATAATCTAGTATAGACTTTGTTCTATGCATGACCGCATTAAAGCTAAACACTCCTTTGTTTAAGAAGTACAAAATACTCATAAAACTCCATAGAACCCGTAGCTTGATTACCAAGAAGACCATTCTTTGACAACTCTAATAAACCTTCTCACTCATGTGTCCCAATCTAAATTTGTTATTAGACTATAAAACCACATACCAAACAGTTGAATGAATATTATTGATTGATTCTTGATTACAATGTATAATCCAAACTCTAATTCCCTTAAAATCTTTCTATGAAGAATTGAAGAAATCCCCAAAATCCTATCACTAGATTCCCTAAGATTTGATGTGGCACCCACACTCAAATTCCTATTTGATTGATCAATATGATCTTCCTTGTTTTATAGAAATGATATACAATAGCCTTATAAAGGCTTTGGAACAAGAAGAAACAATATATGAAGTCATTAGAAAACATAACAACTTGCACATATAAACATAATGTTTGACAGTTTTGTTCTACCCGGTCGAACGACTCAAGTGAGATTGAGCATTGACTGAGCCAGAGATCAGAATAAGATCAGTAACTTGTGATCTCTTGCTCATCCTGGTCGAGTAACTAAGCATGGTCGAGCAGCAGGTCGAGCGACTATCAGGTCCTTGTCAGTTTTATGTGCCGAGTCACAAATTCTTCAAATGCATCCATAAGCCATATCATACTTCTAAACCTTCTACATTATCATAACTCAAGTTGGGATTGTAGAGTCAACATATCCAATGATGTTAAAGATTGTATATAATGACTATATGTTCTCGAAAATGCACTAATTCAGTTTTATCACATGCACCATCTAATCAGTGAAGGAATCGATCCACTATTTTCAAGGTTTCAATTATCAAATTTTAATCTCATCTAGGACTTTGAGACATCTTTTTGACAAATGGAAGTACTACACCTTCAATCACCAAATTTAGGAGCGACAAGCGTGCAAAATGAAGTCCATCTAGTTATCTTTCACTTGCCTGCCACAATGTGAAACTATAAGAATTTTAGGACTTGGTATGGTGGTACCTTCATGCTCTTTATAGAGGAAATAGTTGTTCTCATGTTATTGACTTTGTCTAGATTATCGAAATATTTCAGCTGACAAAGAATGATTTTTTGATAGTTCATGAATCATAGAAAGATGCCTTTTTTATGAAGTGGTAGAGTTGGGTTCTTAAGGTCTTAAAAGATGCGCCTAGCTCAATGTGTGTCTCTATTGCGCCTTGGCATTTTAGGGAATTCCCTTGCCTCATCTAAGAAACTCTTCTAAGCATCACTATATGTATTCCTTTTCAAACTAAGCTAATAAATTAGTATTATATCAGACTTCATTTTCTTCTCGAAAAGTACACCTATGAAGGATTGAGTTGCTAGTAGGGATGGGCATGGGTCTAGACTCGACCTAAACCTAAGGGTTTGGATCCACCAATTTTCAGACCCTATAAGTTCTGGTCGCATCTAGGTCCATGACCTTAGGGTTCAGGTCTAGGTTCTAGTCCACACTTTTCGTACACAGATCCGACCCATAGACTCTGTTCCATCTTTTTCTCTAAATTATGTAGTACTTATCATGTGTATTTAATTCTTTGATTTGAAACTTTGTTATATTTTGGAACATTATGTGATTTATAACTTTGTCGGTTTATGTGATTCTAAATGTAGTCGTTGTATCTACATTTTAAAAATCAAAAGTTATGAATATATTTCATTTTAAAAACTTGAATGTTAGAAAACTTGATATATTTGGTGGCATTGGTCTTGTAACACCTCAATGCAAATTTGAATGGTGAGAATTGATTTTGTATGTTCAACCTTACATGAAGCCACATGTCAGATTCACTTTTTATATGTATAAAATAGTCTTATCCCTACTTTGGTTGCTATATGGTGATAAAACAAGGGACACATATTTTGTGTTCTGAATTTAGTTTTTATGCTTTCTTGTGTAATCACTTATCACTGTTAGCATAGTTATCTTGTTTGAGGCTAATTGATGATCTTCTTAATTTGTTAGCGAGAACTTGAAATGGTATAAAGATGTGATGAACATTTATGTGGAACCAATCGATGTATTTTCTTTGGTGCTGTTCTTGTGAATCCTGTATTAATATATTGAAAATTTCCACTTTTCCTTCTTACTTTTCTTCTTTCATTCAAACATGTTGCAAAGACATAAAAACTAGAACTTCATTATTCATTGTGTCACCCTTTTGTTCTACTCATAGAACTCACTCTGAACCAAGAAAAATATTTGGTTGTTGTGTTGTATTCATTATCAAGTGTATTGTGGCATTGTGTTCGACTCATAGATCTCACTCTGAGCCAATGTTAGCATTTCTTAAGAAATTTTCAGTGTCACATTCAGTGTCACATGATTCGGTCCTTTTACCTGCGAATCGCGATTCGGTTCGACCGGCCCGAACCGGGATTCGTTCGCCGGTTGATTCGCAATGGTTAGCGATTCCGATCGTGAAGTTCAAAAGGCCCATACTAGTTGTTGCATGAAAGGATGAGAATGAGAAAAATGAAAAAAAAGTACTCGAAAAACAATAAAACAGAGAGAGAAAAGCCCATAAAAGAGATGAAGAAGAAGAGGGTAAAAGAAAACAATACCTTTTTTTTTCTTTATTGGAAAGTGGAAAGGTTGACTCCTTATTTATGGTAGATGTCGACATCCATATTACTTTTTTGTATTTTTTTTCTCTCTTTTATTTCTATTATACTTTTTCCTTTGTTAACTTACTTTGTTACCCTTCTTTTTTATTTTCCTTTTTTAAATTATATGTTCACTTTTCCTCTTTGCTTTTTCCATTTATTTAACTCTAATTTTTTTTTGTTCTTTAGTTCTTTATTTGAAATTTAATATTATTAAATAAGTACATACTCAATAAATTTAATATTATTTGATTATACTCTACTTTGTCTAATAAAGAATATGAAAAAACTCTAACGAATCACATGCACGAATCATGAACCTAAAAATCGAACCAAACAACTTTAGCGAACGAATGTCAAATATTTCGATTAGCGAATCGAATCCGATTCCGTACAACGAATCAAACCGAATCACGAATCATGTGACATTGGTCACATCGTACTTTTAACTTAACTGAACAGTAATATTAAAGGGCCAAAAACGTTACTTAGGACGTGATTTGGTATTTAATGCCATTAATTCCCTTTATTACACTCTCAAATCTTCTTTCTTTTTCTCTGATTTATTTCTCTCTATATGGACTTCAAATCATCTTCCTTTTTGCACTATCCTATGGGGTCTTCTATGAAGAATATATCCGAGGTTTTTTTGTTTAAAATAGTTATATTGAACCATGGAAGCTTAACAAGGAAGAACTCGTAGAGCTTGAATGGCTGATGCTTCTAAGAGGAATCTGGACAAAGATAGAGGTGACTCCAACTATCAACAATATTCGATCACTTGGCAAGGCTATGTGTTGGTTTTGCTCACAAGTTTCGTCATATTGTTGCTGAAAAAATCACCACCAAATATTTCATAACTCTTGTAATTTTCTTTGTTTATCGAATTTTAAAACTACCCATCTCAAATTCCATCGTTTTTGGGTCTAATGCTAATATTTTTTTTTCATCATCAAAGAAAAGATCTTTCTATTGTTGTTCCATGGTTGTGGAAATTGATTCTTATGTTTCTCAGATTGTTCTCTTCCTCTTTTTAAAAAGCTTATGGGGTTTTAGATTTTTTTTATTTAGTGTGAATGTTGACCAAATTTTGGATAATTGTAGGTCATTGAATTTGCTTTTGTGTTTCTAATTTGAATGCAATTGATCAAATCTTCTAGTTTTATTTAGTGTGAATGTGATTTAATGAGGATGTAGTTCTCAAATTGTTGAGATGAGTGAGAATAAAGAGCAAATTTAGTAATTTAAAGAAGAAGTAAATGCTACCAAGTACCAACTACATATAAGGGTACTTCAGTAATTTAACAATACTTAAATGACTTTAACGACAAACATTTAATTCAAAGTAATAATGTTACATCCTGTGTAAATTAATAACACAAATTGCTATTTTGTAGAAATTTTTTTCTATAAATGCTATCGCTGGTTTTTCATAAAACTAAGTGCTATCATATAGAATTCCCCTTCTTTTATTAACCACATTCATTGTTACCCAAAGCACAATTCATTTCGGCACGTGGGAAACGAGCCGGAATGTGGAACACAACTAGAATGAACATTATGTATAAACTGTAAAGTTAATATTAAATGAAATTAAACTTGATTTTTGTGCTTTAAAAAATTGTTTCTAAATAGAATTTTTCAGCAAGGCTTTGTCTCTTTGATTTCTTCCCTTTTATCTCCTTGAATCTTTAAGTGGAGGTCTAAAAACCGTTTACAATATTGGTTGAACATTTCATCTTGAGCAATTGGGTATGCGTTTCGTTAGGACGTGCATTTTAGGGTTGCAGAACAGAGTTATGTTTCATGTTTTAGGTTTCTATTGCCAAATTGTACCTTGGTGGTTTGCTGTGTTTGACCACCTTAAGATCCTGACATACTGATCTTTTGCAGTTATCCATAAAGAGAAATATATATTAATCATTCATGACAACAATTTGGTTTGTGTTGGATAATAAGGCTACTACTATCTAGCTTATGTTCTCCATGTAGTAGAGTTTTTTTATACTTGTATTGTTTGCTGTGTTTGACCATCTTTTATGTTGATGAATGAAAGGTTATACCTTTTTCCAGAGGAAGTGCTTGGGAGCAACCACCCCCGGATTTGGCCTCTTACTTGTACAAGAACAGGATAGTTTATTTGGGCATGTCTCTAGTGCCTTCTGTTACTGAGCTTATACTTGCAGAATTTCTTTATCTTCAATATGAGGACGAGGAAAAACCGATTTATCTTTACGTAAATTCTACTGGCACGACGAAGGTGAGTTTTTTCTGCTTTTGTGTTGATTGTATTATGTTAATGGTGCCTCTTTCTCCAAATTGCCTCAAAAATTTGTTTTTGAATTGCTTATCAGTACAATTGTATGATAAAACTGCAGAAACATTTGGACCTAGTAAACTGTCAACTAGATAGTCATTATTATTAGGGATCAAGTTATGTTTTGCACCTCTCTTTTCACCCTGTGGTTAGACTGAAGGATGATTTATGCATATAAACCTTTTCCGCACTGCAGCCAGTTGTGCAATTACATCAAAGATGCTTTTGGTGGTATTCAACCATCTCCTAGTTGGAGTTGAGAGAATAGATATTTTCAGTTGATCTTTTGCTTATGAAGTGTGGATTATATAAGTAGTGTAATGTTTCTGAGTTGTAGACTTAACTGAATTATGAACTCAATTTTATGAATGGAATTCATTAAGAAATTTTGGTGATAGTTGATTGAACGACCTCGTTGATTTATAATTGTGATGGTCACTGCAGTCTGTGAGGCTCTTAGATAGTGCACATTTGTTAGGGGAATAAATATATGATGTTAGGTTAGTTTCCTCTACAGCTGTGGAGCGTCTCAAACTCAATTGACTTGAAAAGCCAACCATCTACGGCAATCTTGCTCAGACTCTGCCTATGTCAGTACTCTTACTGAGTGTTGGTTTTGCTTGATCAATTGACAAGTTTCTATGCTGCTGATGATCTTTAGTAGTATATCATAATTTTCTCCTAGCTATAGGACTGTAGGAGTCTAGTACTTATCATGTTACTTCTGAAAGTTTCAAATGTACTATACCAAAATCTATGATGCGTCTGGAGTTTTGATAAACTGGAAGTTTCACACTATTATACCAAAAACTTTGAAAATTTCTATGGATTTGCTATTCAATTTGTTAAGGTGCTGATGGATTCTTCTAATCAGTATTTGTCTCACTTCTTTTTCTTTCAGGGTGGTGAGAAGTTGGGCTATGAAACAGAGGCATTTGCGATATATGATGTTATGAGGTTATACTTCATTCATCAACCATTCACTTTATATTGTTGATTATACGAGGTTTCAACTTCCAATAGTCACCGAGAGCTGCCTGATTTATCTTGCTGCTGTATATTTTGTTAAGAATTTTTATCACAGTTCACACATCTCCCAAGAGTGTTTTTTTACTATGCAAACCACCCTTGCTTGAAAGGATTGTACTAAGCAACCATTAAAGATGCAGCCATGGAGTAACTGGGTGGTGTTGTGGCTTTGAATAACGCATCCTGGTGCTCATATGTTTAGGAAAAAAATGTTATGAAATGAAAAATCAAGCACACTCACAGAAGACAAGAACAGAATATTAGTGATTTGTTTTGGCAATGTTCGAGCCTGCCTCACTCTAATCTTATTTTTTTACTTCACAATCAGATATTACAAATGTCAAGAGCATGTATATCCTAAGCTAAACCTCCTAACTACTTTGGACAGCTGAACAGTTCAGTCCCAATTATTATAACAGAAATAACAGATCATAACAAGAATGTACAGCTGGCCTAACAGCCCTACTAAGCCTTAATATTCTGCCTATTCTGTCTATGCCTCTTCTTGTATATTATCAATTTAGTCTCCTTAACAGCCGGTATGACAAAAAGTTGGAAATAAATCAATGTAAGTAACTACCACTGATGAAATGCGATTGGGTGAATTTGATTGGATAATTGTAATTTAAAGGGTGGTTATATACCCTTTCTTCCCTCAGTCAGTTGATTTTGGCAAGTATTTTTTCGGTAACAATTTTTTTCCAATGCTTCTGTTACCTTTTCCTCAGTGGAATCTAGTATATGTTCTTCAGCTTTGCTACTGTTATTTTGAGCTCTCTTTCTCATTCAGGTACGTCAAACCGCCTATTTTCACTCTCTGTGTTGGTAATGCCTGGGGAGAGGCAGCCTTGCTTTTGGCTGCTGGTGCAAAGGGAAATCGTGCAGCTCTACCATCTTCTACTATTATGATGAAACAGGTCAATATCAAATGTGACTAGTCATTTCTTTTCACCATACCTTTGTTAAAATCTTTTTAGATTAGCTATATGGGTTTGAACTTTATTATGCTGTATACATAGCAAGTTCTGATGACTTAAATTGGCTTATTTGATATTCATGTAGCCCATTGCTAGGTTTCAAGGCCAAGCAACTGATGTTGAGCTTGCTAGGAGAGAAGTTACGAATGTGAAGGCAGAATTGGTAATGTGCTGGATTCGATGGGATTCATTTTTCTCTGTATAGAATTTTGATTGCAGAAATATATGATTTATACCATTCATATCTTTATTGGCCAACATCTAATGGATAGTCAACAATACTTTATATAGAGATGTTATTCGATTGAAGGAACATTGTTCATTGAATCAGAAATCAAGTTATTGAAAAGTTTATATTTGCAGCAACCTAATCTATAATTCAGAATTTTTTTTCTTTTCCAGAATATTATCTTTTGCAATTAGAAGCGATTTTATAGTAGTATTATTATAAAACACAGTGATCTTTTTCTCTGTTTCAGACTTTCAGCTAAAGTTTTCAATGGACCTGGGCTGTTTATAGAAGCATGAAATCCGGCTTTTAAACTTATCTGTTTTTATATGATTTTTATGATTTTTTGTGCATCTCAATTTGTGCTTTTAAGGTTGTGTTTCCACTCCTCTCAAACTCCCATTTTAGCCAGAAGGGAAGGATTACATATGAATGGTTGGCCATTGATCAAAGGGGAAGGACGTAGAAGGGTTAAAGGGTGATTTTATTGCGACTTTTATGACGGGTCTCGCGTTGGAAGATTTCTTGTGGTTCTCTAGAACATAGTGAACTCAACGAAATGAGCATAATAATAATATGAAGTGGGACCAATAAACAAAAATGGAGGAGTACGATACGGATGGATGACAAAAGCAGAATATTTTCTGTTCTACCCTTTTTTTTTTCTTTTTCTCGTGGGTGGGAAAGAGTGCGAGAAAACCGGTAATGTCAAATCTGTGATATCCTTTCACCAAAAAAAAAAATAAAATCTGTGACATCCCACTTGAAGTTCAGGCTTGTTTATTGTGCTTAGTTGCTTACCAATTACCATCAATGCTTGAAAATATTGCTCAGAGGTTTCCTTAGATAATCTCCAATATATTCATTTATTTTTTTTTAAATGTGATCCAAAATTTAACATTTTATTGTCAAAGTACCTGACGTATTTAAATAATTACCTGCTATTTCAATATCCCATGGCTCGAAAAGGAATGTACTTTAAGGAGAGAACAAGCAAACAGAATTGTTGGCTCTTTTGTTCAAGTTCTTACATAACGAATATTTTGTTGCATTTCTTGCTGCTGATCATCTACTCCCCTTGTCAAGCCTGATTTACTTTACTCTTTCAATTCTATTAGTTCATTTCACAAACATTGTGGTTATAAAGACTGGTTTATTTACAAATGTTCTCATATACAACATTACCCAGTGCCTTTACTTAGCTGCCGCACTTAGGCTCCTACAATGCTGTCTTATATAAATAAAGAAAAAACATTATGTTCATGATCATACTTTGTCATTTGTATGCTGTTTCACTACAAACCAGGTGCTCAAGCACCTTTTGTTTACATCTCATATGGATTGGCAACTTTCAACTTTACAGTTGAGGTTTAACATGGCTGTCTTTGTTATTTCCAGGTTAAACTATTCTCAAGACACGTTGGAAAGCCTCCTGAAGTGATTGAGGCTGACATTCGTCGCCCAAAATATTTCAGCCCTACTGAAGCTGTTGAATATGGGATCATTGATAAGGTAGCCCCAATCTGCAGTAACTGTTCTCATTTTCTCTAAAACCTTATATTCCTTGATTTTTTGATAAAAAATTTAATATTCGTTCCTTTCAAATGTCAAAGGTTCTCTACAATGAAAAGAGCCCAGAGGACAAAGGAGTTGTTGCAGACCTGAAGAAAGCACAGTTTATATAGATATGCAGAAACCTTTGATGAGTTCCCATGACGAGTTCGGGTAAACACTTTGATAATCTCACTTGTTTGAATCTTCAATTCGTTGTCGATAAATGACTATTTATAGTTTTATAATTTAGTTTTTGGTTAATGTTTATCATTTGGAAATGTTATTTATAGTTTTTTAATTTTAGTCGAAATCCTTTTTAATATGGATGCTGAAATGTGGATAATGAAGAAGTCGTAACATATCTTTTCTATAGCGAGGACATATCTTATAGACTCTCTTGTGCAGTCTAAATTATGAAAAAGAGGTCTTTCTAGTTGTATTATCTTTTCTATTTTGTTGGAGCTAAAGATTTATGGATATGGTTTGGATTCTAATGGAGTATATTAAAATCGCTTATCAAATTCTGTGCACTTCTTATTTATGTGAAGTTGCTTATGCTATTTGCTACCAAGGGTTGATCGGAAACAACCACTTTGTTAGTTTTATTACTAACAAGGGAAATATTGCATACATCCCCCATTTCAACTACTGTCCTCCACCGAAGCTAATTATGCCGATGGTCTTCTCTGAAAATTAAGGTAAAGCTGTGTATGCATGTGTCCTCGTTTTCAGGTTACTGTCCAACCTTGCATGGGAAACCTCGGATACATTCTGATCATGAAATCGATGCGCAGGAACGTCTGAATTTTCTGAAAGTGATGATTCCTTGTATGTAGTCTGCGATTGTAATGAAGCGCTCCAGATCATGTATACAGGATTCAAGTGACTTGATAACTAACAGGGTATGTTAAACTGGGAATGGGTTGACTGTTTGTGAGCAAATTGGCGCCAAGTTAAAAATATGTATATTTTTGTTACAGGATAAAATGCGATCGGTTAAGGAACATAATTCCTTGGTTGAATATGATTCTACCTCGATATTTTAGTTATGTTTCTTTCAAATAACACCATTACTGTGTAGTTAAATCTTGATGCTGTAAGATTGAAGTGGTTTGTCTTAATCGCATTATCATGAATCATAATAGGGTTATTACTTGATAAACTATTGGAAACAAAAGCTATGGGCACATAAAGTATTTCTTCCTTAGCTAATTTTATTTCTATGTTAAAAGGAAAATTTTGTGCTAACTTTGTTGTAGCATTAGTCGAAATTAGAAAGAAATGAGGTCAAGAAATTGGGGATACACTGGTTTTGTTCTCTTGAATTAACTATAATTACAATTTATTAAAAGAGACTGTCTTTTTGAAAGACGCATCATTTTTAGGCTGATATAATATTTTAATATAAAAAATTTAAACATAAAAACACATGTGTTTCTTAACCTGTTGTAATATATTGAAGTTAGTGTTTTAACAAGTTGTAATTTTAACTTTTTAAAATTAACCTATTTGGAGTTGGAGTTATTAACCTATTAAGTTGCCAATTTGTTGAAGTTGATTTTTTAACCTATTGAAATTTGTATTTTATCATGTTTAAGTTGGTATATTGAGCTGCTTAAGATGGTATCTAACTTATTTGAGTTGATGTTTTAACCAATTAAAGTTGGTATTTTAAACTATTAAAGTTGATATTTTAACTTATTTGAGTTGGTGTTTTTACCTATTATAATTGATATTTTAACATATTTGGAGTTGGTGTTATAACTTGATAAGTTTTAATCTATTAAAGTTGATATTTTAACCTATAGAAGTTGGAATATAAACTTGTTAAAGTTGATATTTTAACATATTTAAGTTTGTATTTTAGGTTGTTTAAGTTGGTATTTTAGTAAAGACCAATTTTATTATATTAAAATACAACCATAATAGTTTAAAACACCAACTTCAATTAACTATGATGTTCATGAGCATTATTCCATACTATTAAGTCACTTGTAACTTCAGAATCAAAGTTAAACAAGAATAGAATCCAATGCTTGATTAAAGAATACAAAAAGCACATTTCGCCTGTTAGAACAAAAAGTCGAGTTGACTTTTGTTCCACCCACAGGAAAGCTAACTTGGCTTTTCCTGCTGAACAAAATGTTCAATCCAGTAGCTAAAGCTTAGTCGGCTTTAGGCCCTTCATTAGGAAAGTTGAGTCGACTTTTCCTCATGAATTAGTTTTCAAATTTGTCTTTTGTCCTTCCCTTTGACCCCTTTGGACCTTGTATTATTAGTACACTTTGTCGCACTACTATATGTAGTATTTGGTTCTAATTCTTAGGTTTAATATACACTAAATGTTCACCAATCCTCTCCATTTAGAGTATAATAAAACCTCTTTCCCAATTACAAAACAAATTTTGTAATTCCATTTCATGCATCAACGCTAATGTCCCTACGGATAGGATTAACGCCAAGTACACTTCACAAATCGAGCTGAACTGATATCCATTCGGAGTAGAATCAAATAACCCTTCCAACTAGTCGAAGATGAAGTACACACAAAATCAATAACACAACGTCATTAACCTGACACATTATAAAGTTTATCATAGTCGGTATGCCTATCTTGACTACTTGAAGCGACCATACTTCAAACTTATATAGGTAGGTTCTCAATACGTATAAAACATATCCCGTGAAACGGATACAACATCACGATCCAAAGCAATGATGGGTCATTAGAACTTGTTGCTAACAAAAATCAAAAGGAATTTTACCAAATTGATTTTTAGACATGATGTTACTCATGTGTGAATTGGGCTTTTCCAAATGACTTTTATTGACATAATCCGTTTGCAATTGACGCTTGATTAATTGAATTCCTACTCATGGCTTTCGTAAAAGAATTGGACACATTGAACTTAGTGTTCAAATTGTCAATAGTTATGACCCCATTAGCGATAAGTTCTTGCACTACGCTGTGCATGAGAGCAATATGACGAGACTTACGATTATACACTTGACTATAAGCTCTACCTAAAGAAGTTATGCAATCCGCATGAATCGCCACTGGTGAAATTGCCTTAAGTAACAAAGGTATCTCAAACATGAGAATCCTAAAGTACTCTGCTTCACTATATGCTGAGGCAAGAGCTATGAATTCCACTGACATAGCGGAATCAACCATATAGGTTTGTTCCTTAGAAGACCATGATATGGCACCTCCCCTATAAACAATCATCAAACTTTAATATAACTTAAATTTGGTTTTTCTTTTGCACCAAAGTTCATAAGGCGTCTCCTTATTCGCTCTCATTGGAACTTGATTAAGAATGTGACAAGCCGTCAATATTGCTTCACCCAAAATCTTTTACTCAAGAACACCATATGTTAATACCATCTCATCATGGAGTTCAACCATCTTGCATGATCTTAATACTTAAGATCACATAGATCTCTCCTATATCTTTCATTTGAAGGTCCTTGACAAAAACATTTTGGTCTTTTGAACTTGTACTAAACTATTACCAAAGATGAGCATGTCATCTACATTTAGACAATTGATAACCCCATATCCATGGGTAACAAACTTGCTATATACATAACAAAACATGAAAAAACATCAATATAAGTTATGACATATTTCTTATTTTTCAATGATGGTATACTATGAAAATCACAAATATCACTATGTATTAATTCAAAATTTTGGATTTTCGTTTAATACTTTCAAATGATGTTCTTGTGATCTTATTTAACATGCACGTTTTGCAATTTTTAGACATTTTAGAACACATAGGAATCAAGTCATGTTTAGACATAAAAGCAATTTTGTCAAAATTGACATGTCCTAGTCTAACATGTCGCAAGTAATGCAAATCAACTTTTTCATTCATAGGTGAAGTTCCAATATTACAAATAACATCTTTATTCAAATTTAAAAACAATTTTAAAATACCATTACAAAGATAAGCATGTACTCACTTTCTTTTGGTGATATTCACACCACCACCCCCCCCCCCCCCCAATCACCACCACAAAGGTACTTGAGTTTTAGAATTGGAAATTCACAATGAGATACAAACAACACAACACACCCAAAGTAATTAGGGCATGTCACTTAATAACAAATTGTTTAGTGAATTATAAGCTTTGGAAATTCTATCAAGAAGTTTATAACTCTTTGAAAGAACACAAGTGAAAGAGAAGGCAAGAATAGGAGATGCAGAAATTGGTATGTTTGACATCTTGCCTAAGCCCCTATTTATACTAGTTCAAGGTTCAAGTATACCAAAGGGTCATAGACACCCATTGATGATCAAGTATAATGACCATCAACCAATACGATTATAACTATGATATTCATGAGCATTATTCCACACTATTAAGTCACTTGTAACTTCAGAATCAAAGTTGAACAAGAATAAAATCCAATGCTCATTGATAAAAAAAATACGAAAAGGCACATTTGGCCAATCAGAATAAAAAACGATTCGACTTTTGTTCCATCCAATGGAATGCCGACTCGACTTTTCCTGCTGGACAAAATTTTCAATCCAGTACCACAGAAATGCGGTTTTAACATCCATTTGATGTATTTCTAGATGATAGACCGTAACTAAAGCTACCAATAACCGAATAGTGGTTAGTTTTGCAACTGATGCATAAGTATCGAAATGATTGATACCAAGATTTTGTCTAAACTCTTGTGCCACTAAACAGGCCCTGAACTTATCAATAGTACCATAAATTTTCATTTTCTTTCGAAAAATTCACTTGCAACCTATTAGTTTACAAGTAGGAGGAAGATCCACTAACACCCACGTGTTATTACTCATGATGGATTGCATGTCATCATCAATAGCCTCTTTCCAAAAAGCACTATCATGTAATGCCATATTGCCATAGCATCGCTATAAGTCAATAGGTCACCTTCCACATTAAATAAATATGGAACACTAGAAGATACTTAAAGTGATCACTTAAGACCCTACAATCATGACTTTCAATCTTAAATTGATTAATCACCTTTTAAATTCATCAATCCTAGCGTTAAAGTTATTATATCGATATAATATAATAAAGATGTTAAAATTTTACACATCTCAGAGTTTAAGAAATCAAAGGAATTCAATTGATTGAACATTGATTACATGACTCTTGGAATAACTAATTATACCTAAAAGCAAACTAACACAAAGATGTAAGTGTTTCACTCCCGATTGGGCTACGTCCACTATGCTAGCCTTGATGCCTTATTGCTTCTTTAATGGTTCTCCAATGGAGTTACAAATATTGTGATGATTACAACTGAGACAGTGAGATAATAGAAGAGTAGAGAGATTTTGTAGAGAGAAAGAAAGGTGAAGAAAACATACTACTCTTATCTATGTGTTTAGCCCTATTTACAATATATAGGGACTAATACACTTACATATGATCCTAAGGAAATCAAGAAATAAAACAAAAGAAAGTGAATTTTGAAACAACACTTAAAGTCGAGTCGGCTTCCCTTGGCCAGAAGAGAACGCCGAGTCGGCTTCACTTGGCCAGAGGATAGAGTCGAGTTGGCTTCCCTTGGCCAGAGGAGAAAGTCGACTCGACTTTTAAATCTGCCTACAAATCCTATTTTTTCCTTCTAAAGCCAACTTTCTTTATATCAATTTTACCTCTTTTCACCAAAATACTCTTAACTATTGATTAAGGAATTAACATCACCTTGAGTTAATTCCGCAAGTCAATCATCTCAAACATGCCAATTAACATCACAAATACTGAAACAATCCAAAGCCATCATCACGAGCTAGGTGAGCAAATCACATTCTCCTTCTATATGCAAATCACATGTATCTCCTATAGACTTCACCTTAACCCCAAACTAGCATATCATATAATATGCAGCAAGCCTAATCAAGTCTACACATGGAGTTAACTTGGCAAAAGCTAACGATTAAGTCATCATATCTGTCGGGTTGTGCTCCATTACAATATTAATCAAAGATATCCTCTTCATTTCCATTCATTGCGAATGAAGTAATACTTGATATCAATATTTTGGTTCTTCTATGAAACTTATTTTGATTTCTTGCCAAATATATTACTTGGCTCTCACAATGCACACTAAACAAACTGAACCTTGGACATAACTCCCCTCTAAGACACTTCAACCATTTTGGTTCTTTGCATGATTTCGCTGCCGCTATATACTTTACTTCGATTGTAGATAGAGCCGTAACCTTTTGTCGAGAAGACATCAAACCAGTCGTCGTACCACCCAAAGTGAATACTATGCTCGAAGTTGACTTTTTTCCATCAAAGTCGCCCGCATAATCGGAATCTCATATAATAGCCAATAAGCCTAGTCTTGTATATACCAAATTTGAGTCATACATCCTATGCACCCTTCAAATATCTAAGAAGTCATTTCACCACATCCCAATGTCGTTTCTCTTGGTTACTCATGTTCCTACTTAATATGCTTACCATTTGTGCTATGTTTGGATGAATACACATTGACCTGGGAAAACGGTCGGTCGGTCGGGTTTTGGGTCGGATCAATTTCGGTTGGGTCATTTTCGGATCGGATCATTCTCGGGTCGGGTTATTTTCGGGTCGGTCACTTCGGGTTTCATATCGGTTCGGGTTGACCCGACGGGTCATGATTTATAAAATATTTGAAAAAATATTTTTCAAATTTTATTTGTTTTGACAATAGCCGTGCCCGTATCTGTATTTTTGACACAAGATTCGTACTCGGCCCGCCCCATATCCATAAAAACGGATCAGGTCCTTGGATACAGGGTGGGTCTATTACCCATCACCATCCCTAATCATGACATACGGTTTTCAAATATAGTTGTTATAATGTGTAAAATAACATTAAATATCTTTTCAATTTTCATGAGAGTGAAATTGGTGAAGGAATACATATTTTAAAGGATTTGTAAGATGCGCGCTTTAGAATAGGGTTATGTCATCCTTTTTCAGAAATATTCGTAAAAATGGTAAAAACGATGTTAAATAGCTTCTCAGTTTACATGCTCGATAGATAGATGAATAACTCAGAACTTATTCGACTTATGGGATACCATTTTTATAAGTATAGATGTTAAATATATTTGGATTTGCATGCGAGGAAAATAGATGATACAACGTCCTTTTTTCGAAGAGAAAATTACGATGTAAAACAAAGCGTTAAATGTTTTTTTTGCATGTTTTTTGAGATATTGTACCAAGTTTTAAGGTTCAAAGGATACACTCAAAATGTTGATAACCTTTAGAAATTAAAATTAAACTTTGAAACTTTTTGAAATTGAGATTTTTATAATAAACTAATGTTGGACCTGTCAAAACGGGTCGATCGGGTCGGTTGTCGGTCGGATCAATTTCGGTCGGGTTATTATCGGGTCGGTCATTTTACGGGTTAAGCCATGTTCGGGTCGGTCGGTTTCGGGTTTTTTCGGTCGGTTTTCGGATTCATTTTCGGGTCGGATCAATTTTTCCCAGGCCTAAATACACATCATTGCTTACATGATACTACTAACGAAATATGTATATGGAACCTCCCTCATGTCTTCTTCCACTTGCTTGGTCCGAGGGTATAAATCCTTTGAGAGCATGAAGTGAAAACTATGTGGAGTGGAAACAACTTTGGCGTTGTCCATCGAAAATTTCTTCAACACCTTGATGGTCCTTTTTTGATTAAGATAGAAGAATTTCTTGTTTCTATCCATTAATATCTACATCCCTAAGATCTTCTTTGCTTCTTCTAAACCTTCATGTCAAACAGTTTTGATGATTGATTCTTTCGCTCCTCCACCTCAAGGATGCTTTTGCAAGCAACTAGCATATCATGCACACAGAAAACAAAGTAGATCAAGGACCCCGCACTCATACGCCTGTTGTAGACACAGCTATCATATGAGCTACGTGCAAAATTACGTGCAAGCATAAACGCATCAACCTTCCATACCTTTGCCTTGGAGATTGGTTTAAGCCATACAACAACTTATCCAACCTACACGCATAATCCTCCTCATCGACCACCTCAAATCCTTTCGGTTGCTTCATGTATATCTGCTCATCAAGATCTCTGTGGCAAAATGTCGTCTTTACATCCAATTGATGTAACTCCATGTCCTTCATCGCCACTAAAGCTAATAGGGCTCTAATCGAAGTATGTTTCACCATCGATGAGAATAAATCATATAATGCAATGCCTTCGACTTGTGAATAACCTTTTGGAACCACTCTTGCTTTGTAGATGGGGCCACTCTCACTAGACAATCCTTCTTTCTTCTTGAACACCCACATGCATCTCACAATCCTCTTATTCTTGGTAGTTTTCACTATAGACCAAGTACCATTCTTCTCAAGAGACTTTATCTCTTGTTTCATGACTCGAAGCCACTTATTTGCATCTATCATTCCCAAGTCCTCCTTGTAAGAATGCGGATCATCTCTGCCTTCTACCTCACTTGTAACCGTGAGAGCATAAGCAATGTAATCACACTCCTCAATGTATCTTAGCTTCTTGTTGGCTTTATTTTCTACTTTGATTGTTGTACATTGTGAGATGTTGATTTCATTCCTTTGATACTTGTCATTCTAAGCCTTGTTGTTTCCTTATTCATAGGTGACTCCACCTCCTCACAAGCATTATGTGTTGTACCTTTATAGTTAGTGACAATAGTATTCAAAGGACAAGCAAATATGGATGACTCAATAAACTTGACATCTCTTGAAGTAAACCATATTTTATTAAATCATATTACTAGGTTATTCCTAGGTGAACATGAATTAAAAGACATGATAAGAACAAACACTTAGATATTTAATAAACCAGGTTAAGTTATGATTAAGTAAAATGTTTAGAAATTTGAAGACTTTTAAATATGTTTCAAACCAGAACAGTTAACATGATATAACATAAGTATAAACCAATAACAATACATGCATGGATTTTAATATAATAAAATATTATCCAAAACAACAAGCAATCGAATGACCAACCTTAATTCTTGCAAAGATACAATTATCAAAATTTTAATATTATATCAACATCATATCATAACATCGATAATGTATCATGATCATCAATAAGCATACAAAAATTAATCAAGAATGAGCATGATGAACATGAATAACATCAATATGAATATGAAATGGCATGAATATAAACAATCAAGCAACCAAACATCATGTAAAATAAGGTACGATCGAAGATGCAAAATAAATCTAAACTATTACAAACCAAAATATTCTCCCCCTTTTGACTTTCATAAAAACGAAACCGGGATTTACAATGTTTGGGATTGTATTTGTTCAAAAACCAAATTATTTTCCAAAAGGAAAATGTATATTGTTCATCAAACGAACATCACAAAAATCACTTCCTAGACCTAGTCTTCCTTTTCATGGATGCCTTCGGTTTACCAAGAGAAGAATTTGTCATGGCAGCTTAGGGTCTAGTTTATTTAGATGGTAGTGGTGGTGTATGTGTGATTAAAGTAGCAAACTCCTCGTCGTTCTTCTCCTCCTCCTCCTCTTTCTCCCCTTCCTCTTCTTTAACGAAATGCTCAACCTTATCCTTAGTGACCACCTTCTTCTTCTCTTCAGCCACTCCCTCTTCTATCTCCTCTTCCACTACCACATCCTCAACGACCATACCTTTCAATTCTTTAATGAAAGTTTCTAACATAAATGTCAGAGTGAAACAATCGCATTATTAATGAGATTTCATTAGTCATTTTTAGCGCCTAATTTTTTTAATATTTGTCCCTCACAAATTAAAATTTAATTAGTGATGGTAGAAATTTGAAAATTTTCTACGATGATTAATAACTTGTTAATTCGTAACGTGGTTATGAATTGTAACAAATAACGTAAACTTTGGATGTAAAACTTAAAGTTGAGCAAATACCGATAATAGTTCGAGAAAATTTTAATTATTACCCGAGCATATAAATTAACCATCATGGGAGTAAATTAAATATTTCATACACATATACAAGTGATTTTTAAACATATAGTACAAGTTACATAACTTGTTACATGTACAACAATTTTTACCCAAACTTTAAACTATCTTAGATAAACCTTTCCTACACTATAATAGATCAAATTGGGGACAAAAATCACCTCCCCACAACTAAAATCAATCAGCTATAGCTACCCCATATTCCTCCATTTCATGCACCTTGTTCACTTACACACACTATCTAGATGTTCTACCAAAGACCCCCTGTTGTCCTAGTCAATGATGGGGATCATTACTAGCATGCAAGAGGCAAGAATAGAAGCAAAAGTAACCCCCTCAAACTGCCATAAAGATGTGTGCTATCCTCCCCATTCACTCGCCATTTCACCTTAATACACCCACAAACTCATTCAAACAACTTCCCTCAAAAACCTCTACAAGTCCTACATGTTTCTACTTCAAAACCTCACTAAAACCACTTGAAAAATGCTTATTTTAGTGCATAATATTTGCTGTCCAGATTATTAAAATTATCATATACTCCTCAAAATATTCATATAAACTCATACAAGGTCATCTCTAATCATCTCCAAAAAAACACTTTCATTCCCATACAAAAACAATACAAAAAGATTATCTATATGAAGTTTATGAACATAAAAACTTCATAAAAACATTATTCACTTTATCATACTTCATCTAAATTCAAGTTACAAGCTTTGTTTTTACAACTTATACTAGAACAAGTAAATATAAAAATGATTTTTGTATAAAATCTTTCTCATAAATCAAGTATGTTATAAAGATATATTTTATGACTAAAAAGAGGAAAAATCATCACTTGTATAAATCTATAAAAAATGTAAACTAAGAAAATGTATTTTCACAAACTTATAAATTTTGTTACTTAAAAGATAAAGTAAAATTATGGGACTTGATTAAGTATGTTGCTCAACATAATAAGTATACTCCAAATATGTTAAAATCATCACAAGTATTAGTTTGACAACTCCAACTAAGGAAAGTTAAGTGCATATTAGAAATCCAAAGTTGTTATTGATTTTTGAATAAATGCAATATGCTTAGTCAAAGAGTTGGAGTTGAGACTTGAAGGGCAATGACCCGAAGTTGGAACCACTTCTAAGAACGCATCGGAGCTTATATAGGAGCTTACCAAATACTTATACAGGCTTAGAGTCGAGGTATGTCACATGGGGTGATTTTTTAAAGGATTTAAGAACAAGTTGGGAAATTTTTGTATAAACTCGTTTTTAAAAATAAAAAAAAAAATTCCCGAAGAGAAGTTCTTAAATCTTGAAAAATGATGTGAAAATGATAATTTTGAGTAAAAAATGATTTATTACATGTATTATTATTGTGGGCATCATGCATGTTAATTTTATGAATTGTTGTATGTTTAAAGGCATGATTACTTTGTGAAAGTAACTATGATGAAAATGGTTATATGTAGGGGTGAAACTTATTCGGATTAAAACCGCAAACCGAATAACAAATATGGTTTGGTGTTTTTTAAATTTGGTTTGGATTAGGTTTGAAAATCCAAAAACCGAAATATTAAGGTTTGGATTAGGTTTGGGATTTTCAAAAAACAAAAACCGAATTTCTAGACCGCAAACCGAAATATTTAAGAAATTACATATAGCCGACAAACATTAATGTATTAGCCCAGACCCAATACATTCTAAACCTAAAAATTGAAAACCCTAAGAAATTACATAATACCTGTATCTCTACCGCCGTCCCACTCCCACTCAGACCCACACTTGAGTAGTTTCCCTCTCTTTTTTCATTTCTATTCTGAAAACCTTAAGTCTTCCATTCTCTCTCTAGAAGCTTCAAAACCCTAAGGCTCCAGCCGTCGACTACCCCGTCTCGCCTGTACTCCAGCCGGCGTTCAAGTAAGTCTTCCCCTTTCAATTTTTTTGTTTAATCTTTGATTTTTGTTTAGATATTATTTCGTTTGATTTTTGTTTAGTCTTTCCCTTTCTTTTTTCCTTCGATTTTTGTTCAAGCAAGTCTTCCATTTTCTGTTTTTGTTTTTTGTGTTTGATTTTATCTTTGATTTTTGTTTACATCTTATTTAAGTTTATGTGTTTTAGGTTTTCGTTTAGCTTTTCGATTTAGGTTTATGTGTTTAGATCTTATTTTTGTTTATTTAGGTTTTCGATCTTATTTAGGTTTTCTTTTATGTTCAACAGTTTAAGTATTCTGCTTAGGTTTAATCTTATTTTCGTTTATGTATTCGGTCTGGGCGGTTTGGTTTGGTCTACAAAAAAAAATTGCGGTTCGATTTGGTTCGGTCTAGAAACAAATTTGGTTCGGTGTTGGTCTGAAAATATGGAGACCGAATAAAATATGGTTCCATTTGGTTTCGATGAAAGTCCAAATCGTAGACCGAACTTTCACCCCTAGTTATATGGACTTAGAAAATATTTGAAATGCATTTTGAAAGTAATTTCCAATAGCCATATGTTAAAAATATCTCTTGAATATTTTTGTTGAAATTTATTCATTAAAACAATATTTTAATGAATTTTAAGGTGTTAAATACTCTTATTATAAAACATGGTATTAGATAAACTCTTGATCATCAAAACCAATTAGTAAAATCATATTATAATGTGTCCAACAAGATTTGGCCAGAACATATTTATTTTGGAATTTTTCTTGATTTTTGAGTAATTGTTAAATTGTTTATCGGTAAATTGTTAAAAAGTAAAATACTCCCTTGTATTCGACCTATTAGTCTCGTTTACTTTTTGCACGTTTGCCGAGACAACATTTTAACCCTTAATATCTTTAATTATGATTAACTAAAAATTATGAAATTTTGATATTAATAATCCTTACATTGAGACGAATCAAACAAGATCTCACTTGACTATGTTTGAACTTATACATTAAGAATAAAATACATATTAAGAGTGATAAGTGAATAGTAACCCAAAAGTAAATGGGACTAATAGGAAGAATAGGAGGGAGTATAAAATAATTACCAAATGAACACATATGGACTTACAATTTTTATCACATACTCATATGAATAATAACTAAATTTTGTAAAATTTTGAGAAGATTTTGTTGATGTTTAGGGATCTTAATAATTTTTACTCGGTTATTAATAATCGATAAGTTAGAAAATGGTAAAATACAAAATAAATACTAAATGACATTGTTTGGGCATGAAAAGTTTATGAGACACTTATATAAACAGTAGATACCCGTTGCAAAATTTATATAGATTGTTGCGACCATATATGGACTTAAATAAATTTTATTTGATTTATCGGTAAAATATCAATATTAATTATTAAAAATACCGCACACGGTTATTAATGGTTATTAAAAATTTATATTCCTTAAAATAGATTTTGAAACATTATTAAATTTTTATATTATTTTATTCGGACTTAAATGATTTTAAACCGATTTTATTTGATTTATCGATAAAATGCCTATACAAAAAAGTAATATTTTATACATGGCATTTATAAGTTTAAATGAGATAATAAAATTATTATATGACTTTTAGAACTTTGATAAAATTTATTAAGCTAATTATTAATTATTTATTAATTTATCAAATTAATAAAAATTGTTTAATCATTTAAAGGTGTCATCATCATCATCATCATCCTACCCAGTATATCCCGCTCATAGAAGACTATGGGCAGGGTCTGGGGAGGGAAGGACGGCGGCAACTCATACCCGTAAAGGAGAGCACGGCGAATAGAAGAGTCCCCCGGCGCGAAGAAGATGAAGATACGTACCTGCCACGAAAGGTGAAAAACAACACATAATAGATCCAATACGCATGTAATCAAATACAAAACTTGAAAACAAAAAAATACCAAACAAAACACACAAGGGACTAGAGCAAGTAAGAAAGCATGAACACCGATAACGCCTCTAAGAAGGAAAGCCGAAGTCTAACACCTGGATACGACGCCTCCAACTACTTCTATCCCTAGTCAGGTCCTCCGAGAAGTTTAACTCACGTAAGTCTACTCTTATTTAGTCCTCCCAAGTTTTCCTGGGTCTTCCTCGACTCCTCTTACCCTCTACTATAATGCTTTCGACTCTCCTCACAGGGGCGTCGAAAGTCTTTCTCTTCACATGTCCAAACCACCTCAATCTTCTTTCACGCATTTTACCAGAAATAGGAGCAACCCCTAGTTTGTCTCTAAACTCTTGGTTCCTAGTACGATCCCTCAAAGTGTGCCCGCACATCCAACGCAACATACGCATCTCTGTGACTTCCATCTTATGTTCAAAACTCTTCTTTATTCTGTCCCATATAGCAAAGTCGGTCTGATTGCTACCCGGTAAAATTTTCCCTTTAACTTATTCGGGATCTTCCTATCACATATCACCACAGTGGAATATTGTTAATTAAATTTGAGTAAAAATTGACATATATCAAAAATTTATAAGTGTGTTAGTAAAAAACTGCCTCATAGTATAAAATAATTTTTACTTAGATGGTTTATAAATGTTATGGATTTAAAACACCATTCAAATATCTATAAATACCTAAATTGTCGAAAATAATCGTAAAATCATTATAAATTGGCATAACCAATTATAATTTGATGGGACAACCTTAAATTCATTTTAATTAAGGTATTATAATGACTTGATTAATTTCGGCCTTGTTGGAGAATTAATATTTATTTTGTAAATCAATTATAGATTTTATTAGCGACAAAACTATCTCGTATTTTAGAAAGTAGTGTTTTATGAAATCTTTTGTCATAATGATTTTATAGACGTATGAACTATATTGTAGGTGTTTTGAATGAATTTCAAAACTCTTTGATGAAACAAAACATTTTAGTGGTTTCCTTAAAAAATCGTATTGAATTTTAATCATTTTTTTGTTATGATGCATTTCCACACATGCTAGTGATGCCCCAATATAATACAAAGGTTATATTTGATGATATGATTATGCTAAGCATGTTTTACCTATGTGGGAAAGATTATGATTTGATTTTTGCTATGTTGTAAAGAAAGTATGTTTTGCTATGTTGCAAATAAAAAGTGTTTATCATATGGAAAAAGTTCATTTTTTTACTTTTTAAATGCTATTGAAATTACAAGGTATATATTATATAGAAAAAAATGGTTTAGACTAAGCAGCGGGTACATATGCCACAGCAAATGTTGTGTGCATGGTTAAACGGCTCACCAATGCTGAGCGCGTATTGTTCACAATACCATTGTGTTATACTTGCCGGACATGTCGTGGACGATAGACTAACTACCAAATGAGTCACAGGATGACTCACAGAGTACCCATGCAAACTTATGATATGAGTTTGAAATTGATTTGGATCCATTGAGATCTTATGATTTATGATGAAAAATGAGAATTTAAATTGACTATAGAACCATTAAACTGGGTTTGAGTGTTAATATGATTTATCAAATGAAAAAGCATATTTCAAAATGAATTTACTCAAATCAAAAAGGTTTTAATAACTTGTTTGGCGGACACTAGTGTGTTTATACTTAGCCTTTTTGCTGATACTATGCTTAGTATGTTTTTCCAATGGTTTTGTTTTTAGAGTAAACCCCTATGGCACCTCGATGGAGAATGGATGTGCGAGCGAAAGATGAACCCGAGTTGGAGTATGACTCCCCTTTTGTTTAGATCTCTTTATTGTATTTGAGAGACTATTTGTTTGGTTGTTTACCTTTGGACTATTTTAAGGATGTAATTTGAACTTTGGACTTATTTCGATTTGGTTGTAATTTTCATTTATTTTAGACAGTTAAGACTTCTGTTATATTGCTTTGGTTATGGTTCAAGTATTCTACTTGGACATTGGTTTATCCTTTAAGTAGCCCCCTCAATTATGCTGGCAAAAGCAAGTTTCCGCTTGATTAATACTAAATTCCAATTAGTCTTTGCCTTCATAATTCGGGGCGGTTACACAAAGTAGACACTTTATTTTTAAAAAAAGGATGGAGATTTTCATTTCACTGACCTCAGATTCAAGAGACTGGGGGGGAGAAAGAGTGGTGTGTTGTTTAAGTTATGGTTCAAGACGAATAAGCTTCTTTGCATGGATCTTTTGGAGATCCTCTTTCTCAGATAGTGATAAGTATGAGCATAACGCATACTTACCATTAACTTTGAATATGCTAAGGGGAGGGAAAACATTTTTAGAGAGGGATTGACCAAAATAATCCACTTCCTCTAAATCAGAGAGTAGATTCAAATAGTCAAAAACCAATGTCAGTAGCTTCGCAGAGGGAAGAGCACCATTTCGTAGAGGAGAACTACATAAATGCATGGTGGAAATGATAAGGGAGGTATAATCAATTGTTTTTACAGAAGCAACCTTCCACATGAGAGTGAGGTGTGCATCTGTGACAAGCTCACAAGAAGAGTTTCGAGAAAAACAGTATAACAAGGACAGTATGCATCCAACTTTCCACACAAATTCAAACCATTATGGGTAAGCTGTTTTCTTGGAGAAAAATCTGAGTGAGAGGCAAGAACAAACATGTCTTTAGCATTTTGAAGAGCCACGCGGAAGTTGGAGTGGAATCTTCCATACCAAACAAGAATTTAAGCAAATTATTGATTACAGTTTTAAAGATCACAATAGAAGATTTTAACAACAATTGGATAAGTAATTGAACCTGGGTCTAACAACTTTACATGAGTTGTTTGAATGAAAGAAGACACCACAACAAAATCTTCGAACAAAAAGAAATTGTAATCATGAATATCAGCAAAAGATAAAGAATGATGTTCAAAAATATCAATCCATCTCCCAAAAGCAATATGATTTTCAAACCAATTTTTGGTACCTCTAAAGAAGCTAGAGGTGAAGGAATTGTTGGGTTTGGAGTTTCAAGCCCTGAAGATTTTGAGGATTCACCCTTTTTAGATTTGTTGGAAGAACGGTTAAATTTGTTTAGAAGGCATTGATCAAATCTTGAAAGCTTAAACGGGAAAGGAAGGTTTCTTGAAGAAGATAAAGCAAACCAAAATATGAGATTGAGTATAGAAAAGGACGGTTCACAAGGGCTTAAAAACAAAATTCAAGTACAATGGAAAACCATTCATATTTGACTGGCTTTTGGGTGAAAGAATGACGTGAGGGGATTGAGTATGTATAGTAATCATTAACCTAATTAAGATCTAGTTGAATTATGATTAAGTTCATGAACTATGAATTAAGATGTGGATGATGTCCAATTTTTGTATTTCAAGCACACAAATTTAATTTAAGAAAATTAAACATCCTTTATTAATCAAAGGAAAAATTATAAGAAACAATCTATATACCTTTTTTTTTAAAAAAACTACCTTATATAAATTTTTTTGCAAAAAACTACCTTATATAATACAATTCTTTGCAAAACACTACCTTTTACCGATTTTCGTCAGTTGACTGTTAACATTAACGTTGACCTGCACAGAATTGTACTATACAAGGTAGTGTTTTGCAAAGAATTGTATTATATAAGGTAGTTTTTTGTGCAGGTCAATGTTAATGTTAACAGTCAACTAACAAAAATCAGTAAAAGGTAGTGTTTTCCAAAGAATTGTATTATATAAGATAGTTTTTTGCAAAATTTTTTATATAAGGTAGTTTTTTTAAAAAAAGGTGTATAGATTAGGTAGTTTCTTATCAAATGCATTTAATTTTAAATCCTAATTTTTTATGTTTTATATATGTAACATATTTTTAAGAAATTGAAATTTACTTTTCAACCCTTAAATATATGTATGTTAAACACACAAGGACACGTATATTCTTCATGCAATCAAAATTCTACATGAAAATTAATCACGCAAAAACTATAATAATGAGTTCAAATACTCTCCCTAAATACATACTTAGTATTTGATAAACCCTATTTTGACTCCTTTTACACGTGATATTTGCTATGTTTCTATGCGATTTTTGTTACATTTAATTTTGTTTTTCTTGGATTTACACCCCTTTCGAGGGAATCATGTGTTTGTTGGTGTTTTGTAGGATTTTCACCTTTTTCCCGAGCAAAGCAAGAAGCATCCTTTGTGAAAAGTCAACTTAAATGTCGATGGTGGTCAACTCGCTCATATTTTGGTGAATATCTTGATGAAAGACAAAAGTTTGGTTCGTTAGCTTCGAAACGACTAGTCATACGTAAAATTCAGAGTTCAAACGAAAAAGTTATGATATTTTCAAAAATGAAAATGATTGGTCGGCATTAGCTTCGAAGGCAGAAAGTTGAGCGATCAATCGCTCCATGTGGAATGACCACGCGTGCAGCAATAAACTCCAAAACAGGAACAAGATTCCTCTGCCAACTGAGCTGGCATGACTTAGTGATACTCTTGAACGTGGACAGATTATATCTTGTATCTGCCAGGCCCAATTTCGAAAATATCTGTCTTTAAAATAGAAGCAAGCAGCGAACAGAGGGGGGGAGTAGACAACGATTAGGTGATTAGGGCAGTAGCTTTATTTTTAGTCTTCATTTCTCTTTTCTCCCACTTTACTCATATAAACCCTAGTTTAATTTAGTAGTTTTTCTTATCTTTATTTTAATTTTCTTAGCGAAAACTTTATTTCATTGTTTATTTTAGTTAATTATTTTTATTTTCTCTCTTTTATTGGTAAATATTTGAAGCTTTGAGGTATTTTAATGGAGTTCGCTCATGGATTTTTATGGGTTTTTGTCATTTGTTCTTCAATCTCTCACATACTTTGTGGGTAATTTCTAATCTCATTTATATTTAGTATTTCATTATCTATTTATTAATTTTAGTTGATTATGATATTTCTAAATTGCTCTTAGTTATTTGCTCTTGTCTTTGTTTATATTTTGTCATTGGTGTTTGATTGAGAGTTTAGTTTATTTGTTATTAATGATTTTGATTGATGTTGGTGATGATTATTAATGGTATGATTATGATTATAGCTAGTGAGTAGTTGTTTAGGGTTAGGGGTTGACTCATTTTGTGCTAATGGACTGATTATGGTTAGAAATGGGTCGATGTTGGTTTGATTGTGAACCCCGAAAGTGAGTAGCTCTTCCCATTGATTTGATGTCACTCAGATCTTCTTCACGGGCACCAACGAGAGTTGGGTCCGCTTGAGAACCGATCTTATTTCAATCGGAGGAGTTGAGTTAGGGGAATGATGAGAGTCGAAACCGTGCTCGCCCCATGAAAAGGGAGTTTTACCCTCTTACTCCGAGAGGAGAAGAGGATTGACAGATTGTTGGATTTTTGTTGCCCGTAGGTCTTGTTCTCACTCACGAGAGTGATGGGAACGAGATTCTCGGAGGCGATCCCAAGCCCGATCCAGGATCAGATCGCTCTTCGTATTTGAATCCACACCTTTGCGATCAAATTAAAGTAAACCCTAATTTAACTATATAAAGTCCGTTGCACACGAGTTAGCCCCTACCCCGATGTTTCTTTGTTTGTTGCTTTCATAGTTGTAGTTGTAGTCTAGCTCATCACCAATCTTTCATACATGTTTCCCCAACACCTAAAGATCAGGCCCTAAGTCTCGCACTCGTCTCCCTGTGGATTGACCCCCTACTTGCCACTACATTGGTGTGAAGGGAGTTTATAAATTTTGTTTGATTAGAGGCTTTAGCACCAACACTAAAAAGTCTTCTATCAATATTTATTTTTGACATGATTCAAAAATATTCTGGAATAGGAATTTTCAAGGTATTAACATACGCCTCAATTACAGGACTATTTTTCTGTTTTTCTATATTACGAAAATAAAGAACAAACTAGGAACACTCACTAGATTGTTATGATTCAAGGATATGCAAGTAAGGAACACTCACTTAATCTTGCTAGGGTGTATTCTTTATTTGAGGAACACTCACTTGAATTAATCATACAAATTAGTATGTTTGGAACTCTCACAAACTCACTAATTCCATCAATGAAAAGAAAACTCACAATTGGAAAATATTTCAAAATACTTAACACAAGTATAAGAACTGATGCATAAGACAAAGCTTTTAATTGGAATTTAGATTGGATCTATTATTATTCAGGAAATAATGCCTTTATATAGGCTTACAACCATAAGAAAATCCTAGAAAAAAGACTCTTCACTTGATTACAAGCAATCAAGTGATTACATTAAACATAATCAGAAATCTAACAAACCCCTTTTCGAATTCTACTACAAGAATTACACCATTCTTTATTAAAGAAAACAAAACATTCATAATAATAAAAATTTAAAATGAAACACCTCAAATTCCAATCAATGATAGGTAATAATTCGTCCCTTGTGATGCTTGAGTTCCGAAAACTCTTGGTTGCCATGGAATGGTTCAATTCTCTTGATGTTCTTCTTGAATTCCACCTTTAAAGATGAATATGAACCAGCCAACTTTGAAGGGAATAAAGGACGAAATAACTCGGCCATATTGAAAGCACAAATTAGAAAATCAAAGGATGGAAACAAAAGTTACCATATTTATTGCCTGAATAGATAAGGAAATATTCCCCTCATGAATATTCCCCTTTTAAGACTAATTAAGGCTAACTTTTTGCTATATTATTTTAGGAAAACTCAATTAAACATCCCTTTTATTGTAAGAAAAGTCGTAGCTCACTTACACCCACAAGGAGGAATTCTGTTGTACTTTAATCTGCCTTTCAAGACCTTGAGATACAAGTAAAAGCAAGACTCGTAATAAAAGGACCATGTAATCCGTAAGAATCAAAAGATGACTCTTCAAAGGATTTAGCTAGGATTAGGTCCTTAGAATGTTCTTGGACTGATTTTACATCAGTTTTATACGTGAATGTTGTACCGGATTTTTAGTAATACAAATTGCACTTGTATTATCACACTTAATTGGAATACCTTTAAGATCAACACCAAGATCTTGAAGCTGTTGTGCAATCCATAAGATATATTTAAGAACAACATGCACCGACTGCTATATAATATGCTTCTGCAATAGATAAAGCCACTGAATTTTTCTTTTTAGAATAATGAAATCAAAGATGATCCCAAGAATTGACACGATTTTGAAGTGTTATTTCTATCCACCTTATAACCGGCATAATCCACATATAAAAAACCAATCAAACCAAAATTTCCACTAATAGGGTACCATAGGCCGATGTATTTAGTCCTATGTAAATATCTAAAGATTCTCTTAACTGTCATTAAGTGATATTCTTTTGGGTTAGCTTAAAAATGCGCACATAAATAAACACTAAACTTTATATCCGGACGACTA
Organism: Amaranthus cruentus; assembly: GCA_019425755.1. Lineage (NCBI taxonomy): Eukaryota > Viridiplantae > Streptophyta > Magnoliopsida > Caryophyllales > Amaranthaceae > Amaranthus > Amaranthus cruentus. The sequence goes on along the minus strand of CM033457.1, from coordinate 6,032,097 downwards.
GCGGTTAAATTTAATAAAGAAACCAATCATACCTCTATAAGACTTTTGATCAATACTAGTACAAAAAAATCTGCACCCTCCTACGCTTAAATATATTATTGCCCACACTTATATGTGAGGCTGATGTAGTTCCCCATGCTTAAATAAGTGTGGGGAATTTTCTGTGGGGAAAATTTCCCACACTTGTTAAGCGTAGGGAAATACATATTCAGCCACGCGTATAAGCGTGGGGAAATGCACTTTCTGCCTCACTTATAAGCATGAGGACATTATCCTTACTTATAAGCGTGGGGAAATTAAGTATATTCCTATTGATTTATAAACTTTTTTTCCAGACTTATAAGTGTGTGTAATGTATATGGTAACTACTTTTCCAAATAATTTTGGCACAAAACTTTTTACTATGTTTATTATTAAATTCTATTATAGTAATAATTTTTATTAATAATTATTATTATATTAACAAAGATAAAACAACAGGGTAAAAATAATATGAATGCATATGCTTTTATTTCAAAAAATAAATATATATATTGTTCGATTACTATATTTAAGTTTACAAATTATGTCAATCATAACAAATAAAATATCTTATAATATTCAAAAACATATCATTGTCATGATAATAAAATACAAAACCAAAAAACAGTAAAATATCTTCATAACTTCTTTTGGATGCTTCTTGTGTTTAATAGTGGTTTTTCCATCCTTTGTAATCGTGCATTAGCTCTTTGTTTTGCTATCATAATTGCCTATATTTATAAAATACAATTAATTAAAGAATCATTAATAAAAGCAAATTAATTACAACGAAATAAGAACTGTACAAGTGAAAGACGTAGAGATGTAAGTGGACAACGTTCAATCGGCATCTTATAAATGAAATTGTACTAGATCATTTGATAAGTAGAACTGCATAAGTGAACCAACTATTACAACAATAATACCTACTCCCTCCTATTCAAAATTATTGTCCACTTTCTTTATTTAGTCAAGTTACTTTAGTTGTCCACTTTCTATTTTTGGCAAAGATTTTTTACCTAAATACCCCCAATTACCTCAACTTATATAATTTAAAATACCCCACCTACCACCTTTTTCAATTATTATAATCACTTAAATACCCCAAATACCACTTCTACAATTATTATAATCACTTAAAATACTCCAACTACCATTTTCTTAAAATCCGTATCCAACCCAAAATGGACAATTATTTTGAATAGGAGGGAGTATATTAGAAACTGAGTTAGCATCCCCTAAGCTTGGTGATACATGGTTTTACCTCGTGCCTTGTAATGAGTTACAGTTCTTCACATGAACATAATCACCCAACATTGAGTATGAAATATTTGATATTCTTCTAAGATATAATGAATATTGCAAGTAAACGCAAGAAAGGGTAGAAAACAATGTTAAAAAGCATTTAACACAAAACTTTTACCTCTTGAGCATCAAAGCTTTGATCAATCGACTCTCCCTGCAAACCTGCTTCACCAAAACGATCGTACAAAGCTCTCTTCTTCACGTTAACAAAGACCTACAAGGATTCTTTTAATGTATAATTTACCATTACACACATAAATAAAAATTTCCACAAGAAAAGTCAAGCATGTTCTTAACAAGGCATCAAGCATACAAGAGGCCTAGGAAAAAAATCAGACATAGTGCAAAACGTCTCTTGGTTAACATCCTTAAGTTTTCACACAAAAGGAATTTTTAAGTCTGCTAGTTTAGAATTATTAATGGACTTCATGTTGTGTAAATTTTTATCCAACCGTAACACCTCAATCAATACCATATGTTATATTCGACTATTAAGTTCTGTAAATTTGTAGATGATTCATTGTTTTTCTCATTTGGCTTGCTTCATTTGTAGCAATCTAGTATTGGTGCATAATAAATCTTGCATTAACAAAGAACAAACTATATAGTAGTAAGGCATTCTTTACACCAGTAGTATTCAATTAATATACAAGCATAGATATCATCCAAAGCTAACATATTAGAGCTAATTCATAAATACAATGAAAGCTAAATTAAAGACATGAAGAGAAAAAAAACCTGAATAACTAGAGAGGAGGTTTTTAGTTTTAGTCCAAGAAACTACTTGCTTTCAATTTTCAATAACGCACGTTCTTAGTTCTTAGATGGTAGAATTCTCATAGGTACACTTAAACAACTTAATACTCATCAATGAAGAGAGTTACTATCTACAAAACAAATCTCATCAAATACACAATAAACTTTTCTCCCACTCAATAAATCAGTCATACAGAACCAAAAAACAAATTTTAATTCTAATTCATAAACCCTAATCTACTAGAGATGTTCATAAATTAATAACCAATCTAATAAAAAAGAAGTATAATTAATTGTCAAAAATGCAATAATGTAGTGAATAAAGAAATGTGGTAATGAGAAGAGGAACAAATAAAGATGTTAACCATAAAACTGATCTTTTTTTGATGAAAAGAATAGTTATTGTTACCGGGTCAAATAATAAACCAGTAATTTATTTAGTCAAACCATAAACCGCATCTTAGTCTAATAACTTCCTAAAATAACTATCTCATGTAACCGCCACGTAACTTCCATTTATTGCATTAACCGACTAATAACCTCTCCAGAAATAACCTCCTTCTACCATTATAAATAGAGGTTACATACATTATTTGCGAGAGACTATGTTTTCATCTTCCTAACCGCTACTCCATAAAAATACACCGCCCTCATACTTACGATCGATATGTAACCAAATATCCCTTCATGATTTGAACTCATCCTACAATCCGTTATTCTGTTTTCATTAATTATCATATATTCATTACTTTCGGTTTTCCGATCTGACTTGAGCGTCGGAGGGGTTTCCGGGAAACCACCCCGGGCAAGGCTAACGTTGTATTACAGGATTTAAGGTCTCATCAGCGGAAGGATCATTATCAATTTTATCATATTGACAATCGTCTCCGATTACACCTATCTCTAGGTATTTTAAGTGTCTTTTGCACTTCCTCGTTTCATTACTGAAACAGTTTGGCGCCGTCTGTGGGGATCGATAAACATAAAAGTCGTGTCTCTAAAATTCATAAATACAAGAATTAAACCGAAACAGTTATATTCATATTAGACGAAAATCACAATTATTGAACTAACAATTATTCATATTCCTAACCCCAAATTATAGACCAAACTCGTTAATTCCGCCCCTGATCTTGTCTCAATATCTCCTTCAATTCCAATTTCAAAGTCAAACTTCTCAAATTCGTTTGTTAATGCATTCGTTAAATCCTTCACAGTTCGCGGTATCTGTTTAGAGCTTTCTTCACCTCTATAATGGTAGACTAATACGAGAATTATATTCGAAACTAAAATTGAGATGAAAAGTGGCTCTACCTTTTGAAGAATTAGCGTGGAAGTGAATTTAGAGCTCTCTTTTTTTTTAGAGCTCTCTTTAATGTCTCCAGATATGAATTTCCACAACGTTTTGGATTATTGAATAATTTTCCATCAAGAATTAAAAGGGAAGAAAGAGAAAAGAACTCAAGTTGTGTGCTTGTACCTTCTCCAATTCGGTTTTTGCCCATTTAATGTTGGTCTGTCCAAATTGTTATTGGGTCTGCTTTAGCACGACTTTATTTTCATCTTTAATCTACTCTTATAATATTAGAGTTCAGTTTGATGTACCTTCTTAAAGGGTTATTAGATCCGTAGAATGTTTCCACACCAACTTCAATTGACTAAAAAATTGAGTCTCAATGTTGAAGTTCGGTTTGATGCACTATCTAATGGATTTGATAACCCATAGAACGTTTCCAAACTAACTTCAATAAAGTGGTTTCGGTCTAAAAAAAAATTATTATTCCACACATTGTCCAATTCAATGTATTTGCTTGAACCATGTATGACCCGATAGTGGTTTAAATTATTTATATCGGATCCCCGGAAAACACCTACAGTGACGACTGTAATGGCTGGATTCGGGTACGATCTGACAGTGGTTCAAAATATCTACATCGGATCCATTGAAAACTACCAACATTTAATGTAATGGCTGGATCCGGGTATGATCTAACAGTGGTTCAAACTTTCTACATCTGATCCCCGGAAAACAACCTACATTGACTGTATTGGCTGGATCTAGGTATGATATGGTAATGGTTCAAACCATCCACCTGTGAAAGCTCAATCTTTGGTGACTCGATACATGGAGAAAAATCATCACCGTAGCCTTCTAATTTGATGCTACATAAAGGATGCAAATCTTAGACCAGTATTGCCGAGTGAAGAGTATATTGTATTAATCTGATGATGATCAAATGATTATTTTTGCTTTTATTTATCAACACATATCGGGTGGTTCTTTAATTGTATTCATGGGTCAGTGATCAAGTATGATATCGACACACATTGGAAGAATATTATATTATTTCTACGTGGGAATTCAATACTTCACCATTATTATTATATTGGATCTTACTTATATGGAGTTTTCAACGACGAACGTATAAAATCATCTAAACTTTCACCTAGTATGAAAGTCATCATTATTATTGAAGTCCCAAAATGGGGGCTTTATTTATCATATTATGGAATCATCTAAGCTTTCACTTAGTTTGAAAGTCATATTATTATTTAAGTCTCAAAATGATTGATTTTGGGCGATATTTTCTTAGCATTCATCTTAATTATCAAACTTTCACCTTGTTTGAAAGTAGGATCCTCGCGAGTGTCACCTAGTTTCATAACTCGGACTCTTATTTAGCCCTAAAACGAGTGATTTTGGGCGTATTTGTCAAAGTATTCATAGCGAGTATCACCTAGCTTGATAACTCGATCAATTATTCAGTATTCAATATTCAGTATTCAGTATTCAGTATTCATCAATGTTCAAAGGATTCACCTAGTTTGATTCCTTATCTAAGTCCCGGGTGATTGACGGCTGGGCAATGCGGACCTATCCATATTCATCAATACGGACTTATGTCCGATCAATGTTCATCTTCAAAGGATTCACATAGTATGATTCCTTATCTAAGTCCCAGGTGATTGACTGCTGGGCCATATTGTCATATCAGGCTCAAATGCCGAATCATCATATTAGGCTCCAAGGCCAAATCATCAAAATCGGCCCAAAGGCCAAGTATTTATTATTCATGGGGCTTCAACCAAGCATGGACTCATCGAGGCAAGAATTCAAAGTTTATTTTATTTGGATCTAATTGTATGGTGTCTTCCGTACATTCAATTAGTTCCCATCACAGGTATGTTTATTTCCGCATAAAGACTGATGCACTCGCTACATAAAATTACCTCCTCTATCACTCTTCATGCGTGGGGCTAATGTTACGGGGTCAAATAATAAACCCGTAATTTATTTAGTCAAACTATAAACTGCCACCTTAGTCTAATAACTTCCTAAAATAACTATCTCATGTAACCGCCATGTAACTTCCATTTATTGTATTAACCGACTAATAATCTCTCCAGAAATAACCTCCTTCTACCATTATAAATAGAGGTTACATACATTATTTGCGAGAGACTATGTTTTCATCTTCCTAACCGCTACTCCATAAAAATACACCGCTCTCATACTTACGATCGATATGTAACCAAATATCCCTTCATGATTTGAACTCATCCTACAATCCGTTATTCTGTTTTCATTAATTATCATATATTCATTACTTTCGGTTTCCCGATCTGACTTGAGCGTCTGAGGGGTTTTCCGGGAAACCATCCTGGGCAAGGCTAACATTGTATTACAGGATTTGAGGTCTCATCAGCGGAAGGATCATTATCAATTTTATCATATTGACAAGCGTCTCCGATTACACCTATCTCCAGATATTTTAAGTGTCTTTTGCACTTCCTCGTTTCATTACCGAAACAGTTATGAATGCTTACAAAGATACTACAAATCTTCTTTGAAACCCCTGCACAACACAATACTCAAAATTGATAATTCAGGTTATTGGAAAACATCAAAAATCAAAAAGAGACCTCTAAATCAAAAGAGAGACTTTATGGCGACAAAGGATAGAGGAATATTGGCACTGAAATATTGATAATTGACGACGGTGTTGAGTGGGTAAACATAAAACCATAAGGCTTTTGGGTTTTGATTTAGTAAAAACCAAATGAGCAAAGCCAAGAGAAAAAATAAAGAAAATATTAGGGCGTGAGGAAGAAATGGAAAAAATTAGGGAAAAATCAATAAGTTGAAGATGAAGCAGCGAAGTTCTAGGAATGTCACATCTTTCGCCCTGTTTTGTATTTATTTAATTAGTTGATTAAGGTAATTTAAATTTATACTTATGCAAATACCCACACTTATATGTGTGGTTAATTAGATTTATATCCAATACTTATAAGCGTGGGTAGAGACGATTTTTTTCTTATAGTGATACTTTTACCATTTATATCTTTATCTAGACTTAGTGCTGCACTCATAGGCATATTAGCACTTCTGCATTTATCCATATTGTACTTGTTTAAAAGAGCTATAACATATTTACTTTAACAAATAAATATGTCATATTTCTTGTGCTTTATTTGCAGTCCAAGAAAAAATGTTAAGTCTCCCATCATGCTCATTTCAAATTCCTTACACATGATTTTGAAAAATTCCTTGTATAAAGAATCATTAGTAGCTCCAAACAATATATCAAACTATACTTGAACAACAAGAATATATTTTAATTTTAGTATTAATAAAAAGTGTTTTATCAATTTTACCTCATTGAAAGTTATTCTCAAGTAAATGTGAGCTAAATCTGTCATATTAAGCCCTTAGCTTGGAGCTTGTTTCAAGTCATATAATACTTTGTTTAGTTTAAATACATGATTAGGCAAATTCAGATTTTCAAAACCAAGTGGTTGTTTAACATATACTTCCTCTTGTAAGTAGCCTTAAGCACATTTAACATCCATTTAATATAATTTTATATTCATATATGAAGCAAAAACAAGCATAATTCGAATAGATTCTAGCCTTCGTCATAATCAATAGCTACTTCTTGATTATACCCTTACTTTGTTCCTTATGATATCTCCATCCTAATTGAGCTTGTTGTGAAAGACCCATCTAGTTCAAATAATAGTACGATCTGGTGGTCTTTCAACTAGATCTCAAACTTTGTTTCTTTTGAATTCATTTAATTCACTTTGCATAAAAATGATCCACTCAGCTCTTGTATTGCTTATTTTATATTCTTTGGTTTTACAAGAGAAACAAAAGAATAAAATGCACATAAACTTTTAAGAGAAGATTGAGTTTGAGTACCTTTGTTTGGATCACTTATGATGTTTTCCGGAGGATGTTGAGATGAAAATCAAAACCGTCCTTTGAGGAACTTTTAGTTAGAGTACTTAAATCATTACGTTCAGGAGCATTTTTCAAGTCTTGAGATTTGGGTCTCAAGATCAGGCTGTGAGTCTTCAATGTGCTCAACCTGTTTTTCTTCAACCTCGTCAAGACTTTGTATAGGATCTTTCATATTATTCTTTTTATCTTCATTATGATCATTTGCATCTAATTCTTCATCACTTACATCATCAAAAATTTTGTTAAGGTTTAACTCTTTAAAATTTTTCACTTAATATTTCATTGTCGGATTCATAAAATACCACATGTATGCTTTTCTCAACCATACTTGTTCGCTTATTTAACACTCTAAAAGCCTTACTATTTAATGGTTATCCCAGAAATATACCTTCATCACTTCTAGCACAATGTTACCTGGATTAACCTTAACATTATTATGGATAAAACACATTCAACCAAATGGCCTATAGTAGGCTATGTTTTATTTTTTACCTTTAAAAGCCTTACTATTTAATGCGTAGGGCGTTTTCTTAAGTATAGATCTTGTAAGACATCTGTTTAAGACATAGTTTGCTAAATTAACTGCCTCAGCCCAATAATATTTAGCTAATCCATTTTCTATGAGCATAATCCTAGCCATTTCTTCTAAAGTGTGATTTTTCCTTTCAACTACACCGTTTAGTTGGGGTGTCCTACGAGCTAAAAGGTCATGGGTTATACCATACTTTTCACAAAAAGAATCAAAGTCTAGTTGATCAAAATCAGTCCCATGATCCCTTCTAACCGAAACTATTGGAAGATTCAACTGAGTATGCATTTCTTTACAACGTCTTGAAAACAGATTCAAAGCTTCACCTTTATACTTCAAAAAAATCAACCCACATAAATCTAGAATTATCATCAACGATTACTAGAATATAAGTTTTACCTTGTATGCTTCTTACACGCATTGGACCACATAGATCAATATGTAGAAGTTCAAATGGTCTTGAAGTACTTACCATTTTCTTCGATTTAAATGAACTTCTCACTTGTGAACCTCTAATGCATGCATCACATGAAGGACTATGCTTGTAGTCAAGAGTTGGAAGTCCCTTAACTAGATCTTTACTTACTAACTCATGCATGGTGTGCGTATTGATGTGACCAAGCCTTTTATGTCATATCATTGGATATCTGTCATAGCCTTTAAACACTTGAAATTTAGAGCTGCAATTTCATTAGTATTCAAAGCATAAATATTATCATGTCTAATGGCGGTAATAAATGTATTTACGGTATTAGTATTTTTGATAACACATTTTTCTTTATCAAAATGTACTTGATTACCTTTATCGGATAATTGAGACATACTTAGCACATTAAATTTTAGATCTTCAACATGTTATCAATAACTTTAGAAGGATCCTTACCAACTTTGCCCAAGCCTCATATTTTGAATTTACCTTTGTCGCCTAAAGTAATCGAGCCACAACACTTTTCTTTATTGATTGCAGAAAATAAAGAAACTTTACCACTCAAATTTTCATCTTTCAACCTCAAGTAATTCATTTATCTTTATAAGGTCTTCACAAACTTTGGCATAATGATGAATTCTATCTTTTGAAATGTTTTTCTCATCTTTTAAGATTTGTTCAATTTCAAACATGTCGACAAGAGCTTTAACTAATTCATCATTAGAACAAGAGTTAAGATGGTCAAGTACCTCCTTATGGTTTTGTTCTAGATCATCATCATTTTTCATTAGACATACGTGAGCTTGAAGAACATCTTCTCTTTACGATTCGATTGATCCTTCGTAGTCACTCCACTTACCAACCATTGCTTGTTTCTTTTTGTTTTTCTTATTGTATTCCTTTTTATTTTTAGCACATTACTTTAAAAGATGCTCTGTAGATCCGCACTCAAAACAAGCAACTTTGTTAGTTTTAGAATTTGAGTTAGAACATTTACCATTGTTTCTAAATTTAAATTTTTAAAATCTTTTTCGCATCTTCATGATTCCTTCTAGACCTCTTGTAATTAACCCAAATGGATCTTTCTTTCACTTGAGGATTCTTGATGTTTTTTTGCATTTAGTGCAAGATTCTTCATGGATGGTGTTACATCACTTTCTCCATCATCATATAGACTAAGTTCATGAGTTGTGAGCTTTCCAAGTAGATCGTCAAGTGATAGTACTCTCAAGTCTTGAGCTTATTCAATGGCGGTTAATTTGGATCTTGGAAGACACCTCAAAACCTTCTTGACTTTTTCTGCATTAGTAAAAGTTATACTAAGAGAACTCAAATTGTTAGTGATCAATGTAAATGAGTAAACATTTCATTAATATTCTCATCCTTATTCATCTTGAGCATTTCGTATTGATGCATGAGGATGTTGATTTTTGTATTTGTGACTTGACTTGTTCTTTCATACGTCACAACCAACTTATCCCATATTTCCTTAGCACTTGTACATGATGAAACCCTATTGAACACGACATCGTTTAAAGCAAAACACAATTGATTCATAGATTTATAGTTTTTAGACACGGATTTCAAATCGCTGCGTGAGTATACGGACTCGGATTTTACCACATCATTACCTTGAGCTTTTATTTTTCATTAGCACCTTAGGTCCTTTGGTTATGATGTTCCAAAGTTCCATATCTTGATCAATCACAAACATATTCATCAAAGTTTTCCAATAAGTGAAATTTTTTCCACAAAACAAAGGAGGCCGAGAACACGAACGACCTTGAGAGAAATACCCTTCTCCTATCAAATCCATCACAAGATGTTAATCTTTTTATGTGAAACTGAGCTTTGATTCCAATTAAAGATTCATATAGGAGATCGAATACTCTCTAGAGGAAGTTGAATAGAGAGTATGCCCATTTAAAATTTTTCTCTGGAAGGTAAGCTCAAGAGCTTATGAGACCTTTCAAAATAGCTTTCTGAAACTGTTTAAGGTCGAATAATATATCTAAGCACTCAATGAGAAATTGAAATTAAATATGATCAAGGGATTTGTTAATGAGATTCAGCTCTCAATAGCTATTCCCCGCCTATGGGTTCTCTTCCGACCCGTAGGTTTCAACGCCTTTTATTAATGAACTTTAGATGACTTAGAAGATCTCTCTATCTTCTCTCACCACGTTCTTACCCTTGAAGAACATCTTACAAGTTCCCTTAATGAAAGTACTTAACCCAATCTCACAAAAGAGAAAACAAATTGAATACTTTAAAAAAGTATTCCAAGCTTTACGCGTAGATGAAACTAAAATTCTAACACTCTTTTACTCTAAATTATCCTATTACAAATGTGAGAGTTAGATGAACTAAGTTTACAATACGTTTTGAATACTAAACGTCAAAGTAAGTAAAAAGCTATTTTGTAAGTAGGCAACATTGGTACGTGTGGTTGACTTAAAATAATTTGTACTTCCTTTGTTCCGGTTTACTTGTTACCATTGCATGGGCACAAGGATTAAGAGTTTACTGTGCAATAATTACAGCAGGTGGAAAGCTGCTGTTTTGGAATTTTTTTATATTATTTGTTGAAAAAAGAAAAGGAAAAATAGGAGTAATTAGATTATTAATTAACAGCATATGGAAAGTAATTAAAAGTTAGATCAGATTACACAAAAGTGGGAAATCACATCAGGTCAACTAATTCCCACATTTTATTTCCCCCCAAAAATTTACTTCTCGCCAAAAAATATTTTTCCCACCAAATATACAACTTACCAAAGTCCAAAGTTCATAGGTTAAAAATTCAATTTCCCCCCAAATTCACTTCCCCCCAAAATAATTAAATTACATCAGAGTTCTATAAATAGAGATAAAATTTACTTCATTTCTTCATGTCTTTTCCTTCTTAGCTACCTTTCTTCCATTTCCATTAAGTACATAAGAATTTGGATCCAATTCAATCTCTAGCATCAATTCTTCAAAAACAACAAAACAATATAAATTAATTTGTTGGGGGGTTGGGGGGCATTGGGAAAAATATTACAGCTTCAAACAACAAAATCAGATGGAAGATTATCAAGGTGAAGGAGATGAAGTTATTAATCCAGATATTGAGGTATTTATTTTTTACTTTGAAAACCTCAACATTGATTCTGAATTTGATATTAATGAGGAGTACACAAGTGAAATTTATGGAAACATTGATGTCAGTCAATTGAATTCACAAGAAACAGTAACAGAACCAGACCAAACAGTAGCTCAGAAGAGAGAATTGTCCACACAGACAAAAAAATTAATTGTATAACAATTAACTTTTTTGTCTAAAGAACCAAACAGACGTTTGCCAAGGGGTACAATCAAAACAGTTCCATTGCAATATAACACATCAAGGTGGACAGTAGGAAGGCTTTGGGAATTAGCTAAAACAGCCATGCAAAATGGCATTGCAATTGATGTTAATAGTAGAAAAAGGGGAAGGGTTGGTAGAAAAACCAAGAGTCTTTGATAGGACTCTCCTTAATGTTGTTCCAATTGAAAAGAGAACAACAATTAGAGCAATGGCAAGTGCATTAGGGATTGGCCATTCACAGGTTTATAGAATGATGAAGTCAGGAAAAATTAGATCTCATACAAATTCAATTAAACCAAAACTTTCTCATGACCACAAAATTAGAAGAGTTAACTTTATTCTTTCCCAAATTATACCACCTACTATAAATGACCCACTGAAGTTCAGTTTGATGTACAATGTTGTACACATCGATGAAAAATGGTTCTACATGAGCAGGGAAACACAAAGGTACTATCAATTCCCTTGGGAAGAAGAAGAACCGTACAGGTGTGTGCAAAACAAAAACTTCATAGGGAAAGTAATGTTTATAGCAGCAGTTGCAAGACCTTATATAAGTATTAATGGGAATGTATTGTGGGATGCAAAAATAGGTATTTTTCCCTTTACAGAAATTTATCATGCATTAAGGAGGTCAGAAAATAGACCGGCAGCTACACCACTCCTAAGAGTAATAACCAAAGTTACATGAGATGTAATTAGAGATAAGCTAACTAATGAAGTTCTTCCAGCAATCAGAAACGAATGGCCAGCAAATGGAGTAAAAGACATTTGGATACAACAAGATAATGCAAGGCCACATATTCTCGCAAATAATCCAGCATTTAAAGAAGCAGCTAACAGAGATGGATTTAACATAAGACTAGTTTGTCAACCAACATCTAGTCCAGATATGAACATCTTATATTTGGGTTTGTTTAGTGCACTACAATTAATTCAATTTAGGTCATTCCCTAAAGACCTCCACGATTTTTTGAAGGCGGTGGATGATGCATACAATACTTTTGAACTATACATGGATACAATATCAACTATGCATGCTAGAAGTGTTGAAAGATAGAGGTGGTAACAATTACAAGAATCCACACATTGGAAAAGCAAGATTAGACAGGTTGGGCATGTTGCCTAGACAATTGGAAGTTCCTCTTGAACTTTTAGATGCAGCAAATCAATTCTTAACTCATGGCATAATTAATCTCAACGATCTTCCACTTGAAGAAGATTGAAATTAATTATTCATATGTACAAATAGATGAATACCCTCAAACTTTTTTATCACAAGGGTTGTCTAACATTAGATACGACATCATTTTGTAAAGGAAGCATATGTAAGACAACATTTTGTAGCTATCAGCACACCTCTCCATTTAGTCATTAAGGTGGTTATATAAAACAAAATTCATATTAAGTTAAACATCATTCATCAATCCATAATACACTTGTGTACTTTTATATCTCTTAGAATTAAGTTAAACATCATTTGAAATTGCACATAAACAATTATTTCAGCCTCATCTTAAAACTTGACACGAAATTGAGACAACACACATTAAGTAAAAACAAAATCAGTAGTAGCATCAAAACAGTTTCAGCCTCATACCAAGAAATTGGTGTGGCAATGAAACAAACATCATATAAAGTTATTAATATGTTAATGTCTCATTCTCATGACAAGAAAACTAGGGTGGCAATGAAACACATTACATTATGCACATTTCATCAGAGAATAAAATAATCATCATTGAGAAAGCAACTAAGTATGGGACTCAAATCATAGCATAGCCCACAAGACAACATTATTCATAAGTGTAAACATAATCATAAATAATTAAGTAAAAGTTAGATCGCTCATGTGTTAGACCACGAATAGTCGTCTTGCATGGCCGCTTTGGTTTTGATTCCACCTTCTCAAATAATGCATAATCTTCCTCATCTGGTAAACCGTAGTACCAAGGATGGGGTTCTTGTTCAGGACTATCAAGAGCAGTGAACTCCCCACAATTCAGATAATAATGATCATACCACGAACCAAAGTTATTATCATATTTCATACATTCTCTTTGGACATCAGTTAATGTGTCGATCAATTTTCCCTTCGAGTCCATCTCCAAGGGCAACCATAACAGAACAGAGGAAGTAGTATACAAAAATCAGAACTACTAACAAGATCAGTTAATGTTCGTCCCATGCATTTGTAGCAAGTAAACCAGAACAGAGGAGGTATAAACATTCACTTAAAAATCACAACTTAACAAGATCAGAAACATTTACATAAACATTCAATAAAATAAGATCAAACTTAAAGTAGACTAAAGTATTCACATTAAATCAGATTTAAACAACATGCAGATCATAAACATTTATAAAAATAAGATCAAACTTAAATCAGACTAAGTATTCACATTAAATCAGATTTAAACAACATGCAGATCATAAACATTTATAAAAATAAGATCAAACTTAAATCAAACTAAGTATTCACATTAAATTAGATTTAAACAACATGCAGATCATAAACATTTATTAAAATAAGATTAAACTTAAATCAGACTTATTCACATTAAATCAGATTTAAACAACATGCAGATCATAAACATTTATAAAAATAAGATCAAACTTAAATTAGACTTAAGTATTCACAGTAAATCAGATTTAAACAACATGTAGATCATAAACATTTGTAAAATAAGATCAAACTTAAAGCAGACTTAAGTATTCACATTAAATCAGATTTAAACAACATGCAAATCATAACAGATCAGGAACATTTATAATAAAAACAAATCAAATAATAAAAACAGATCCAATAAAAGAATTATAAAAACAGATCAGGAACATTTGATAGCAACAGAACCCAAAATAAGATCAGGAACTTAAACAGAACCAACATGCAAATCAGGAACATTTATAAAAATAAGATCCATAAAAGAATGATTAAAATAGAACCAAAAACACGTTTGATAACAATAGATCCAATAATAAAAACAGATCCAATAAAAGAATTATAATAACAGATCAGGAACATTTGATAGCAACAGAACCCAAAATAAGATTAGGAACTTAAACAGAACCAACATGTAGATCATGAACATTTATAAAAATAAGATCCATAAAAGAATGATTAAAATAGAACCAACAAATGTTTGATAACAACAGATCCAATAATAAAAACAGATCCAATAAAAGAATTATAAAAATAGAACCCAAAAACGTTTGATAGCAATAGATCCATAAAAGAATGATAACAACAGAACCAAAAAACGATTAATAAAAACAGATCCAATAAAAGAATGATAAAAACAATACCCAAAAATGTTTAATAGCAACAGATCTAATAAAAGAATGATAACAACCAAACCAAAAAACGATTAATAAAAACGGATCCAATAAAAGAATGAGAAAAACAGAACCCAAAAACGGTTGATAATAACAGATCCAATAAAAGAATGATAAAAACAGAACACAGATCATGATTAACATGCAGCATAATGAAAGATCCAAGATCAAAATACAAAAAACAGAACTAGATCATGATTAACATTCAACATAAAAAGGAAAAATAAATGATCAGATCCAAAAAAACGAAATATCAAAAAAATCAAAAAAATCATTAAAAATAACATGCTACATAATCAAAGATCAAAATACAAAAAGATCAAAGCAAAGAGTATTAAAGACCATACCAGATCATGATTAAACCGAAATAGAGTATTAGATCAAAGCCAAGAGTATATAAAACCATACCAGAAGTATAAAAATCCAGATGAATGATTTTACGAATAATATAAAACGAAACCCAGATCAAGATAAAAGATCAAACCCAGAAGTATAATGACGGTTTTTATAGATTAAGATAAAAGATCAAACCCAGATCAAGACTTGTTTGATCAAGATAAAACAAAACCCAGATCAAGATAAAAGATCAAACCCAGATCAAGATAAAAGATCAAACCTAGATCAAGATAAAATATCAAATCGCCAAAGAACTCTCTAGAAACATTTGAGACAGAAATTGATAGAGAAAGATAAGGAGAGTGAGAGAGAGAGAGAAAAAGAAAATGAGACCGTTGAGTAATTAGGGTTAGGAGGGATGGGGGTGGGTTTTTATAGATCATATCAACGATTCAGATCAATCTACAAGGATCTGACGACTGAGATCTAACACACATTATTTATTAAGTATGGATGAGAAGGTGAGTTTTTAATGGGGATATTAATGACGGTTAGGTGGGTTTATTGAGGGAGTAGGGTAGGTGAGATTAGGCGAATTATTTAATGAGAGAGGTAAATATGAGAGATTAATTATTTTAATTGGGAATATATAAAAATTAAATAATACTAAGTGTAAAAGTTAATGAGATATAGAGTATTATAAAAATAAGAGTAGGTATAACTTTAAATGATTGGTTTTATACTAAATAAGGAAATGTAGCAAGTAATATGAAATTTCCCAAAATGGAATATGTAGCGAGTATTATGGAACGGAGGAAGTATGTTTTTTCTTTTTCCTGTTTACTTTTTACACTATTTTTAAAATAAATTTTAAATCTCAATATCACTATATATGCATAATAAAAAATTATTATATAAAAATACATAATTAAAAAGTATAGATAATGACAAATTTAACGATATCTCACATAAATATATTTTATCATTATAATATATTTTAAAAATTGTATTCATATTCTCTCTCCTTAAGGTGGAATATTCCAAATGAGAAGAACATTAAAAGATGGAGGAATTATTAAATAATTATTCAAAAAATTATCTAAAATAATCTAATCTTTTAATGATTTTCTTATCAAAATCCAAACTTTTTATTAAACATGAATAATCTCAACTATAAAAAAATGAAAAATTTTAATAAGTTCAAAAGAGGATTCGAGTAAGTTTAATTTATGATTTTAACTTTTAATTTTAATATTTTTTGTGTGGCAATTAACCTACAAAAATCGGTCACCATTTGGGCAACAATATTCTTGGATAAGTGACTATAAAATTCGGATTATTCATGGTTAATAAAAAGTTGGAATTATTTTAGGAAAACCAATAAAAAGTTGGATGATTCTAGGTAAATTTTTCAAAATTACACTACCTCATATTCAGCCTAAATGTCCCATATTTGTTTTGGCACTATTTATTCATCACTCTTAATTTGTATTTTACTCTTAATCTATAAGTTAAAACATAGTCATGTGGAATCTTGTTTAATTCGTCTCAATACAAGGATTATTAATATCAAATTTTTATAATTTTTAATTAAGAATAATTTGAGATATTAAGGGTTAAAATATTGTCTCGACAAATATGAAAAACTAAATGAGACATTTAGGCTGAATAGGAGGTTCTATTATTTAACTATTGATTTGATATATGATATCCCTATTCTATTTGACTTAAATGTATTTAATAATTTATTTAATAAATATTTTAATACAAATATGCAAAAATATTTTTCTTAAAATAATCTTTAATGGGGTACTTATGAGCCAACCACTACAAACCAACAAACAATCTCAACTATTAATTTTTTTTACACTGTAAATCTCTGTCATTGATTTTTCGGAATATTTAAAAATAATTATATGCAAATAAAATACTTAAAAAACGTAAATGATTTCTAAAAAAATTTTATTTTACCACATATTAATAAGTATTTCAAGTAATTCCCAAAAATTTCAAAGTTTTTAAATATTTATAAATTTTGATCATATCAAATTTATTATAGTAGGAAAATGTTGAATTGATTTAAATTATGTTAGTAAAAGTCAAAGAAGTGGTTAAGTGGGTAGTTACTATTTAAGAGTCATTACTAATAAGTTGGAATAAGTTATGGGATGGATTAACTTCTTATTTTCATCTGTAGATATTACTTAATTTTCTTATTTAATACTCCATTTGTTCTTTTTTTATCTTCCCATTTGGAATCTGGAATGAAATTAAAATAAACTATAATTAAAAAATAGATACTATGAGAGTTGAGTAAAATAATATAAAAAATAAAGATTCTATTGATTAAAGTGCAAGTGTAATATGATTAAATTTCATTGGGTGTATGTAAAGTAAATGCATTGAGAATTAACATGTAAATTAATTTTTATAGATTAGAGTGTAAGTGTAATAATTTCGTTAAATTCTATTGGTTACTATAATAGAAAGATTCTAAATGGGAAGAACTTTAAAAAATTTCCAAATGAGGAAAGTGAGACGAACATATGAAAACAGAGGGAGTAGGTTCTAGTATTTTACTTTTAATAAATCATAATGAGAAAGTTAGTGTTTTTTATTTCTCTCAACATGGTGAGAACCAACATTTATTTTTGCAGTAAGTCTCATGGGAGACGGTCTATCCTATAGACGGGTTCCACAAGAGCCCAGCCCACACAATTTTGGGATGCAATAGCAGTTTTTTCTTTATGGAAATAAAAAAAATATTATATGTTAACCGCCATTTAATAGAAGGCGTGGTTTCTCACAGCTTTGGAATCCCAAACGACATTCATCATTAATTGCCATTTGAAACACAACCCAATATGCTTGTCTCTGCCATTTGAACCTCAAAAGTTCATCTTCCTTCTCATTCTGTAGAAACCTGCTACAACAATGGATGAATTTTTTTTTTTGAGAAATAAGTCAACAATGGTGGAACAAATTACTGAATCCAACAGTACATATTCCCTCAAAAACGATGACAATGGAATCGCACAAGGTACGTTGGAGTTGATACATGTTTTAATTTTGTTTTTTTCGTAATTGAACAAGCTTCATCAATGCCGGTTAGAAGCTTCATCAATGGCGGTTGAAGATGAAGCTTGTTCAATTAAATTTTTTTTTCTATAATGGGGATTGGAGATGAGGATTAAAACAATTGTAGTTAATTTTTTTTTTCCTATAATGTACAAGCTTCATCAATGGCAGTTGGAGATGAAGATGCTGCAAAAAAACTGAATGAAAACGGAGACAATGAAGATGAAATCTATATGACCGATAGTTATATTTGGAACTATAATGTACTATATTTGGAACTATAATCTATTGTATTTGGAAATATAATGTATTATATTTGGAACTATAATGTACTATATTTGGAACTGTAATGTAATATATTTGGAACTATAATCTATGAGTTTGGAATTATAATGTATTATATTTGGAATTACAATATTTTATATTTGGAACTATATATTACTATATTTGAAACTTTAATGTACTATATTTGAAACTATAATAACTAAGTTTTGGAGTTATGATGACTAAGTTTTGGAATTATAATAACTGAATTTTGGATTTATAATGACTAAGTTTTAGAGTTATAATGACTAAGTTTTGGAGTTATAATGACTAAGTTTTGGAATTATAATGACTGAGTTTTGGATTTATAATGATTAAGTTTTAGAGTTACAATGATTACGTTTTTGAGTTATAATGACTAAGTTTTGGAATTATAATGACTGAGTTTTGGATTTATAATGACTAAGTTTTGGAGTTATAATGACTAAGTTTTGGAGTTATAATGACAATAAGCACGTAATTGTCTGAATCCGGACGTTCAACTTTATGTCAAGTACTCAATTATAATACAAAATGTAATTGTATATAAATCCCAATAAGCAACTATATGTCCCCAAATATATTAAGAAGTGGAGTAAAATCAAAAGTTACTTACACAGTGAGTTGTGCTAAATAAGTAAACATACTTCAACTTCTTCAATAATGAATTTTAGTACATTGCTAAGTAAGAAATAATACAATGACGAAACAGATGAACCAAGAGAACAAAAGCATGATTCCTAAAGCCTTCACTATAACTTGTGCCACAGCTTGCATTAAGCCAATACCAATTTTCCATTTGCAATCAAAACAAATGAGAATAGCAATTTCAAATAAATGGGACTTGAAATTATTCATATGGGCGTATAAAAAAGAAGCACTTGATTACAAAAGAAATTCTTGTACTCTGGATAACACTAATTTTCTTGGCATCTTGTCTTCATTTCATCAAAAATCAATCATCTTCTTCATCAAGCTTCTTTAAAATGAATCATCACATAATTTTCTTCTTATAGGAAGATTCTTCTTTTAAAATTACTCATCACATAATTTTCTTCTTATAGGAAGACTCTTCTATTAAAATTACTCCTAAAATCTTGGCAGGTAATATGTTAACAATCATATACAGTAGGTCTTCATCAAAAGTGGGGCTTGGGCTTGTTTGGCTTCAAAATTACTCATCCCAATAATGTTAATTTCAGGAAAATAACACAAGACTATGAACATGCATCACAACGACTATCATCAGCAAAATAAAATCCTTCTCATAAACATGATTTACAGCATCATAATTACAAACCCAAAGAAGATGAAGATGAAATACCCAAAATGAAAAAGGTGAAAAAACGAATGGGTAAAATGGCGAAAATGGTGAAAATGGGGATGATGATGAAAGTGCAATGGTCTCATTTACTGATGAGTTACATGGGAAGTTGAAATGATGAGTAATGATAAGTTACATTGGAATCAGTTTATTTTTTCTTTTTCTTTTTTTTTTTTTTGTTTTTTTAAATAATCAAAAAATCATTTCTCCTAAAATGGGCTGGCCCAAAACCTCTGGTCTATAGGATAGACCGTCTTTTAGGAGATTTTGTGTTATTTTTGCACTAATCCTTAAAAGAGACGGTCTAACGGTGACACCATCTCTTGGGTTGGCCCAATATACACTTTTTGTCTTAAAACGATCACTTATAGCATTAAAGTGATCATTTATAATATTTGTATAATTACTTTTTATATTCTTAGAGTGATTACTTATAAGTTATAACTAGAGGTGTTCATTCGGGTGATCGGGTCGGTTTCGGACGGGTGTCATTCGATTCGGTTGTATTTCGGATCAACTATTTTTCGGTTGCGTGTCACGACGGGTCACACTCGGGTCGGGTCGGTTAGTCGCGGTTCGGTTGAAGATCGGTTATTCGAGCTATCGGGTTAGCATCGGTTCGGTGTCGGTTGAAGTTTGTGTCGAGTGTCAATCGGTGTCGGGTTATCATCGGTTAATAATTGGTTCGATTTTGTCGAGTACAGATCGAGTTCGGATTTTAATTACTATCGGCTACGTATTACTAATTAATATCGATCGAGTCAATATCAAATTAAGTTGTTAATCATTTTTTTAATTGATGACAAGATTCTATCAATTTTCATTATTACATAAAGCAAAATAGTTAAAATGCAAATCAACTAGTGATCATTATTACTTTGTTACTTTTACTTGCTTGACCGGAAATTAAAATTATAAAGTTCTATCAATTTTCATCTAATACGATTAAAAGTAGTTAAATATACATTGACCATTGATTATTAACTCTAAATATATGAAACCATGTATTTAAACAATTTAATTTATTAAAATATCTATAACTTTATTAGATTAAATAATAAAATGATTGAATATAAGTCTATCATACTTCTATGTTAAAAATTGGTTCAGGTTTAAAGCAATTCAATCTAAAATTTGTCCGGGTTTAGTCGGGTTTTGTTGGATCGAGTTCGGTTTCGAGCATGATTCGGGTCGGATATGACTCGGGTTGGTCATTTTTGGTTTGGGTAATCTCAATTAATGGTTATGTGTCGATTATAAAAATCGGTTACAATTCGAGTTCAGCTTTCCCATTTTCGATCGTCAATCTGTTCGGGTACAACTTCGGTTCGGGTATTGTCGGTTCGATAAACCTAAAAAAGGAACGCATTTTCAGGTCGGTTTACTTTCGGTTTCGGGTCGGGCTTTCGGGGCGGGTCCTTTTGAACAACTTTAGTTATAACCTTAAAACGATATATGATCTTGTAGTGATCAATCAAAGAAATGGGCTATTATATAGACCTGTCTCATGGTGAGATGATCTCATACAAGAAGAGTTATTATTTTTGTAGATTTGTGTTGAAGTCATATCGCAATGGTTTATTGCGTTGGATTGTTCGGGGTACTATAGTGAAGTGTTAAGTATTACTATGGCTGTGCAACGGGTCGGATACGGGCCATGTTGGGCTTTAACAGAAATGTGTCGGGCCGGGCCTTTCAAAAAGAAGGCTATTGAACATGCAAACACAATAATAATAATAATAATAATAATAATAATAATAATAATAATAATAATAATAATAATAATAATACTCCCTCCGAATCAGTTTAGATGTCCCATTTGGGATTTTAAGGGTTGAGTGGGGTTCATTAAAAAGGTGGTAATTGAGTATTTTAATTGATTAAATTAATTGTTAAGGTGGTAGTAGAGTATTGGGAATTGGAAAAGTAGGGGTATTTAGGTAAAAAAAAAGGATAGACAAAAAAGGAAATGAGACAATTGGTTTGGTTTTGCCAAATAAGGAAATGGGACATCTAAACTGATTCGGAGGGAGTAATAAGGATTAATTACCAACAACAGCATTAAAGTTTACTCAATTTCAAATAAACAGCCTCAGACTTTTTTTTACCAACAACATCCTTCAACTTGGGAAACACAACATCGATACAACCACTTCACCGGATGACTTGCTAATTGACGGCTGACCATGCTCAATGACTTTCACTTAATTTCATTAATCAAACCTAATTACCCCATTATCTCTAATTAAACCCTTCTTCCCCAACTTGTCCCTAACCCGGCCACCCCAATCAGCTTCATTCTCCCACTTCATAAACACCACCACCACCACCACAACCACCATTAAAACCCCTCCTTTATCCTCATTACAAAACCCTTATCTTCAAAATGTTTCTCAACACCATGAAACCAATACTTTCAGGCTCTAATCTTTCTCATCCATTCATTAACCTTAACCCACTTCAATTTTCTCTCAATTCTCATCTTTCCACCAATCAAAACCTAATCTTTCTTTCTCCTAATCACATTTCCCATCCAATTATCCCCATTAAAAACCCTTATCTTCACAATCAGACAAAACCTATCAATCAAATCCCTCAATAAAGACTCAAGAAGATGGAACTCCCACAAATTATGTCAAAATCCTCATGACATTCAAGTCTCATTATAATTACATTAGGGTTCTAGAAGTTTCTAGAAAAGCTGACCACCCATTAAAAGGTTCAAGACTTCTCCTTTTAGATAATCGTGGTAACATTCATAGCATAAATTTCTTGTAGAGAACATTAACTAAACTTACTTAGATGTGTTTGCAACTTTACCTCCAATTTTGACTCCTGGACCAATTGGGTGATGAGCAAATTTATTTTAACCACAAGCGCACGGTGTACGTGTAGTCGCAGGTCAAACACAAGGAAGCTAGGACAAGAAACTTGGTAATTTCGATTGATTATATTGCTTAGGCAGAAATAAGATTAATTGGTTGTTTTCTAACAAGCTAAAAATGCAATAAAAAATATTGGATTGAGTTATATGATGAAAGCATCTAGGGTGTCGGGAATCCCCTAAAGTCTTATATGATTTAATCCTCATTAGTGTCTATGAAAAATCGGATTAAATTTGTGGTTAAACATGATCTTGTTAATCTCAAACTCTCGCTCTGTTGATTAACTATTAGATTTAGACCCTATTAATTCGATTCTCACACGCTAGTTTTATTGAACGAATTAGTAAGAATTTAACTAAAATTTACCCTAAAGCAAAGTCGATCCTAATCTCACACGCTAGTTCTATTGACTAGTCCGCCAAAGTATATTTAATTTAGGGTTATTTAACACAATTTAACCACTTTAATCCTTAGTTTCACAGACACATCCAAGAATCAAATCATACTCAACTAATAGGTTCAAAACCCTAACCTTAGAAAATAGATCTACTCACTATCATTGTAAAAACAATAAATAAAAACTCTAGAATGAAACTAAGCATGATAAAAGATGATAATAATGAAATTTGCAAGGAAAAATAATAATTAAACTATGAGACAAACAATTAAACATCCAAGAGCCAAAAAAATATGAAGAACAATACTACTTTTAATGAATGACAATTTCTAAGAAAATAATCAATGTTTGACAAAGAAAGATTAAACTAATACAAAATTGATAAAGAAAGACACTACAAAATATGTTGCTTCTAGCCACACTAATTTAGCCACACTTAATTAAGTGTGGTAAATTATTGGAAGCTCTTATGGGTAAAACAACTTTAGCCACACTTAATAAGTGTGGAGAGAATAACGACACTTATATATGTGGGGAAAAGCAAGTTTAGAAAATAAAAATATAGTAATTAATGTAAGCACACATATATGTGTCGAGAAAAAATCATACAAATAGCCACACATATAAGTGTGACTATAAACCAATAAAAAAATTTTAAAAACCATTTAAAACCTAATTTAAAAACTTTGAAAAAAAAAAAAACAAAGATAAAAGCGGATTTATGGCGCGCCAAATCCTCCCAGCTGCAGTTTCATGTAGAATTAAAAGACCAAGATGGAAAATACCTATTAAAATCTAGTTACAACTTCCTGATTAAAAGCTAGTTACAAACTTTGAAAAGACCAAGATGAAATTCAATCAAACTGCTCCAACATCTCTGCCCACTTCATTCAAGTATAATTGATTTCAATCAAACTGCTGCAACATCTCTGTCCCACTCCGATTCATATTGGTGTGTGATTTCAATCAAACTGACAGTGTGCGATTGGATTTGATCGTCCCGCTGCGATTTTTCAAGTATAATTGATTTCATTAATGTTAATTTATGCCCTAATTCTGCAATTCCCTCTCCCAATTTGCACTACTTTTTAGTAATTACTTGAATTTGGTTGATTTTTTTCCCAAAATTTGCCCTAATTTTCCATTTGTCTATCAAATACTCTAATCTAAAATCTCCAATGGCACAAATTTGTAATTCATCAATGGTGTTCTTCACCTGTATTATGCTCGCCCTTCTTGTTTCGATCTCCGCTCACGGTCACCACAAACACAATGGTCCTGCTCCTGCACCTGCACCCGCAAATTCGCCCAGTCCTTTTTTCAAATTTCTGGAATTGAGTAATTTGCAGTTTTTTCAAATTTCTGGAATTGAGTAATTTCTGGAATTGAATTCTTATCGGTGGTCTTTTATGATGTTTTTTCAAATTTCTGGAATTGAGTAATTTGCATTACTATAATTTTCAGATAATGTAGTATTTTGGTTGCTATGATATGAATTATTGGATATTTTTCTTATGCATTGTTTTTTCTTATCCTTTTACTTTTATTAATTTTTAATAATTTTGGTTCTAGTAATTTTTAATAAATTTATGAATTCCGTATTTTCTTATGCATTGTTTTTTCTTATCCTTTTACTTTTATCAAGAATGAATTATTGTAATTATTAAGTTTTCATATCAAGATTTTTTTATGAAATATTTGTATTTTAAAGATTTGTAATTTGGTTTTTTGCATCAAGAAAGTGATATATTCAGTCTTGGGTGAATTTAATTTGTTGAATTGTTTAAATTGGTTGTTTTTAGATGAATTGTTTGTTCTAGATATTTTTTTGGATGAATTTGGTTCTTTAAGAGATTAATTATTGATATGTAGTGTTAGATTTTGATTAAACTAAAAAGTATTAAACTTACCTTAATAGGTTATCCAATGATTGAAATTTTGTGTTTGTCTGCATATTGTCATTTGTTTGATATTGTTAGGGTTGCTGATAATATGAACATGGATTACTTTTAGGTTACGAATAGTCAAAGAGAATGGATAAAACTTGGATTACTATGAATCGTACTTCTTTTGAGTACATAAAGGGTGTAGAGTCTTTCTTAGATTTTGCCTTTGCACATACTTTGGATCGTAACGTGATAATTAGTCCCTGTAATAAATGTCAAGTTGGAAACAATAAGTGGTTCACTAGAGATATTGTTGAATATCATCTGATGTTTAATGGATTTTGGCGTAACTACACAAATTGGGTAAATCATGGGGAAACAATTCAAATTCCTGAATCTTCTAATCTTAATTCAACTAGACCTAGCACAATCAATATTGATCCTGGTCATGTTGATACTACAGGATTATTGTATGATATTTTTGAGAATGACAATGTTGATCTTGATTTTGATATGGGAGATCCTGGAGATCATGATAATGTTGGTCATGGTTTTTATTTCATTGATCCAATTGGTGAGGGAGAAAATCACAACGATGCTGGATATGAAAGGATTAGAAAACTGGCTGAGGAAGTGCTATATTCGGGGTCAAGTTTTTTGAAACTGTCTTTTATTTTGCATTTATTTCATTTTAAATCCATGCATGGTTGGTCCATCAAGTCATTTGATATGTTATTGAAGTTGTTAATAAGTGTTTTTTTTGATATAAATCCTTTTCCTTCATCATGGAACAAATGTAAGCAGTTGAAAAAGGATTTGGGCTTTCAATATGAAAAGATTCATAGTTGTCCAAATGATTGTATCTTATATTGGGGTGGTAGGGAAAATCAGGATGAGTGTGACAAGTGTAACACTTCCCGATGGATAGATAAGGATAGAAGATTACAGAACAAAGTCTTACGTTATTTCCCTCTTATACCGAGACTACTTAGGATGTTTAAGTCATCTAAAATAGCCGAAGATATGATTTGGCACCATAAGGATAGAACTGTTGATGGAATCTTAAGGCATCCGGCAGATGGTAAAGCATGGAAGAAATTTGATGAGCGATACCCTGATTTTGCATCTGAACCTCGAAATGTTAGGTTAGGGCTTGCGAGTGATGGATTTAATCCTTTTCGCATCATGAGTAGTACACATAGTACTTGGCCAGTGCTATTGGTTCCTTATAATTTACCCCCGTGGCTTTGCATGAAACAATCATCGGTCATTGTATCTATGATTATTCCTGGGGAAAAAGCTCCTAGTAATGATATTGATGTGTATTTGCAATCCTTAATTAAAGAATTGTTACAGTTGTGGGAAGGGGTTGATGCGTTTGATGCATACACTAAGACAAAATTTAAATTAAGGGCAATTCTTCATTCCACAATTAATGACTTTCCAGCATATGCAAACTTGTCTGGTTGGAGTACCAAGGGTCGTTATGCATGTCCATCTTGTGGTCAACAAACCTGTTCAATTTGGTTAGAAAATGGACATAAATTCTGCTATATGGGCCATCGAAGATGGTTGCCTTATAACCATCCATTACGTTATGATGATGTTGGATTTGATGGAAACGTTGTGTTTGATTGTGCGCCTGTGCCGTGTAGTGGTAGTGATATTCTTGCTGAGTTAGAACGAACAACATTCACATATAGAAAGTGTGTTTCATCACTTGAGGCTAATGAAAAGGATGAGGAGCAATTATGGAAAAAGAAAAGCATTTTCTTTGATTTACCATATGGGGAGTTTAACAATCTTCGACATAATCTAGATGTGATGCATATTGAAAAGAACATATGTGATAACATTTTAGGAACTTTGTTGAACATAGAGGGGAAATCGAAAGATAATTATAAGGCACGAAAAGACCTTGAAGTAATGAAAATTAGGTCGGAACTTCATCCCATTTTATTGCCTAATGGAAAATTTCAACTTCCCAATGCTCCATACACAATCTCATCTGAAGAGAAGACACGTTTTTTAAGAGTTTTGAAGCATATCAAAGTTCCCGACGGGTATGCAAGTAACATCTCTCGTTGTGTTAACTTAAAGGAGCATAGGTTGTTTAATATGAAAACCCATGATTGTCACATTTTGATGCAAGATTTGCTTCCCATTGCCTTAAGAGCTGCAAAGGATACAAATGTTCTAGAAATTATGTCTAGT
Organism: Amaranthus cruentus; assembly: GCA_019425755.1. Lineage (NCBI taxonomy): Eukaryota > Viridiplantae > Streptophyta > Magnoliopsida > Caryophyllales > Amaranthaceae > Amaranthus > Amaranthus cruentus. Next base: position 6,004,703 of record CM033457.1, on the reverse strand, counting down.
TTATCATGTTTTTTCAAGGAATTATGTGCAAAAGAGTTGTCAACAAAGAAGTTAGATGAACTTGGAAATGATGTGGTGTTGCTATTGTGTCATTTGGAGAAAATATTTTTACCAAGCTTCTTTACTATTATGGTTCATCTAATTGTTCACTTAACTGAAGAGGCAAAGCTTGGAGGGCCAGTCTTATATAGATGGATGTATCCCATTGAAAGGTTAGCATTTATTCACATTAATAAGTTTCTATTTTTAGCAATAGATATTCATATTAGCTTTAAAAAGAAAAGGCTATTTACTCTCGTAACAAATTCAAGTGGACTTGCATATACGGATACTGTAGGTATGTGGCATCTTTAAAGGCCAAAGTATGGAATCGAGCTCAACCAGAGGGATCAATGGCAGAAGGATATATTGCACAAGAATGTATAACCTTTTGTTCAAGATACTTTGATGGAGTGGAAACCGTCTTCAATCGACCTAAGAGAAATGATGATAATCTGATCAATGATGACATATATTTATTTGGTACCGCTGGTATACCAAAAGGAAAGGTATCGATGGTTGAGATTGATGAGATTAGCCTTCAACAAGCTCATCGATACGTACTTTTCCATCTTGATAACATTGACAAATATCACAGGTTTGACAAATATTTCTCTCAATATACCTTTATATATATATATATATATATATATATATATATATATATATATTTTCAATTTTGATCAACGTTATTGGTTTTAGGTTATCTTTGAATGAACGCGTGGCTTCTTATGATAGAGAAATAAGTGATAGAGTTAAGCAAAAGTGGTTGATAGAAGCATTTCCTAGATGGTTACGAGAAATGGTAGTGTTCTTTCCAAGCTAATAAACTTTAGCCACAAAATATATTATCAACACTAACCACATGTTATCAATGTATAATCCAGGATGAATGTGAACTCAATAGTAAAGAGGATGAAAGGCTTTATTATCAATGGATATCGTTTTCACACCCAAATGAGAGATAAGTCAAAGAAAACTCAAAATTTTGGTGTGATGGTGGAAGTAGAAGGCAAGGCATATTATGGAAAGATTAATGACATAATTGAGTTGGATCAATTTTCAGAAAATAAGGTGGTATTATTCCGTTGTGATTGGGTGAATGTGAACTCTAGAGGGTTGAAGTAGGATAAAAGAGGGTTTATTCTTGTTAATTTTGCACACTGAATTCATGGAGGATCCTCTTTAAGAGATGATCCGTTCATTTTATCATCTCAGGCACAACAAGTCTTTTATGTTGAAGATGAGAAAGATAAAGGATGGGAGCATATCATTAGAGTCAAACCAAGGAATTCTTATAATCTAGGATCAGTGAATGATGTTGAAGAGTTCTTTCCATTACATGATTTGACCGAGGATGAATTATCGATCCAACCAATTGGGTAACCATTGGTGACTAGTTATCTAATAAAAAGAAAAACTTTAAGTTTTGCAAAGTTCTAAATTTTGTGTGTTTGGATCGAATTTTCTATCTATTGTATTATTTAATTAACATTTTAAAGATATGATGTATTTTTCTTACGTTGAATATTTTGTGTATGTTAACATATATATTCTTTGTTATATGCCTATTTAGTTATGTTTCGATCCAGACGTACGTATAAAGAGTACATAAACTCTTTAGAAAATGAAGAGCAAGCACCGCTTGGTGATTTGTTGAATGATGAAGAAATTGTTGAAGTTGATGTTGATGCCGAGGTTGAAGGTGATGAACTTCATCTACACTTCAATCCTTCTCTTGTCCCAATTCCAGAAGGTTTTAAGGATGATCAAGAGGTGTTAGTCATAGGTATTCGTCTTCCTTAAATCTTTTTTTTGATAGCTGAGCAATTATGTATTATACATTGCAAATTTTCATAATATTGTGTTTGCATTTTGCTTTCTTGACTTGGTATCCAAGGGCTCTCACATGAGATAGCTGGCAATTATGTGTTTGAGTGTGGGTGTGGGGGTGTGTTACATTTATGGGTGGAGCTGTACAAGTTGTCTTTGTGTGCATGAGGTGACATGAAGTTTTTTGCGATGATCGCATTGATCTTCTGCACTGATCTTCTGCTGATCTTCTGTTGCTCTTTTGCTTGCTTTGTTGTGTAATTAGTTGATAAAAATCATTGAATAAGAAGATTGGTGTTGCTTCCTTATATTTGCCGCTGCGTATGTGTCTGTGTGGTACGATGTTGTGTCTGTGTCTGTTAGTATCTTAGAAACAGTGTCTTAGAAACAATGTTAGTATCTTAGAAACAGTGTCTTATGGTAGATATTATATTATTTAATCTTTTCAGTTTTGGACATATTAAAATTATTCATCTACTTAATGACAACTATAAAACTCTAGAAAAACTTATTTCGAAGTGTGCGTTAAATTGCAAATTGTGAGTAGGATATTTTTACTCCTTTTGAGTATGGAAGTGAAATTGTGCGCATTGTGTTTTCTCCTCTCACCTATGATATGTTTCATAATTCATATGATTGTAAATCTAATGTTGTCTAAAGTACTCCATATTGTATTGCAGATGGTGAAGGGAATGTCAGTATACTGAAAGGAAGATTGACGGTTAAAAAAGTGCTTGGTCTGGATGCTTCAAGTAAGGTCATGGTGCCGTTGAACAAATTATTTCTACCAGTGAAAAAGGCCGGGTCTATTTTGTCCAGCCTTATGTCCTATAAATTATAAGGATTGGCGCTTGGTACCTCAATATTTTAAGAAGAAAATCATAACCTACATATGGGTCAGTTACATTTCTTTGAAGTAATATGTATTGAAGTAATATGTATGGCTAACGATGCATATAACATACTATATGTATTTTTTTCAGGCAAATTTTCTTCTCTTAAATTCTGAAAAAGTTGATGACAAAGTGTTGAGTTCTGTTGGTGAAAAGTTAAGACAATACAAACGAACTTTAAGAATGACGTACATCAACGATAAAACTACTGAGGAATTATACAATTTACCATCGACAAAAAGTGGTTTTGAAAATGAGCGCACTCGACCTAGAGGAATTGGTGATGCTATGTGGCATGAGTTTGTTGACTTATGTTTTACCGATAAGTTCAAGGTAATAGTTTTGATTTACTTTATTAATGTTTATACATTGATTTGTTATGTCTGAACTTTTTATTTTTTGTAGAAATTCTCTGAAAATGGAATGGTAAGAGCAATGGTGTTACATCCTCAAACAAGTGGCTCTAGAACATATGCGATTAACCATGATATGTTTGTGAGTTGTTATAAACTGATTAAATTATTATTATAATTGTTATGGTGTCATTTTGATAAGCATAGTGTTTTGATTTTAGTTTAAGGAGCATGGTCGAGATCCAGGAGCAATTGAATTTTTTATAGACACTCATGAGAAAAAGGATGGCACGTTCTTAGAACCAATTACCCAACGGTTTGTGGTAAGACATATTTGTCAAATAGTCGTATATACGTATATTTCTGGATTTCTCATATTACTCTAATACTGTTAAGTGTTATTATTAAATATTGTTTGGTATAAAAAAAAGAGGTAAGGGAATGGGGTAAAAGAGGGTCAATGTATCATGTTTGTTATTGAAGCCAAAAATAGGTAACTTGAAGCTAGCTTTGTTTGTTTTTTCCAACATTAGGACACGGCGTTGGAGATTGTAAAAAAAAGACAGGACAAGAAGAAGTTGTTTTTTCAAAAGCTACAACAAATGTTGAGAACTTTACATACAAGAAGCTGATGGTGGAAGCAACCATGGGAAAGGTTACGGGATATGGTTCTAGAGTGTCAGCTAAAGACCTTAATAACATGCACTATCCGAATGAATCTAAACTCGTAACAGAACTTATGAAGACAATTCATACTTTGAAGAATGATGTGGTGAAATTGAAGGCAAAAGCTGACGAACAAGCTTCGCAACATGGATCGGTAAGTATGTATTTTATAAGTTACTAATTAATTCTTCCTAAATGATATTCTTATATGTAGAGTGACTTTTGTGCAGAATTGTAATTCCACAGAAGGCTTGAGTCTGAATGGTGTGTCACTAACACTTAGGGATGCTAACTCAGTCTCTAATGCAGGTAGTTTAATATGTTCAATTTGAGGTACAACTACTTTTATTACAAATATACAAAAGAATGTAGTACTTATTCAGAACTTTGATATCATTAATCTATAGGGATGCCAATTGAACGTGGTCTAAATCCACAAGTTAATGAGACAAGTACTCCACTTCCGTTCAAACAACTACTATCCATTGTTGGTACAACTACTCCATATCGTGCTCAAGTTGCTAGAATTCAATCTAATCCTATTCCACAGCCAAGCCCTTTATCACGTGTTAAGACAACTACGACACATCGTGATCAAGTTGCTAGGGTACAATCAAATACTGTTCCACAACCAAGCCCTTTATCTCGTGTTGAGACAAATACATCACATGGTGCTCAAGCTGCTAGGATTCAATCAAATCCTATTCAAAATATGGGACCACATGATCAAGGAAAGGCCAAGCGATTAAAGCAAAATGAGGTAATCTGCTTTTTGTTTGGCTGATTTAGTTGTATCATATATGGGGTGAAAGTTAGAGAAAAACTAGATCATAGACTAGTTTTTTGCTAACGGGGTACTTTCTTTGCAAATATGATCTAAACCATTCTGAACCAAACTAATGACAATAGGGTCTGAACCATTCTGATCTGATTTGTGTTTCGTTTTCATATGTGACTAATAATTTTTTTTTAGTTGACTTGGCCGGAACTGGAGAAAGTACTTGATAAAGTACTAAAGGAGAATCCTGAACCGATTAGAAAATTTATTCGTGGAGACAAAACTAGAAAGGATATGTCACTTTGCTTTCTAGCTGGCATGGTAAATGGGTTTCTTATCACTTTTTGCATTTTTTTTTTTTCTAAATCAAGTAATTGAATTTAGCAACTGATTTTGTTGATCTGATTTTGTGCTGGTTCACCCTGCTGTCTATTGCTGGTTCCCATGGCTGGATGGTGATGTTGTCGGTTTTTGTAGGCTGTTTTGAGTTTTTTTTTGGAGAGCTAATTTTGCTGGTCTGGTTTCTGGTTTCTGTGTTCCCATTAGCACCTGATTTTGCTGATCTGATTTTGGGTTCATTGATGATACTTTCTGCTGCTGTTTAGTATTGCATACTCTATTGATTAAGTGTTCTGATGTTCTGCTGCATGATGCTCTTTTCTGTTGAATGTTGCTGCTTTGATGGACATGTCTACTGTGGTGCGTGGGTTGCTATACTTGCTGATGCTAAGATTAGTTGATCCTAGTTTGCTTATGCAGGATGTGTTTGATGTTATAAGTGTAGTTGTTTTAATCTCAGTGTATAGCTTTGAGTGTTCTTTTTTGCTAACACTATGGTGTTCACTGTTTTTTGGGCCTCGCCTTTCTCGTATGCACATAAATAGTGGGACGAGGAAACCCTTCATAGAAGGTGGGCCTCGTTTCCACACTGATGCAAATAAGTTAGGATGAGTTTTCCCTTGCCCTGATATATTTGGTTTTTATGGTGAATGAAATAATTTTTATTTGCCAAAAAAAGTACTTGAACTTATTTCCTAATATCTTATCTTCTATTTGTAGGCAATGTATGAGTCTAAAAAAAGAGCTAATGCAGAAATGTTGGACAAGATGCTAAAGTTTAGATTACAGAAGATGGAAAAACAAGTAAGTCTCATTTGTATATATTGCTGAGACATAAACAATTTGACCAATGTAGGATCACTCTTCTTTGTAATGACATTAATCAATTCTAATATTTATGTTTTTTAAATTAGGTGGCTACAAGGGAACAAATACAGCCGCCACAAGTTCTAAACACAAGCACAGAAAAGCAATTATATGATGGCATTGCATGATTTATATGACTTTTTTGGCATTGATTGTGTTTTTTTAAAACATGTCGATTGAGCTAATTGATTGTAATTTCATGACAATGATAGTTTTATTTGGATTTTTTTTGTTTTGGAATAGCAACCTTGGGTACTCTTTTTTTTTTTTTATTATCAATGATAATAAATTTTGTTCAGAAAGGATTATTCATGTTATTTTTGTTTTTCAATTTTAATAATGATTAATAAATAATAATAATAATAATAGTAATATTAATATAATAATAATAATAATAATAATAATAATAATAATAATAATCATATTAATGATCGACAACAATAGTAAATTTGGCGCTACAATTAGTTAATAACTCCATTCTCCACGCTTATATGTGTGGAAACGATAAAGAAAAAAAATTCACTTGTACCAATTTCCCCACACTTATAAGTGTGGAGATGTACCAACACTTATAAGTGTTACTAGAGATGCATTTTACCACACTTATAAGTGTAAACCAGTTATAAATTAACAACACATATTAAGTGTGGGCAATTTTTCCCCACACATCCATAGCCACACTTAAATAAGCGTGGGGAAACATTTTAGGCACACATATATGTGTGGCTAAGTGCATTTTTAAGTGTGGCTATATGCAACATATTTTGTAGTGAGATTAAATTACTAAAAAGAAAGTAAATTAAAGACAAGAAATTAAAAGCTTATAAGAAATAAAAATGGTGTTCAGTGGAGAAAGAAGAAGGAGAAGAGGGAGAAGAGGTTTTTAGTCTCCCTCCTTGTGCTCCTCCCAAGGAGACTCAACGTAATTCTCTCTTATTAACCCACTAAATATACCCTAAGAGGTTAATTAAAATAAAAATAAAATAAAATAATAGAAAATTGAAGTAATTGGAAAAGATTGCATGGAACAAACAGAAGCATCAGCCGACTCGGCGGCCACTTCCACGCCCAGGAAGCCTAGTCGGCGTTTTTGGCTGACAGCTTCGACAAACTTCAAACGGTCGCCATTTCTTGCTCGATTGTTGCAATCAAACTTATAATATACCGTTTGAAAGCTCTTGAAGTCTAGTTTCCAATGCCATAAACCTTGCACCAAATGGAAATTTATATCAAAAGTTAGAGCGAAAAGAGTGAGCATGTATCAAATTTCACCTCAATAATTTGTCTTTTAAGCACTTTTCTACTCTTTTGCTCATTTTCGTTGTAGAACATCTTCACCCAAGCTTGAATCTTCCTTAGTGTAACCTCATCATCATTAAAATCATAAGAATTATGCTTAAAACAATCAAAACCACTCAAAATCAACTTGAATAACCAAAACAAGTAAAGTAGCATAAGTCTTCAAAATAAGCACGAAATTACTAACAATGACCATTATTAAGGAGTATAAAATGATATAAATAAGTGCAAATAATTGCACTTATCATTGGGGTTTTGGGTTTTGTTGTTGGATCTGCTACTAAAATCTTACTGGAATTATAACTAGAAATTGTAATTCATGGCTGGGAGATTGATCCTTCTGTAGTTGATGTTGGGAGAGAGTATTTTGAGCTTAGAAAAATAGAAAAACAATATCCTAATAGGCTATTTATTTATGTTGGTAATGCATTACAAGCTAGTCTGAAAGATGGGTTTGCTGGGTTTTTAGATGATTTGTTTAGTGAAGGAAATTTGATACCTGAGCTTCAAGACCCTTTAACATGGGGAAAGTTAAAGAAGAAGTTGAGGAAAAGTGGTAGGATTATGGCTAATATGGGACGTAGTTGTGTCGAGGCCGAGGATTCGAGAAGAGGTAGTTGGGGTGGTTGTGGTGGTGGTGGTGGTGGTGGTGGAGTTGAGGTAGTGGGAGAATGGAGGTGATTGGCGTGGGTTAGAGAAAGGTTGGAGAAGAAGGGTTTAATTAGGGATAATTGGGTAATTAGATTCGATTAATGAAATTTAGTGAAAGTCAAAGATCGTTGAGTATGGTCAACGGTCAATTAGCAAGTCATCCGGTGAGGTGGTTGTATCGATGTCGTGTTTCCCAAGTTGAAGTCTGTTGTTGGTAAAAAAAAAAGGTCGAGACTATTTATTTGAAATTGAGTAAACTTTAAGGTTGTTAGAAATTAATTGCGAATTACAGCCTTAATGTTTGATGGTTTTGTGAATTACAGCATTGATGTTTTTTTTTTGCGAATTAAAGCCACCATGATTCAATTTTGACCAGTATTCAGCCAGGTGACCAGTTTCGTACAATTTTAACTTTTGACCACACTTTTTACCTTTCACTTTCTTTTTTTGGGTTAATTTTTTTTGTGTGATTTTTAATTTTTTTTGTCCCTCATCATCATCTTTCTCCACCAGAATATTTTCTTTTTTCATTAAAACCCATCATCTACTTTCCTAGAAAATCAAACATTGTAAATTCATCAAATCTAATAAAAACATGAATCTCCATTGTTATTTCCTCCATTAATGGCTTCCAAAGAAAAAGTTTCTTCTGCTACAATGAAAGCCCCAAACATGGAAACCCAAATTACTCCCTTTCGCAAGAAATCCTAAATTCCCAATTGAAATACTAGTAATTTTAATTGTCTCTGGTAATTTGGTAAATATTAATCTGAAGATTTCTGTAAATTTTTGCCCAATTTAATCTTATCCCAAGATTTCAGTAAAACTAGTCAAATTTTTGCCCAAATTACTCCCTTTCGCAAGACTTCTGTAAAACTAGTCAAATTGTTTGATGTTGAGGCTTCAATTTGTGTTGCAATTGTCAATCTATATTTTCAGAGAATGAATTTGAGAATTAATTGCCAAGTTCATCCAAATTAAGCTCTCTCAAATGTGATAATCTTGAGAAAGAATTTGAGAATTGATTGCAAATTAATTGTCAAGTTCATCCATAAAATGGAAATATAAAACCTGTGAGCTTTAGGGAATTGAGTTGCAGCGTCCTCACTAACTGGTGCCGACCACCGCAGTAAACCCAAACCTTTGACATACAGGGAGAGTGTGGTTCCGAGAGTTTAGACAAAAAAAGGCTCATCAGTTATTTGGGATTAAAATGGAGCCAAGCTAATTTATCTTGGCTTGAGTGTTTTATGGATAAAGAACAATTAAAAGTCACTAAAATGGAGTTTCAATGGAGTTTCAGAGGACCTTTAATGGTGGATTGGGTTAAATGTTACGGGAAGAAGAAGGAGTGAGAGATAATTAGGGAAGAAGAAGGAGAGAGAAATGTAATTGGGAAAGGAAAATTAAATGAAAAAAGAAAAAATAATTAAAACTCACAAAAAAAAATCATAATAAAAGAAAGTCAACCGGTCAATCTACACGAAACTGGTCAATTGATCTGAATACTGGTCAAAATTGAAACATGATGGTTGTAATACGCAAAAAAAAAAAAAAAAAAAAAATAGCAAACATAAAAGTTGTAATTTGCAAAACCATCAAACATTAAGTCTTAATTTACAATTAATTTTAATAATAATAATAATACCCGCTGATGGTTGCTCTCTGAGATTAACATTGGCTGCCTTATATTCATGCTGTTGTTTGCTAGTTGTTGCTTTAGGCATTGGTTTATTTCATATGAAGTTATGTTGCATACTGTTTGTTTGGTTTTGTGTAATAAAATGTTGGATAAAGGCCATGTACAACCCTTTTAAAATCCTTATTCAACCCTTATATTTTTATTTTTATAAGTTAACTTTTAAGTCCATTCCTTTTCAACCTTCCCTCATATACAACCCTTACAATCAAGGGCTCAGGAACCCCAATGGTGATCTGGCCCATTGCACAGGCCTAAGTATCACTAAAATTTTAAGTTTTAAGTTTCAGTGGTAAATGTTGAATGGTGATGCAAGTATGTTAAATTTTGTAGTATGTAAACCATGTTCAAGTCGTTTAAGTTATAGATCGTTTTTACGATATTTTGAATTAAGGAGAATGTTGGATTGATTTAAATTATGTTAGTAAGAGTTAAAGTAATCGTTAAGTGGGTAGTTACTATTTAAGAGTATTAACTAATTAGTTGGAGTGAGTAGTTATGAGATCATGGTATAAACTCCGTATTTTTATGTGTAGTTAGTTACTTAGTGTTCCTATTTAATAGATACTTATTTAATACATCGTAATGAAAAAATTAGTATAACACAATTTTTTTTCTATTTCACTCAACAAAAAAATAATCAGAATAGAATTACGCATAATAGATTAGTTGTATCACACTCGTAGTCGAATTCTTCTTCTGGCTTTGTCTTTCCTAATCTGTGAAACATGTTATGAATGTTGCCTAATCACCTCCTGTGTCACATTAATTTATACTCTGACTCCTTATTCAAGCTAGTGATCTTATTTAATTTTCACACTTGTCGAGACTATATTTTAATTCTTAATATTTTTAATTATTTTTAATTAACAGTGATAAGTTAAGTAAATAGTTAAAAAAAACTAAATAAGGCTACTATAATTATCTATAAAAATTCATATGACTATCTATCTTTTGGCCGACTTTGTCTTTATCTAATTTAGCATTTATGGATGCTTTGGATACATATTGACCAATTCATAAATCATACCCTAATTCGTGATACACATCATGGATTATGCTACAAGAAGATCAAATTTCTAGCAATTGAGTGTCTGGGGTATTTTTACAATAAAAAAATCAAGTTGGAAATAGTTGTTGGCTTTACTTGAAGGAAAAATTATATAAAACCACCTAATCTATACATTATTTTTTAAAAAACCACCTTATATAAATGTTTTTGCAAAAAACCACCTTACATAATGCATTTCTTTGCAAAAGACAACCTGTTACTATATTTCGTCAGTTGACCGGCATGTTTAACAGTTGACCAGCATGTGTTTGTCACGTGCCCTTCTTTAAACACCATCTCCTTCATCTAAACCCATTCAAAGAAATCACCCATCATTACTGTTGTCCCACCTACTGCTTCATTACTCCTCCTTCATTACTGCTCCTTCACTCCTCTATTACTGCTCTCTCGTTTTCATTTGTTGCATCTCAGTGAAGATCACGTTCATCTTGGTATGTACTTCTTTATTGCTTTTCCTATATATTAGGGTTCAAAGTGCAATTCGCATAATCCCAAATTGTGGTTGTTTCGGTTTTCTTTCTTGATTTGTTGTTGTTTATTTTGCACCTTGTTAAGTGATTCTTGATCTATGTGAATTGCGGCTTTTCTTTGCCAATCACACATTTCAGGTTCATCAATCCACTTAAACTTTTTGCAACCTCTCCAATTTGTGTCAGGATCATAAAAAGCACAAGTCTTGAACCTTCTTTCAGGATTTTCCTTGCTCCATGAAACTCTCTTTGCAAATGGAGCTCCACAACCACATTTCTCGGGCTTCGATGTTGCTGTTGAAGAAGAGGAAAACATTAGTACGCAATTGAAATAGATATATCTTGAATGAATTAAAGAGAGATGATGAAATGGTTGAATTTGAATCTAGGGTTTTAATGGTAGAAGAGAGAAGAAATGAAATGGGTGTTTTTGATGTTGCTCGACATTTAATGAGGGAGGAGATGGGCTTCTTTCAGCTCATGTGACAAACACATGCTGGTCAACCGTCAAACATGCCGGTCAACTGACGAAATAGAGTCACAGGTTGTCTTTTGCAAAGAAATGCATTATGTAAGGTGGTTTTTTGCAAAAAAATTTATATAAGGTGGTTTTTTAAAAAATAGTGTATAGATTAGGTGGTTTTATATAATTTTTCCTTACTTGAATTACCTAGGTTAAAGTTTCATATTCACATGAAAGAGGGGTGTTTTCCTTAAATCTACTTAGCATGTTAAAAATCAAACTATCGGAGATTATGTGACAAAAAATGATAAATTAGTTAATACAGTATTATTCTAAGAAAAAACTTTCTAAGTTGGTATAATTTAAAGTTGAACAACATATTCTGGAGCCGAATTGCCACACCTAGAAGCAGATTCATTGCATGGTTGGTGTTCAACAATCGCCTGAAAACATAAAAACGCCTAAAGGCTGCAGGAGTTGTGGAGGATGATAGTTGCCTAATTTGTGGTTTGGAAAGCGAAACAGTGAACCACCTCTTCTTTAACTGCACATTCAGCAAAGGATGTGTAGATGCTTTAAATGGTCACTTTGCAATTACAAAAAAACATAGAGAACCTGACTGATACCCTCATGGGGAATCACCTTGCTTGCACGAAAAGGAAATGTTATGAGGCCATCTTGTGCAATCTCATTTATGCAATTTGGAACGTAAGGAACAATGCCCCTTGGAATCAAAAAGTGGTGTCATACACATGTCAGAAACCAGATTCAAATATCTGAAGTCGTTCAAAGCTAGAACCGTGTGAACCTAAGTTCTTGTGGTGCGGTTTCTATGGTCTTAGTCTTATTGCTCTCTCTTGCAGGTCCTCAATCTTAGGGCTACCGACACATTTTCCCATGCTAGTCTGCCGCCTTTTGTCTGTTGTCTCAAGTTTGATGCCATATTCCTAAGGCTAGTTCTTATTGGTTGATAGGCCAGTTTTGTGTATTGTTTTCTTTTTATCTTGTTGTCCTATAGGTAGGGCATGTCCTACTGATGGAGCTAGGTTGTGAATGGTTTGATGCCTATATAGCCATTTTTTAGATTTATCGCTTATCTCCCTTGTACATGAAGAGTGACGCTTTGAAACCCTTCCTAGAAGATGGACAAGGTTCTCACACTGATGCAATAATGGAGAAATAAGCTGAAATTCTTAGGGTATTAGGTCCCTTGTATCCTGTTATTTATTTTCATGGGTAACACAAAAATCTTTTTCTTCAAAAAAAAAAAATTGATGATAATAAATTAAAATTAAAATCAAAGTAAAATTGTATTTTTGTATTCTGGAAGGAAAATAAAAAAATAAGTTATACGGTTATCTTTGGCAAGTTGACTCGGGCACTTTGTTTTCCAATAAATATTACTTGCTCTAATTTGTTTTGTAGCAATAAATATAATTTAATACAATAGTAATAAGAAATTACATTGTGTTTTAATTGTTCTTTAATGGTATGTCTCAAATCCTATGAATGGCAATAATGTTTCCCAATGTAGCAATGACCCTATTTAATTAAAGTTTGAATTTTTCTCTATAATCCCCCTTCCCAAATTCTTTAATTAGAGTCTTATAATATTCAACTTTTGATTTTCAGTACAGCAAATCCACAATTGTTGGGGACTGAACATTAGGATGTGGGAGGCATTCTAATTTCTAAAAGTCGGACTTAATCCATTATAGAAGTATCTCGCATAAATCAGATTCTAGAGCTGTTATTCTATGTGAGAGTACAAATGAGAATAACTAAAGAAAGAATGTAAGAAAAGTTGTTATTGTTTATTTTCATTATTAACCCTTAGTTATAAACCAAATAATTCCATCATATTTTCCGACATGCAATTTGGTTCACAAATATCTCCATGTGATGTCCCAAATTTAGTTCTTTTTAACCGTTAAGTTAGAGAACAATTTTGGCTCAACTAATTATCATATTATTCAATTGTTTAATGATGCAAGTAGTAGTCTAATTATCTAGAACATCAATCCCCTTTTGATGTAAGATCTATTTGCTTCCTCCTTCCATTAAAGAAAGTTAGCCAACTTGCGTTTAAACAAGGACTTTAAAATAGTTTAATTGTAATTAATGCTTCAAGCTTAATCAATCACACGTCAAAAGCTTACACCATTTATAATAATACATTCACATAAATTAGTTTATTTTGTTAGATTTTTAAATCGGATGAAGAATTTTGATAAACTTTTTAAAAGTTCCTTTGATAAAAATATTTGTATAATATTTGTATATTGCTATATGTAATATATTTTTAAAGTAGAAACTAACAAAATTTCATAAGGTGCAAAGAATGAAAAGAAGCCAAGAGTAATTAAAAGTAGGATAAATGGACATTAATAATCCCAACTTTTCGTCGTCTGCTCAAAACAATCCCAACTTTTAGTTATTTTCAAACAATCCCAACTTTGCCACTTATTTGCTCGTGGCATACCCTTTTCAAGGGTAACCTGCTACTACCGGTAAACCCTTAATAAAGTCTTTAGTTCCCCACCTTCTTCTTCATTTTCTCTTTCTAACCTAACTTCAGAACTTCATCTTCAACGTTTGGCGATTTTCGAAGGAAAATGAAGAAGAAGACTCGCACCACATCATCATCCATGGTAGGTTTTTGAAATCATCCTTAATTTTGTTTTGTTTAATCTTTTTTTTGAATAAAAATGGTAAATTGTACCCCTTTTTTTAATGGATTTATAGGGATGTTCGTTTGCTTGTGAACATTTCTCTGCAAAATTCGTTTATGGGGGTAGATTTAAAAGGGTAAGGGGTGAGTTAGAGTATCGGGGAGGGGAAGTGAGGACTGTTCCCATTGATCCTGATAGGATATCATGGTTTGATTTAGAGGATATTGTATCCAATAATATTAAAATTCACTATAAACATAGCCTGTACTATATGTTACCTGATAAGTATGCTTTTGATGATGGTTTGGTAAGGATAGTTGATGATTCTACAGTTCTTGAAATGGCACAAATTGGGCATAAGCATAGGGCTATTAAAGTGTATGTTGTTAGAATGGAAGACAATGAACAGTTACAGTGGGAGCTTAGGGAAGGGGGTAAAGTAATTGAACCTGTTGATTGCAACAGGAGGGGTAAAAAATTAACTCCTAGAAAGGCATCTAAAGTACCCTTAGATACTTTAATGCAAGTGGAAACGTGTGGTCCCCATGTAATGGCAAGCCCTAGTATAAATGCTGAGCCCAAAATCAGTTCCCATTGTAACCCTACTTCAACTTCTCCTATTCACACAACACTTGATAGCCTTACACCACAGATTTGTGAGTCTGATAGTGAGGATGCAGTTGAGGAAGTTGTAGGAGTTACTAATGAGGCTGCAGTTGAGGAAGAGTTAGGCAGTGAGGAAGAGAGTGAAGATGAGACTTATGTTGTAAGTGAGGAAGAGTTAGGCAGTGAGGAAGAGAGTTATGTGGATAGTGAGTTAGAAAATGCACCTTCAAACATTGTAAACAACACTGTTTGTGGAGAGGTGGAAGGGGATCCTTTGATAGAGAGTGAGTATGAGGATACTGATGAAGATGGTACAGATCCATTAGTTGTGAATGAAGAAACTAATTTCAAGAGGTTTAAATGGGTTGTAGGTATTACATTTCCAAATGCTAGTGCCTTTAGGGAGTGTTTAACAAGATATGCGTTGGCACAAGGGAGGAATGTGAAGATTTATGCCAGTGACAAAAAAAGGCGCAGAGGATAGGTGTTGAGTGTGTTAAGGGATGTCCATTTAGGTTGTATGCTTCATGGGATAAGAAAAATGCTGTGTTCATTGTGAAATCTGTGAAGTCAACTCATACTTGTCAAAGAAATATGGAAGGTAATAGGAGATTGAAATCAAATTGGGTTGCTGAGCAGTTGTTGGAGATGTTTAAGAAAAGACCTCATCTACCATCAAAGGAGATTATAGATGTTGTTAAACAAAAATACTCAGTGATTATTAATAGGGATTTTGCATACAAGATTAAGCACAATGCCCACAAACAATTGCATGGAAGTATGAAGCAACATTATAATAAGGTTTATAATTACTTGGAAGCTCTCAAAATTAGTAGTCCTGAAAGTAGATTCACTGTGACCACTGTACCTAATACCAACCCCCCTGTATTTCAAAGGTTCTTTGTTGCATTTGAAGGGCTTAAGAATGGTTGGATGGAAGGTTGTAGGCCTGTGTTGTGTATAAATGGGTGTTTCATAAAGACATTCTTGGGTGGGATGTTGTTGTCTGCTATTGGGAGAGACCCAAATGAGCAAATGTATCCTCTTGCCTGGGCTGTGGTAGAGGGAGAGAACAATGATTCATGGGATTGGTTTATCACTGAGCTGAAGGCTGCTGTTGGTGGTACAAATGGTCATGGCTGGACTATTGTTTCAGATGAGCATCAGGTACATGTTGTTATCCATTTTTTTGTTGTTTACTGGAATATTGGTCTGATTTGAATGTGTTTTTGTAGGGAATATTGAAGGCAGTAAGTGCTCAGCTTCCAATAAGAAAAAGGGAAAGCAACGGTCATATTACCGGTGGTAGCAGGTTACCCTTGAAAAGGGTATGCCACGAGCAAATAAGTGGCAAAGTTGGGATTGTTTGAAAATAACTGAAAGTTGGGATTGTTTTGAGCAGACGACGAAAAGTTGGGATTATTAATGTCCATTTATCCTTAAAAGTATTGTTTAAGCAAAAGTTCTTATTTATATGTATTACTAGGTTGTATATGGGATGTGACTAAATTTTATTGTGTTGCTTGTCATTAATCCATCACTCACGCTTCTCTTTTATCAAGACTTAGAATCAACAATGAGCGAAAAGTACTCATAACCAGAGTGTCATATGATAAAATACAATTTATCAATTTTAGTGTCAGACTTTAACTATGATTTATACCATGGATAGATTCTTTATTCCATGCACGATGCAATATATTCCCTTTGTTTTCTTATGTTTTTCTCAAATATAATTTATCAATTTTAGTGTCAGACTTTAACTATGATTTATATGAAAAAACGTATTCATGTGAGTCTTGATAGATTTGTTTGAATATGTACTTTCTAAATAAAATCTTTTTAAAATATTTAAAAGTTTACGTATAAAATTATTTGACTTAAATTAAAAATAAAAGTAAATAGAAAAAATAAATGAAAATGGAGGAAGTAGAAGCTAACATAAAGTAGAAAACATATAAATGTTATATTTTACAAACAACCAATTAAAAAATCTTCTTAATATTTATATGTGTCCACTAGATTGTCTAAAGCAAAATCATATGTTTTGATTTTGTAACTTTTGCCCCCACAAACTATTCCTTAATTTAAGACCAGCATGGGCGACATCGTCTTAAGTTGAGAATGAGAGCCATTACATACTTTAACTTTTGATTCCATCTTCCGGATTTTCAATTCTAATCATAAGTGATCGGCTGACCTTAAAGATATCAATTTCAATTTAATCATACATGTATGAACTACATTAATCATAAACTAATACTATAAAATGAGAATTGAATAAATTAACAATGAAACCAATACTATAAAACTCAATACTGATTGAACTACATTAATCATGAAACTGAATAGTATAAAATGAGAATTGAATAAATTAACAATGAAACTGAATACTATAAAAACTGAATACTTGTATGAACTACATTAATCATGAAACTGAACAATTTAATGGAAAAATTTAATCATGCATGTAGATCAGAATAACATGAATCGATATTTTTAAGGTCAAAATTGATATTTTTAAGGTCCAAATTGAAATTTTTTCAAAAAAACGAAAAAAACAAAAAAAACGAAATCTGAAAGGCAAAGCGTGCGCACGCGCCTAACATTGGGCCGACCCAACTCCCGTCTTAGAATAGGACGATTTCGTCCAAATTTTTGTGATTTAAGAAAAGTTTTATCACCAAACAATGCACACCAACAAACGACATTGGATTTGCCATCACACTATCTTTCTCCTCACTAAATTTCAAAATATAATAATTATAAAGGTAATGATCAACTTTTAAGGTTGTACCCCAAATTAACAAATTATCTTTATTATTATTAATAATTTTAACTCGTTAAAAAAATCTAATTTAGAAATCGGAAAACAATAGATATTTTATACAATTATTTTAACTTTTTAACAAAGAACATTATAAATAAACTCTTATATATCTAAAGCAAAAATACTACTCCCTCCTTTCTTTTTTTATTGTCCTATTTAAAGATTTCACACAAATTAAGAAAGGTGAAATCTTTGTAGATAGTAGGTATTGTTTTATTAGAATAGTGGTGTGAATTAATAATTGTATTGGTATTATGAGAGAGAAATTAGGGTTCAATGAGAGATAAAGAGAGGATATGGAAGATAAAAACTTTTCAAAATAGGAAAGTATTCTAAATAGGACAAACTTTTAAAACTGCCCGTTATAATAATGTGGAAAAACTTAAAAGAACGGAGGGAGTATTGAATTACATAAATAAATTATAAGATTGTATATATCAGTTTCCAAATGATAAATATTAATTTTAAATATTAATAAAATACTCTTCAATCTAAATTGAATAGGTATATTAACATAAAATTCAATAACAGTTAACTTATCAAATACATTAAAAGTTAAAACCTAAGAATAACTTATACATTGCAGAACATTAAATATTGAGAAATTATTCGTGATTAGCACGAGCTTCAAACTAGTGTTTTCAAACTAAAAGTGGCAAATAGCAAAATATTGATAATTAAAACAATAATGCGTTATATTCATGGCATTCAAACTAAAATAGCAGCCTGGCAATATTGATGATAACTCTTTTAATCAAATTTCAAGAACATGGAGATATACTTTCTCAAACCTTATGGAATCGAGTCGCGATTCGTCCTGCAAAATGCAGATAATGATCTTATTCTATACATAGTTTCTGAAATTTTAAGTTGTCGGTATCTCAACGAGCGACTGAGTGTGGATGGGTACCTAAATGACTGATGCAAAGAGAAGAACTGTTCAGCATGGTTGCCACTCAAGAACCATCACAGCATGATAAAAAGATATAAACATAATAACTTCATAGCATTCTGGTTTAAGACATCAGAACAAATTAACCGAGAAATTTCATAAGCTCAATGTCATCAATAGGACGAAATTGAAAACATATGCAAATCAAACAAGGATAGATAAATAAGGTAAACAACCAACTAATCAGTATGCCGTGTAAACAATCGAATCTGCATACCTTCATTCTAAGCCATTTGTTTTGTTGTTCCAAAGTTTGAACCACCAGGAACATCAAGAAGGGTGCCTTTACATACATCAACCCAAAGGCTATCATTTAGACCACCGATTTCAGCAATCTCCGCTGTTTCACTCTCAATATCGTACCGCAAAATCTTATGTTCAGCTTTGTACACAATCCTTAGCAAAATCTGACGCTTAATGCTCTGATAAGCAATGAGTGAAACTCGTGTTGATCCGAACACCCTTGGATCTGATATTTCAAACAGCTTAACCCAAGAATCTTTTATACCATACTCATTCATGACCCATATATCAACAGCTGATTGCTTTTGATTTTTGATCGACAAATACAAATGTCCATCGAAAACCCCTAGATCTAGCAATCTATCTTTTGTATTGCTATTCTGATCAGAATAAGTGTTAGAACCCATTTCCATACAGTCCGGCAAAGGGACATCATTGATCCATTGTTTTTCACAAAGGTCAAAGCAACGTATCCGATAGTTACTTTCCGATAAACACCAAAACTTCCAATGAAGCAGATGGTTGTTTACAAGGGCACCATTTTCACGGAAGGGTCCCATCGAACATTCAGGTGATGTCCACTCAATTACTTCCCAGGAATTTTTTTTCAAGCTATAAACATGAACTATTCTATCCATATGGTAACCAAGGAACCCCGCGGAAGAATAACGGTCTACTATTCTGACCACTTTATAATCATCATTTTTACTATCATACCCAAACCCAAAATTCATAGCAGAACATCTTCTAGATGGAAGCAAAGAGGGAAGTTCCCGGTAGCTTCCAGTTGACGGATTAAGCAAAATAAGACAATAAGGCCTATAACATTGGATGCAAAGCAAGCCATTACAAGATCCAACAACCGCGGGCTCAATACCAAAGCTTGGCAACTTCACAATATCACCTTTTGGCGAATCCAAGTTGCATGAGTAGAGGCAAGTGTCATTTCCGGTGAGAATGAGGAGGTGATTTGTGTTTGATGCAAGAGTATAGTGGAGATGATCTTTGATGAACTCATTGCTAGATATCAAGGCTAGCCATGGTTTGGAAACGCAGTTGAAGCGCTTAAGAGATTTAGCAGGCAATCTTGGGAGTACGCCGTACAAGATGATCTCCAGTGGTATTGCTTCCATCATTCTTTCTTTATACCTGGGAGCACATTCAAAAGTTAACGGAAGTTTTTAGTTTCCGCCCAAGATTATAAACATCTGCTCAATTAGTGCACACCTGATACTATATAATTGGACTTAACAGCTAATTCCAACTCAATGAGCACAGTAACAAAAGTCTGGTGATACAGTAGTATAATTATATATGCTATAGTCTTATTTAAAACATTTACAATAGTTGCCCCAAAAAAAGAAAAAAAAAGAAAAAAAGAAAAAAAGAAAGTAAAATAAACAAAAATAAACATTTACAATAGAAAATCTCCACTTAAAAAGTACGTTTACTAATAAATTATTCTTAAACATCTTATAAAACATTGTAACCTTGTAATTTAATAGAATAAAGTAAAAAGCACAAACAACCATGTTTTATAAAAGTATGCAGAAAAAATATGTTAAGCACCATTGACAAAGAAAACAGGAAAAAAGGCGTTAAGTGGGATGAATCTAGCAACAATATGCAACACAAAAAATGCATGCTAGTATTTCACCTCTTTGAAACAGCTTCAGATTGTATCAAGTCCTATAAGCTTTTGTGCAGATATCATTAAACTCTAACAGAACAAATTGACAGACCATGGCGCTGTACAAACCCCAAATGTTTGGTTCGCGTGGTTGAAACTATGTAAAACGGGAGCCATTAAATCAGAATGACAAACACACTAATGCTCGAGTAATTGATGGGCCAAAATCAGATTTTTCATCTTCAAATTTCTTTACTTCTTCAGCTTACTCCTCTAATCCTCTACATCCTTCCCTTTTCACAAAGGCAGGTAAAGGCCTCCCTTTTCCCCCTGATTTACTCCTCTAATCCTCTAATCTTCAAATACACTAATGATAGGAAATAATTGCAAATTAAATGATTTTGTTGCCTCATGTACATCATCTAGAGTGGAATATAATAATGAATGATTGATAGCAACCACAAGAATGCAAACAAGCAATACATTTCAAAGATAAGTATAATATTATACAAGAGAAACAAGAGTCCAATATTAGTATATCTAGCATATCTAGAACAAACAATGACTTACTTCACATGTTTTGCAGTTATGTCACAATCATTTTTCACAAAAGAAAAGAAGGAGGAACCTCATCACATTAATGTATAGACAAATCAAGAAATACAATTCTAAACCATTGGATCCAAATAAGTCCACATCACAAATTTTAAAAAAATAAGGGCAAAATCCCAACCACGGATCGTTTCCATAAGAGGAATATCGGGTCCCTCCCCATCTCATATTCTGATATTTTTATTAGTACTGTCATAAATATCTTTTAAGAAAAAATAAATGAAATTATACTCCACAAAATGTTGGGACATTTTTTGCGTTGCGTACAAATTCTGATTTTATCCTTATCACCTCACATACTACCACCATCTGTTTGGTAGTCGGTATTTAATAGTTAGAATGATAATACAAAGTTAGCGTAATTTTGATAGGAAAATCTCTTGTCAAGTTTGATGGTCATACTTATCTCATTCAATCATCTCATTGTCTTCACAAAATTCATTCCAGTGCATTACTATGTGGAGAGGTGGTAATAGGTGTTAATAAAAATTTGTGAAAAAAAGTTGTTTTTATCAATGTTTCATCACCATGGGAATGACTTAGCACATTTCACGAAAATATACACTACAACTCATTTTCATTACCACCATTTAGTATTAACAACCAAGCGGGTCGTTATTATTCATTTGACATATTATTCATCAATTCTTGTTTGTCCTTGTTAATCTAGATTTGTAGAGGGAGAGAAGAAAGACAATGTTGTAACTTGTAACAAAAAGAATGAAAAATGGAATATGTGGAAGATAAATGTAAAGATAAACAAATATACAAGGAAACAAAGAGAGTACAATTTTGTACAATCATCCACTTAAGATTAGAGGTTCCATGATCACTTGTAATAACATAGATGTTAAAAACATACCTTTAATTGCAAAATATTATCTATCAACTTCAAATCAATAATATGTATAGCAAATAATTTAACAAGTCGTCCTCATCATCATCACTCCACTATTCTGCTCGAAAATATGGTCTTAGTGAGGGAAGATGACGGAGAATCCATATCCTTACCCCTAACAGGAATGTCGATCAAATAATTTAACAAGTCATTTATATCATCAACATCCATTTACTGTTTTTCCTTTTTTCTCAAAACTCTCTGATTTGGCTATTTTGCCCAAAAGAATTCGGTAGGTTCATCATTAATGAAATATCAATTTTAAAGAAAAAATCTTAACTAATTTCAGAAATAAAATTCTTTATAAAGTTCTTACTAACAAGGATAGGCTTAGGCTTACATACAATCGGCATTTGCAAACCCCAGCCACTAAATAACATAGTGCTAATAGAATAACAAAATGATGCGTAATAATAAAATTTAGCCTCCTTCCAAGATATAAACATAAATTTTGCAACCTACCTCAAAATCTAATTAGTGAAAATAATAACCATAAAAATGTAAATCCGAATGACTATTTGAATGATCTTACATAAAATCATATACAAAACCTAAATACAAACCAAATTACTGAAAACTCTATGGAGAAGTCAACAGAGATAACACTAATCACGAGCGATCGCAAAATTCACAATAATGATTACACAATTAAACGATGAAAATGAAAAACAATTCGATTGGAACTGTTGGTACTCGAAATAATTACCTCGAGAAATGAAGGCGTAAACTGATAGTTGAAGAAGACCCATTTTTTGTTTTATTACAACAATGGTCCACAAGTGAAGATGAATGTGCTATCGCTATGGTCCATTAATTGTTTATGAATTAGTGTGATTTTAATATAGATATGTGGACACCGGACAGTCTTGTTTTAGGGGAACTATCCAATTTGTCCTATCAAAAAACATGTGCTCTTTTGAGAGACCATTTTTTGTAAAAACGACTCTTAAAAGTTCAGTCTAAATTTACATTTATAAGTGTAACAATATTGTATGGGTGAAAAATATTAAACAACATTAATTATGATAAGTCGTGGTCAAAGAAAGTCAAATCCATCGGAATCTGGCAACATATATATACCCTGGTAGAGACGTCATCTGGCAACATTTGTCTGACAAGGTATAAAGAAGATGAACAGCAACCTGAAGGGTTTTTACATGAGGGACTCACGTGGGCATTAAAAACGCATGTCTATCATTTAAAGTATTGTTTTGAGTAGTGGCACAAGTGTTGGTTAAAGAAGCAACTAAAGACAAGTAAGATGATTTGTTAAATTGTAAGTTTGCCACGTATAGAAAAGACATTTGACACATGCAAGGAATGTTCCTAGGGATTATCAAAGAGAATGTATTACATCTCAATCATCAGCTATAAATACAGAGGAAAACGCCATAAATGAGGTACAAAATTTTCATATAAGAAAGAGAAGTACAAAGAATTCAAAGAGGAAAAATTTTCATATTTATTCTTCCAGATGCTGGCTTCATTTTGCTGACAAGACAGAGCAAACTCTACCTCTTGATTTCTGGCTCTGATCCTTTCCGATTCAGCCTGTAGAGAGTTGATCTCAGCTTCTTGAGACTGAGTCTTCTGATGAAGATTTTGAAGGTCAAAATCATGTGTTCTTCACTAGAGTTCCCAGCTCGCAAAGTCTAGAGTCAATTAGCTAAAAAAAAATTAATGATTGTAGTAAGAATATGAAAAATCAAAGAGAGGAATAGTTAAAAAAATAATAATAAAGGCATAAAAGGGAATTTACCTCGTGAAAATTGTAATTAGGACCTGCAAGGAATCTTATGACACTGTTCATAAAGTCGAATGAACCAAAGTGTGCAGAATTCATTCCTTCATCAACTTTCTGCCTTGTGGCAGGAGGTTCTTCAGAATAAGGAGCATCCATAGATCTTTTTCCCAAGATGGATGTTCCTGATGAGAAAGTTATGTAATGAAAAACAGAGCATGGAAAACACATAAGCGATGATAAAACAGAAAAGTTAGTATCTTACCCTCATTTGGAATTTCTTTTGTGCTGGGAGCAGTCACCCCAACCAGATTTATGATAGCAGAAGCAGAATGATCAAGATTGGTTTCTGCTACTCTTTCCATGTTTGATTGAAGGTTGGTGGAAGGGTCTTCAGCAACATCTTCTTCAATTAGATCAATATGATCAACTGGGAGTTGGGTTTGGGTTTGTACATCACCCATCCCAGAATCAGCGACAGGGATATCCTCAACTGTTTCTTTTGCCTGGGGGGAAGGGACAGATGAGGTATCAACAACAGCATCTTCAGGGATGGAAGTTATCTTAGTAACTGGAACAATGGGCTTAGCAATCATGTCTAGAACTTCATCACCCAATGTCTTAGAGACTTCATCGATGATGACGACATCTAGTGAAGCTGATGGTGCAGCAGCTATATAAATGATAATAAAGTTAGCAGGTACATATATTATATTTGGCATAAAGCTAAAAAGGTTTTCTAGTCAGACATATTACCTACACCAGACCCCAGAACGTATTAATCAACTGCGACATCTTCTGGGATGACAAACAGTTGAGATGCACTGACAGAAACAGAATTAGAGGGAGAGTTCACTTCATCAGCTTCATCCTCCTTGTCAGATTGGGAAGCAGGATTAGCCTCAGATTCCTCTACAACTTCTGCTTCTTCCAGAATAGGCTCCAATTGAGCCTGACCAGGAGGAGGTGCAACTGGGATAGTAGTACTGCCAAGAGCTATAAAAAGGAAAGAAGAAGGGAAAAATCAGTTAGTAATTGATGATTGTGTAGATAAAAACACACATGAAAGATAAACAACAACCTAAAAAAGAATCTGGAAGTAACACAACAACGTGTGCACTTCCAGGGGATCGATTAGCCAAAGGGGAAACATCAAGGGGGGTTACTTCACCTCTCCAAGTCTAGAAAGAAGACATGCCTGCCTCTTTCTTATTCTTCACACTCCTCTTTCGCTTTGTCGGAATTTGAGAAGAGGAGCTGGAAGGATCAGGGTTGGCAGAAGAACAGGCACCAACATCTTTAGTTTACTTTACACCCCCATGTTGCCCCAGAAAAGGTTATTTATCAGTGAAGACAGTAAAATGGGGATCAACTCATTTCTGGGGATCTTTGAAATCCTTATTGGAGGGAGGAACAAGACCTCGCTCAATTCTTAAGTGATAACCAGTGTTTTCAGGGCAAATATCTTTCCTCCTCCATCTGGGAGGGTCTTCTAGAGCCCAAGGATCAGTGTAGTAAGCAGCTTTCCTCCTCTCCTTGTAATTTTGGACTAGTGAGGGAGGAGATTTGGTACACCACCTCCAAAGGTGGTGATCGACAGTGTTCTCAACCCAGGGAGATGCTAGGACAGGCCTGTAATATTTCCCACTAGGAGAAATACCCAGAACCTTCCTGGGAATGGTATTTGCAACATATTCTGTTAAGAAAAAGAATAATTACAAGTTAAAAAAAACAAACAACAAATCAAAGATCATCATCATTATCATAAAGTAATATAAACATACCCTGAGTAGTGTAGGTAGACAAGCCAACTAGAGATAAGCACAACTCTTACTGGATGATGGCACCATAAGGTATCCCACCAGTGGGCAGACGCCTGCAAAAATAAATGAAAGCATGTCTTTCTCTCCTGGTGAAATGCTTCACCTGGTCTATGTTGTAGGTCTCCCTAGGGTTAGGTCTACTCCAGAGACTAGAGGCATATATCTATATGGGTGACTAGGATTTTTAGGTATCCTAACCCAGATGATTATGTCTTTGTAATCCTTCAGATCGTTCAGTTCTAGGTAGGACACCATTGACCCGTTGATGGAGGAGAAGGTGACAAAGGGAGCATTCTTGATGACGTCCAGTTTGAAAAAACTTTGAAACAACCTCAAAGTCATAGGAAATTGCAAAAACAGTTCAAAGAAATCTCAAAGTGGCAGAGAATTTGAGAAAAGAAGGGGTGAAGGGGAAAACGAAGCCCGAAGGCAAGATGGTAGACACTGAGAGAAATGTACTCATGAGTCATCATCCCTACCTTTCCTATTCTACACCAATATCCCTTTTCCTTAAGGATATGGCAATAGTCTTCCAGCACAAAGCTAGCCCTACCCTCTATCATCATGTTGTAGTATTTTTCAGGAAGTGCAGTTTCCCGAAGTTTCTTCACGGTTTCATCAGACAGGTCAAAATCAAAGGGTATAAATGAAGCACCTTCTAAACGTTGAAGATAAGGGGGAGGAATATCATTAGTCCAGTACAAATGAGCCCAATTTTGTCTCATTATCCAGTTTCTTGGAGGTTCGTGAGGCAGGGCATCAGCATTGTATGCCCTAGGAAAGTCAATGCCAATCAGCATTGTAGTATTAGTCATGCCAATTCCAAAGTCCAATTTCAGGTCAAAAGGAGAAGTCTTAGCAGCCACCATGACGAAGATTACAAGGAAAAAAAGTTAAAGCTTGAAGAAGATAATTGTAGGAAATTAGGGTTCAGAAAATAATTGGGAATAAATACGATTTTAAGGAAACGTTAAAAATTGAGTAAATGCAAAGTTAAAAGTATTTATAGTAGGGTAATCATTGAAGAGTTATTTGAGAAAGAAGGTGAACCGTTAAGAAGTGATAAGATCAAAAATAAGAATATCAACCGTTGGAATTTTTACCGCCAATTGTTGAGTTTGATAGAGTAGGGAATAGTGATTGGATGGGCATTTAATGTTGGTACAGTTGAAATTATGACTATACGTACACTTGCAAACACCGCGTACTCAACAAGTTTTTCCACAAAAATAGCAATAATCAGAAGGAGGTGTTAAAAAAGGAGTTAGTGATATTTTCCAAAATGAGAATTAGATTTGAGTTCTCAGAAAGGAAAAGTCACCAGAAATGGATGCTCCCAGACAGTTAATGATTTCATTTATATTGTCTTTGATTTGGGTGAGATATTAATTTTTCCTTCAGATCAAGATATTTCACTCATACCAAAGATAATACAAATAAGATCATTAGAAATCAAGTTCATCTTACCAAGGAATTCATCCCAGAAAAGAAAAGTCATTAGAAACAAATGTTCCCAAACAAGTAATGATCTAATTTATGTTGTCCTTGATCTGGGTAAGATAATATCTTTTCTTTCAGATCAAAATATCTTACGCAGATCAAGGATAATACGAATCAAATCATTAAGAATTAAGTTCTTCATATGAAAGGAGTTCATGCCAGATAAGAAGATATCAGAAAGAGAAGAATCTTTGAATGCAAATTGTCAAAAAGTTGTTATAAGGTACAAAGTTTGATGAAATCTAATATTCAAAACTGAAGACGTAGGAATAATGAAGGAGTTTTAAGAAAGAATATGATGAGAAAACCTGCAGATGTCATACGTTTTCATTGAAGCAAATAAGGTAAATTTTACGAAATAAAGATTATAAGTGCCAGAAAGTTGCAACCTCTTTGAAGACAGACCCAAAAATTCATAAGGAAGAATTTATAGGTCGGGGGGGGAAAAATGTATGGGTGAAAAATATTAAACAACATTAATTATGATAAGTCTTGGTCAAAGGAAGTCAAATCCACCGGAATCTGGCAACATTAACCCTGGTAGAGGCGCCATCTAGCAACATTTGTCTGGCAAGGTATAAGGAAGATAAACATTAACATGAAGGGTTTTTACACGAGGGACTCACGTGGGCATTAAAAACACATGTCCATCATTTAAAGTATTGTTATGAGCAGTGGGACACGTGTTGGTTAAAGAAGCAACTAAAGACAAATAAGATGATTTGTTAAATTGTAAGTTTCCCACGTATAGGAAAGACATTTGACACATGCAAGGAATGTTCCTAGGGATTATCAAAGAGGAATGTTTCACATCTCAATCATCAGCTATAAATACAGAAGAAAACGCCATAAATGAGGTACAAAATTTTCATATAAGAAAGAGAAGTACAAAGAATTCAAAGAGGAAAAATTAACAACAATCTGACTCTAAGATAATTAATTGAAATATTTTAATTACATTAAGACCTCACGTCAAAATAAGCCCTAAGCAATAATCCACGTCAAAATACAGGCTTGTTAAGATCTCACTACATAGCCGACAATGAATTAAGTTGATAACCCTCTCCAGCACAATCATCTTGATCAAATAACGAATTAAGAAGATTGTTAACTTAATTAATTGTCCCTTAAAATCATACAGGAACAAATATAAATTTAGAATTAGACTGGGCTTTTGAGAGCGATCTTTACAAAAAACGGTCTTAAGTATGAATTTGTGATCAAAGAATACTCTTATCTTATTTTAAGTGTGGCTTAAATAAATTTACAAGAGCAAGTCTTGTATAAGACCATCATACAAGTAGCTTAATTAATACTTTTAAAAAAAACAATAGAATAAGGAAGTTAAAAATAGTTGTCTTTTTTTAAAGGTTAATATTGGGTCAGTCAAAATTATGTTGTCTCACGATGAGACGGTCTTAATAAAGAATTTGTCAATTTACAATATTTATATATATATATATATATATATATATATATATATATATATATATATATATATATATATATATATATATATATATATATATATATATATATATATATATATATATATATATATATATATATATATATATATATATATATATATATCATCTAATTCTTTTAAGTTGTCTCATTTAGTTTTTTACAATATTAATCGATCACTCTTAGTTTGTATTTTATTTTTAATCTAAATATCAAAATATGGTTTAGTCGGATCTTGTTTGATTCGTTTCAAGGTAAATTTAATCAATATCAAATTTTTACAATTTTAATTATACACAATTATAGATATTTAAAATTGAATAAGTGCGTTAGATAGTGTGCCAAAACTAAATGGCACAACTTAAAAGAATTGGAGGAAGTATTAAATTTAAATTTAGTGTTTGGTAAAAAAAAATTAATTTGAATTTGAGTCAATTTTCATCCTTGTTTTGAAATTGGTTGAAGTTGGATTTAAAAATAAATTTTCAAACCTTATCAGTTTCAAGTTTTTCATTAATGATTTCATAATTGAAATTTACAGTCATAACATCATACATAATATTAATTTTGTTGTATAATAGAAAAAAGTAGATTGAATGAGAGAGTGTCATTTTATCATTTTTTTTATTAGCCAGTATTATTAGAATTTGAGTGATAAGCATTTACACATTTGCCATATTTACAATAATAATCAGTAATTTAATGGCAGAAATTTTAATTTAATGGCAGGAATTTTAAATCAGTCAATAAATCATCCACTTTGGTTTCACTTTAATGGCAGGAATTTTAATGGTACTAATTTTAAATCAGTCAACAATTATTCATTTACAAAAATAAAATTTTGCTTACATTTTAATGGCAGAAATTTTAAATCAGTCAATAAATCATGCAATTTGGTTTCACTATAATGACAAGAATTTTAAACCAGTCAATAATTAGTCCTTTACAAAAATCAAAATTTGGTTACATTTTAATGGTAGAAATTTTAAATCCGTCAATAAATCATCCAATTGGAATGTGTGGAGCAATCAGTTTTTATACTCCCTCCTATCCAGCCTAAATGTCCCATTTAGTTTTTCACACTTATTGAGGCAAAATTTTAACCCTTAATATCTCAAATTATTCTTAATTAAAAATTATAGAAATTTGAAATTAATAATCCTTGTATTGATATGAATCAAACAAGATCTCACATGACTATGTTTTAACTTATAGATTAAGAGTAAAATACAAATTAAGAGAGATGGGTGAATAGTGTCAAAAAAATGTCCCATTTAGGCTGGATAGGAGGTAGTATAACATAATTATTCCTTTACAAAAATAAAAATTTGGTTTCACTTCAATGGCATGAATTACAATATAAATAGACTATTTGACCAACTTAATTATTTGCTCATACCATTTCTCTTTTCTCAAACTTAAGTGTTGGTGAATAATATTTTCAATACTAACCATGAGCTTAAATTACATTCAAGAAATACAGAGCGATAAGGGGACATATGTGGTAGTATAAAGAGAGAGATGTGACCACATCAATTCATTTAATCCTGGTAGACAAAAAAGAAACATCTGTAATGGCTTAGATGGAAAATTTACTATGCAAATTCATTCTAAATCCTGTGTGTGTGGAAAATCTTTTTTTTTTTCAAAATTTGGTGTTAATCCTGTAATAGGTGAGTATAGATGAAACAAACATGAATGGAAGATGTTCTTCTATAAAATATCAATAATCAAAGAAATTTCAGACTTGCAAATTAGCAAATTCATTTTTAACTTTGTTTCATTCTCCGACATTCTTGACAATGTTCAGAATGACAAGTTTCTTTTAGGTAATAAGTTCAATAGTTCTTTTTCTATGTTGTCGTTTCTAGAGTGACTATCTAGAAAGGATTAAGAATTCTCATATGCGATAAGGATGGAGAAATATGTCATCGTACTGAGAATGTAGTATATAAGGAGGTGTTTCAAAGCCTATAAACTCTTTATTAACAACATATTCTGTGTTTCTTTATATTTAATTTATTTAAATTACAATATACGTATGTAATTATATACTTTATTACGCACCTTCATTTAATATTTTCGTTCGTCTAAAATTTAATTAAAATATTAACGTATTTAAAATCCCGTGCATTGCACGGGTTTCTATACTAGTACTATCTAATAAAAAACTGTAAAATTCCACATGACATTTTCTATTAATTTGTCATAGGGATTAATTAGGAATTATTTCTTAATAAAATTAACATGAACGTATTCCTCTAATAAATGAGTAGTTTATAATCACAATTAGATATGTTTTGTAATGTTTTCTTGCAATATTATATTTTGAATATAAAAGATATATAAAATTTCCAATAAAAGTTTCTTAAAATGTATTTTGCTTTTTAATTCTGAAGTATTTGCAAATTAATAAAGTTATTTCATTAAAATTTTAATTTATAAAATATTTCATTAAGAAACAAAAGATACATGATAATCAATAATCATTTAAGAATGACAAATGATTATGATAACGTTGTTGGAAGATTTCTCAGATTTTTCTAAAAAAGTATGGCTACTTTAATTAATACTTATATTAACAACCAAAATTTTTCACTAAAAGCACTATATTCTAAAGTTCTCTTTCTATTTTATACCAAATATTAAAATTTTATATATTGATGACATGTAATTGCATCTCAATTAAAATTTATATTTATATATACTATTATGATAACAACTTTGTGCATTACCCGATTTTCTATATTAGTGTGAAATAAAATATTTGTATCCAAATACAACCTTTTAAGTGGCTTGAGTAAATTTTAGAAGACAAATTGGGGACAAAGATGAAAGGAAGTACAATCCAAACTCTTGGTTGTGACTAAAGGTTTCAATGGGCCGGGCCTCCATTTTGAGCCCTTATCCGGCCCGTTTTTAGGAGGGCTTTATAAGGGCCAGACCAAAAATGGGCCGGGCTGAAAACGGGCTCTATTATTATTAAAATGGAGCGGGTTGTAAGAGGGCTTAGAATGGATCGAAAATGGGCCTTTGTAAATTTAAAATGGGCTTTGAATTTTGATTAAAACCCTCTTTTGTTTACTGATTAAAATCTTCCTTTGTAAACTATTCTTCACATTTTCAGAATGCAGAACTATTCTTCACTAAAATCTCCTTTTGTGATTAAAACCCCCTTTTTTTCCCCAAATTAAAACCCTAAAATCTCTCCAAATTAAAACCTTAATCCAAATTCCTACAAATTGAACAATAATTCTTCACTGGTAAACGATTTAAGATTCAATTTGTGATAAATTTCTCATCCCCTCTCTCTTTCTTTGTCTCAGAAGTCCAAAATTGACGATCAGACGAGTTACGAGTCGATCTCGTTTAAGTGCAGTTTGTCTTTAATTCTCAGGTTTTGTTTCTTCTATTTGTTGAAATTCTTTGCTAAATTATTGCTATATATGTGTTTTATTGTGTCAAATTTTCCGAATTGAAATTTCAGTTTTTGCATATACTTTGACATATACTGTTGCTCTGTGTTGGATTGTGTCCCTTTGGCTATCGAATTAGCTTGTTATGTAGAAGAAATTACAAGACCAGTAATAGCTGGGGAAATCCTTCAATCATATCCAAACAATGTCTTAACTAAACCTTGTTCTAACGGTAATAATAATATGGTTAGAAAAACCATGTCTTAATAATATGGTTAAAAGTGATATTTGGCAGCCTTATTTTGAGAGTATTACTGAAGATTTATGAATTTTGTTTTTTAAAATTTTTGGTACCTAAATCTAAATTCTTGATATACATTATGTAAATAATCAAAATAATATTCCCTTTCAATATGTATACAGAGCATAATATGGAAAGTGAAGACATCTATTCATCTAGACCCAAGTTGTCTAGGCCTGAGTCGTCTAGGTCTGAGTTTGAAGAGGAACCTGTAGAGGTAGCTAGGGAGGATGGATATACTGAATACACTCGTCCACTTTGCAAAAAAAAAAAGACTTCTAAAGTTTGGAGTGAGTTTAAACAAATTAGAAATGAACATGGTGAGGTAAAAGCTCGTTGTCATCATTGTAAACTGATGTTAGTGGCTGGTACTAAAAAGGGGACATCTCACCTCAAACGTCATCTTTTGGATTCTTGTCCTAAAAGACCTCATGGGCCAGTTGGTGAGATGAGTTTTAATAATGAGGATGCTGATGAATTTGTTTTTGATATGAATGATTTGAAGAAAGAAATTTTGTTGTTTGTTGTTGAGGGAGGTCATCCATTTACCACGGTGGAAGAAAATGGATTTAGGAGAATGATGCGCAAGGCTAACCCTCTGTTTCAGCCTTTTAGTAGAACCACTCTTACCAGAGATCTTTTTTCGATTTATTTTGAGGAGAGGGAAAGACTTAAAGCCCTTTTGAAAAGTCTGCCTGGTCGTATATGTTTGACAACTGATAATTCGAAGTCAAAGCATTCTTGGAAAAATTATATTTGTATTACGGCGCATTTTGTTGACCATAATTGGAAGTTGCATAAGAGAATTTTGAGGTTTAGATCATTATCTCCTCCATACACAGGAGAAAGCATTTCTGAGGAGATTTTGATGTTTTTTATGTCAATGGAATATAGATAGTAAAGTTCTAAGTGTGAGTGTTGATAATGCCACGTATAACGATGCAATGATGAATCGTCTTTAAATTCGCCTTAATTCAAGAGGGACGTTGGTAAGTAATGGTAAATTCTTACATATCAGATGTTGTGCACACATTGTTAATTTGATTGTTCAGACTGGTTTAAAATCAATTCAGAACATCTTGGAGAAAATTAGGAGTTTGTTGAAAATGATTTTGAAATCTACTAGCAAGAGTAAGGAGTTCTATGAGCTAGCACAAAGAAATTTTCACTTAGATGATAAAAGAAAAATTAATCTAGACATGAAAATTCGTTGGAATTCGACTTATAAGATGATTGATGATGCGTTGTACTTCAAAGAAGTTTTTGTAATATTGGGATCAAGGAGTGCATACGCCTCTTTTGTGCCTTCAGACAATGAGTGGGAAGATTTGATTGTGATTCATAAATTTTTAAGGCTTTTTTATGATGTGACGTGC
Source organism: Amaranthus cruentus (assembly GCA_019425755.1). Taxonomy (NCBI): domain Eukaryota; kingdom Viridiplantae; phylum Streptophyta; class Magnoliopsida; order Caryophyllales; family Amaranthaceae; genus Amaranthus; species Amaranthus cruentus. The sequence continues at coordinate 5,971,214 of CM033457.1, read as the reverse complement.
ATGTTTTCGGCTGTTAAAACTCCAACTGCAAATTCGTATTTTAAAGGTGCTTGGTTAACTCATCGTCACTTATCAATAGCACGTGAGGGACAACATGTAGCTTTGACGACTATGGCGGTGGATATGTCTGGGATGTTTGATAAATATTGGTCAGAGTATAATATTTACCTATCTTGTGCGACTATATTAGATCCTAGATTCAAAGTCAAATTTATGGAGTATTGTTTAGTGAATCATTTTGGAGAGAATAAGGGTTTGGAACTGGTTGCTAATGTTTTGGCTACTTTGAAGTCTTTGTTTGATGAATACAAGCTTCAATTTTCAACATCCTCGATTGTTGTTGCTTCTCCCCCTCCAAGTTCTAGATTATCTCATGATGAATTACTTGGTGATTTTGATAGCTACACTCCTAGAATTTCAAGCACACAATCGAAACTGTCACAACTTGAGTCGTATTTGGCCGAGGCCCCACTTGGACATAATATTGAGTTGGATGTTTTAGGATATTGGCAACAAAGTATTACAAAGTATCCGGATCTTGCATTATTAGCTAGAGATTTGCTTACAATTCCAGTTAGTACTGTAGCTTCGGAGTCGGCTTTTAGTATTGGTGGAAAGATCATCTCACCTATCCGTAGCTCTCTAAAGCCCAAAACAGTGCAAGCTTTGGTATCTGTGCAAGATTGGCGTCGGGATGAGTTTGATAATCCTCTTGATTTGGAGTGCGATGCCAAATTATGTAATGAGACAAGTGACGAGGAAGTGTTCGACTTAGATGATAATACTTGCGTATTTGACTAGACTAAATTACGTGATGTATTTTAGATATTTTATTGAACTATAGGCTATGAATATTTTGTAATAGTAATAGTAATACTTGGAAGCACAGGGGCTTTCTTTTTTTGAAGCATTCTGTACATTAAGATATTTTATATATATATTCTTAGTATGCTTATAGATCAGAGTTAGATATTCTTAGTATGCTTATATAGATCAAAATTAAAAATGGGTCGGGCCGGATTGAGCAGGATTTTAAAGCCCGACCCATTTTCAGCCCGTTTTTATTTTTGCAAGGCCCGGCCCGGCCCGTATCCGGCCCATTGAACAGCTCTAGTTGTGACTAGCCATAATTTCATTCCCTTCTTTCTCTCCTTTTTTTTTCTCTCAGCATAACCCTAGCATCGATTGTTAATTTGGGGCTTTATCAATTTTGAGGTTGATGGAAAGCCTCAATCACTTTATTTTTTCTTTTTTCATTTTTAGTTCCAAATAAAATATATCATCTCTATATTACAGAGTTGTTCTTATTGGATTCGGTTTACCCATATATTAGTTTTTAAGGTCTCTCATGGTAAGAGTTTAGAGTTTTGTTATCAATTTGATGTTAAAAATGAATATGACGTCATCACGGGTACTTTTAATGAAATAAGAAAGTAATTATTCTCTTAAATAATATGACGTCATCACGGGAACTTTGAACCTCTTGATTTTCCCACAATCAAACATATTTCTACTCCAATGCCATACCGGATCTAAAGAACCCCTTGAAAGAGACTATATCAAATAGCGATATTATGGGAAAATCAAGAGGTTCAAAGTTCCAAGAACACCAATAGTTACTTTCTTATTTCATTAAATGTATAATTTTTGAAAAAAATATACTATTTAAGAGAATAGATGTATTTTTTTTAGGAAAATTTGCTCAAAATAATCCCAACTATTACTCGTTGGCCAAAAATAATCATAATTATCAATTATTTATTAATAATCCCAACTATTCTCATAATTTGTTGAAAACATACCCACCTCCCTTAGGGATGGCAATTCAGTCTGAATCCGACCCTAGTCCGACCCGATCCGAGTAAAATAATATGATTCGAGTCCGAGGAAAAAGTCATTCGACTCCGACTCCGACTTTATTATCCGAGTCCGAGTTAGAGACGGACCGGAGTTGGACCTTATTAAAAATCCGAGACTCCGACCCGACTCTGACCCTGAAGGACATCCGACTTTGAATTTGACTTTTACACTACTATTTTTTGTTTCCTTTAAAACTCTAGACGTGACTAATTCAAATTCTCTCTCATACTAATTGTAATTTTCGATTTTGAAAAACCACTTGGTATTTTTATTTAGATTAATGAATTAAGATACGACAAATGAAATCAAGAGAAATAAAATACGCCAAATCAAAATACGAGAAAATTTTGTTAAATTGTCGTAGTATGTTTATTTCTCTCGTTAAAATTGAATTCAAATTAAAGTACATACTTTTTTGTTAAATTGTATTTGAAAAAATATATTTTGTTAATTTTGTATGCATTAAAATCATTAGTACAATATCACAACGATACAGTTTGACAATAATCTGACTCTGCATCCGACTCCATTGGAGGTCCGAGAGTCCGAGTTGGGGCAAACTTGGAGTATGCATAATCCGACTCCGGGTGGAGGTGGACTGAAAACAAAAGTCCGACAATTATCCGGAGCAAAATCGGAGTATGTATAATCCGAGCCGAGTCCAACCCATTGCCATCCCTAACCTCCCTTTTAACCGGCTACAACAAGTAATTTTTCCACTTTTTTCTTTCCTTTTTGATTAATAGATAAAGGGAAAGGGTTATTTTGAACAATTAAGTAAAAAAAAATGAAAAAAAGTGAAAAAGTTACATGTTCCAGCCGGTAACAAGGAGGTAGGTATGTTTTTAACAAATTATGCGAATAGTTGGGATTATTAAAAATAATTGATAGTTGAGATTATTTTTGTCCAACGGGTGATAGTTGAAATTATTTTGAGCAAATTTTCCTTTTTTTTTTGAAATGAAGAGAATAGATGTATAATTTTAAAAAAATTATTATTTTTCTACTTCTATGTAAGATATCTACAAATTACAGAAATTGATGTTGTAACATACTTCCTCCGTTCCAAAATACTTGCAACACTTACCATATTAGTAAGTTTCAAATTACTTGCACCATTACTATTTTTGGCAAAAACAATACTTATTTTATCATTACTTTATTCCTACCCCACATATCACCATCAATCATATATCATCCCATTAATTATTTAATATACCCACAACAAATATCTACTATCTATTATTTATAATTAATTTTTTTATTTACTCACACACAAGGTGCCCACAACCATCCAAATACCTCCATTTAAATACCCACACCCACTTTACCCCTACCCCTCTTCTAGAACTCTCTCATTCCCACCGTTCCATTTTACCCATTTTAATGCTCCAATCCAACTTAACTCCATTTCCCAACTCTTCCTCATTAACTTCATTTTTTTTTGGGTTTTTTACGGTTCAAAAAGAATTGCAATGGGTCATCTTTCTCTTCATTCTCTGTTCTTCATTTTCTATGTAAATCATGTGGGTTAGATCTTGAACTTAAGAAATTGTTTGTGGGTTTTTACGTTTTTTTTTGGGTTAGATTTGGATCTTCATCTTCATTCTCTGCTTGGTTTTTTTGTTTTTTTACGTTTCAAAAAAAGATCTTGATTTTCTAGATAATTTTGTGGGTTTTTTGCGGTTTGTGTGATTTTTAGTTTCATTTCACCTCTATCTCTGATCTTTCATCTAATTTCTCTGATCTTTTCTCTTCTTTCTCTCAACCATGGTTTGGATCTTTTGTCTTCTTCACTCTTTATCTTCTTCATCTAATTTCTAGAAAAATGGTTATGAGATCTGATTAATTTGGTTTTTATGGGTTTATTTTATGATATCTAATTCTAGAAAAATGGTTATGGGATCTAATTTCTAGAAAAATGTTTATGAGATCTGATTTCACTTTCGGTTTTTGGGTTTTAATTTTGTTTTCTTTGGGTAAGATCTTCAGCTCCTCTAAAATGGAGTCTTTGAGTTTGAACAGTGAAGAAACGAAACAGAGGAAGTATATTGTTGTAGTGGATTCTGACTTAATTGCTGTTTTCATACTTTTTCACCAGTGATTTGACATGCCTTAATTCCTGTGCCAAAACTCAATGGTGCAACTAAAACGGAACAGAGGAAGTACAATACTCCAATCTGTCCTCAATCACTATTATCACGAGTTTGACATTTGTTTTAAAATGTTTTGGTCATTTTACTAAGTTAAAAACAAAAGGAAAATTTGTTCAAAATAATCCCAACTATCACTCGTTGGCCAAAAATAATCCCAACTATTAATTATTTTTTAATAATCCCAACTATTTTCATAATTTGTTGAAAACATACTCACCTCTCTTTTAACCAGCTGCAACATGTAACTTTTTCACTTTTTTCTTTCTTTTTTCATTAATAGATAAAAGAGAATGATTAATTTTGAACAGTTAAGTAAAAAAAAGAAAAAAAGTGGAAAAGTTACATGTTCCAGTCGGTAACAAGGGGTTGAGTATGTTTTCAACAAATTATAAGAATAGTTGGGATTATTAAAACATAATTAATAGTTGGGATTATTTTTTGCCAACGAATGATAGTTGGGATTATTTTGAGCAAATTTTCCTACAATATTATCAAAGAGTTTGTTTATCTCTTTTTCTCAAAACAAAACATAGTTTCTCACTCATATCAACCGGCATTTACAATTAGAAAAACACATGTACTTCACTATAATTCATTATACTTGATACAATTAAGTTTTTACGCTATATGGTGCATGATTTTGATAATTTATAGATTGAATTATAATTTGTAAAAGTTAATATTATGAAAGTATGTGGCTTGGCTATTTAAACAAAATATTCCCTCCAATTCACAACTATTGTCCCATTTTTATTGGGTAAGTTCACCTTAAATGTCACATTTCTATTTTTAGTTATGATTTTTATACCATTCTACCTTTTAAATTACAAAAATACCCTCAATTAATTTTTTTAACCCTCTAAACAATCAATTAAAACCTTATAATAAACCCCATAATACTCACCTAATTAACTACTTCCTCCGTTATTATATTCTCTTACCTTCTAAAAACCCAAACTCCCTCACTTTTTAATTTGACCCTTTATTTTCACAAGTCTTCTTCATCAGCCTTCATTTTCATTTTCATCAATCTTCATCTTCATCTTCGTGGTCTTCATCTTCTTCTTCTTCTTCGTTCTTCATTTTCGTTCTTCATCTTCATCTTCATCATCATTTTCTTCTTCTTCTTATTCTTCTTCTTCCTCTTCTTCTTCCTCTTCTTCTTCTTCTCTCCGTTCTTCATCTTCTATTCATCATAGATAAAAGCCTTAATTTTTTCCTAGATCTACTTTTTTCTGGCGATTTTGGTGTAAAAGCCCTAATTTGTTCCAAGCTCTACTTTTTTTGGCGATTTTGGTGTAAAAGCCCTAATTTTTTTATGACTTTTGTTGTTCTTCTTCTTGTTTGTCTTCTAGATCCAATTTTGTTCCGAATTTTTCATTTTTAGCTTTTTAAATTAGTCCATTTTCATTTTTCTAAGGTTGGGTTGTTGTTAAAAATCTGATTTTTGTTTATAGCTTCGGTTGTTGTTCTTAGTTTATAAAGATCTGATTTTGTGTTGTACATGTAATTTAGTCTTTTTTTCATTTTTGTTCGGTAATTTAGTTTGATTTGAAGTTTTGTATATGCAATTTTGTACATGTAATTCTTGATTTTGTTATAAATTTAGTATGATTTCCCTTCAAAATGATGTTTTCCTTTTGGGTTTAATTAGAAATGGAAGAATGATTAAATTTTAATTAGTTTAATTAATTCCTCTTAATTGCACATATGACCCACCATTTTAGGTGGTCCCTCAAATTCCTCAATATTTGTGCCCAAACAAATGGGACAATAATTGTGAATCGGAGGGAGTATCACTTAATTAATTTTTTTATTATACATTACTTGCATAAATAACAATTGTGTGCTTTCTCTACTTTGATTACCCAAGCTACGGCCAGAATTGTTATTCCTTCATGGGGTTTAAGATAGGAAGATCCTATTTCTGCGTATCTCTTTGTTTTGTGTGCGAATGCCTTTTCTACTTTAGTTACCAAGCTATGACCAAGAAGACCATCCATGGTGTTCTTGTATGTATAGGTGCCCCACATTATCTCACTTATTTTTTGGATATATAACAGTATCCTGTATGCAAGAGCCATTGTTCAAGAATGTTCAGCGGTAGCTAATATCATTAGCACTTATGTGAGAGCATTTGGCTAGAGAGTTAATTTTGATAAAACATAACTCTCTTTCAACAAGTTGGTAGCATAATCGATGAGACTTGTGATTATGGAGAAACTTGGTGTTCATGAAGTAGAAAGGCATTTAAAATACATATGGCTCCCAACCATTATGTGTAGGTCAAAGAAGACTATATTTTCATGCTTAAAAGAAAGAATTTGGAAGAAAATCCTAGGATGAAAGGAGCGCTTGCTTACTTGAGTTGGTACAGAGGTGTTGATTAATGCGGTAGTTCAAGATATCCCAATATATATGATGGGTATATTTTGCATCTCGGATGGAGTCCTAGATAATATTCGTTCTGTGATGGCTCGATTTTGGTAGGGTTCTGCTAGAGATATCCGAAAAATACACTAGCATAGTTGGCAAACCTATGTATCCCAAAGAAGCATGGGGGAATGGGCTTGTGAGATCTTTAATGCTTCAACCAAGTGCTTTTAGCCAAATAGATATGCGGTTGGTTGAGCATCCTATGTCCCTGCTAGGCACTGTTCTCAAAGCATGATATTTAAGCATGAAACTATTCCGGAGGATGAAAGGGGTTGTTCCTAGTTTCTCTTGGAGGAGTATGTGGTGTAAAAAGTCCTTCATTGAAGGTCTTGGCTAGAGGGTGGAGAATGATTTTTCAATATGGGCCAGAAGAGATAAGTGATTGCTTTGTGATGGTCGGTTTATAGCTCCTGTTTTTAAGGTTGATGATATATCAAATTTTAGAGTAAGTGAGTTTATTGACCATGCTACATCTTCATGGCAACTGGAGAAGTCAAGTGATGTGTTTGAACAAGATACTCAAGCTCTAATCCTCCCCATACCACTTGTTCAAATTGCCATTGAAGATACTATGTTCTAGGGCTTAACTAAAAATGACAGTGATTTTGTTATGTCTGGTTGTTGGCTTGGTAAGTTTGGGTCCTTTAACTCTGCCGAGAATGGTAACAAGTTGTGGTGCAAAGTGTGGAATGTTCAGGTAAGGTTATTAGGATCGGGATTCTACCTAGGATCATTGAGGGGTAGGATGGAAGTTGGTAGAATCGGATCGAAGAATCGTGTGATCCTAGATATATGAATTAATGTACTTTTGGATTACTAATTATGAAATATATTTGTTTTCTTTTTAAGTTTTAAGTGTAAGTAAAAATTTATTGGCCTTTATCTAGTAAGTTTTGAAAAGAAAATACTTTTCATAATCATTTTTAAACTGTATATCAAGAAAATCTTGAATTTTATAAGGTATTGATATAATTATATTGTATATATATTCATACATATGTGAAACTTGTATTATATAAAAAACTTTACAATTAAAACTAACCATGTAAGATCAGATCGTTGGATCGTAGAATCGTATTGATCCTACCACCTAAATTTTTGAGCTTGTGTATTTCTTCTGGCGTGCCTATAAAGATTCACTCCCGATTAATGCTATTAGGTTTAGAAGACATATGCATTCATATGACTTGTGTACTCAATGTGATGAAGCTGTTGAATCCCTTTGCCTTGCCCTTCTGGATTGTGCTGACTCTCGTGATGTTTGGCTTACATCTCCTTGGCACTCTCTGAACAATGATACTCCATAGGATTCCTTCAAGACACTCTTCTTATGGTTGCACTCCCACACTACAACGAAAGAAATGTCTCTTATTTGTCCATCCTTTTGCGCGTGTTGGATATGACGCAATAAACAGGTTATGGAAAAACAATACCTCCGAATTTATATAACTATCTTCAAATATAGTTAAGATGGTAATGGAATACAATCTCTATGCTCAGAAGGTGTTTTTAACTTCCAATTGGGCAAAATATTTATTAACTACTACTTGGTTTCCGTGCATTTCCATTGCGTTTGGTTGGTTTAACGCCCTTTTGTAGGGTAGCATATTAGTTGCTTGTTTTTGTAGAATGATCACCTATTTTCGAGCTTTTAAGCATGCAAGCTTAGAGAATGCATGGATCAAGCAAAGGAAGAAATGAGGCCAAGAGGTCAACGCAAGTCCAACCCGAGCAATGTAAGAAAAAATATTCATGAAAAGTCAACTTAAGTGCTGATGAAGGTCAACAAACTCAAATTTTGGTGCATATGTTGATAGAAGGAAAAATTTGGGTTTGCTAGCTTCGAATCAACTTATCACACTTTGAATTCAAAGTTATAACGAATAAGATACAGCGTTTTTAAATTAGCATGCCAAAACAGCATGTAAGGGATCAATTGATCGATTGAAAATCGTGAAGCACATCCAGCCTCCACACGTGCCAAGCAACAACCAAATTGTTGCTGGCAGCAGAAAAATGTCATTCCTAGGTTTTGAACACGTAATCTATTGCACAAAAAAAGACTGCTCTGCCAACTATGCTATCCTTTTGATGATTCTATTCCGCCCTATCTATATATGACTTGTACATTGCATTCATGCTTGTGTGTGCTATTATTTAGTGGGTTTTCATGTTAGTTGCTTTCTTGCTCTTCTTTCTTGAGGACAAGCAAGGTCTTGCTTGGGGTGAGTTGATAAACTCCATTTTTTCTTCCTTTGCACAATATACTTGTTATATTTCTTTGCGGTTTTTATTACATCTCAATTCATTTTCTTAGGTTTACACCCTCTTTCGAGGGAAGCATATGTTTGTTTGTATTTTTGTAGGTTTTCCACCTTGTAAAGAGCAAAGGTGTGTTAAGGACGATGCTCCCTAAGCCCTTTGAGGTTTTGAGGAAGAATGGATCAAAGCCGAAGAAGAAATGAGGGCAAGAGATTAAAAAGGAGTGAAACTCGAGCAAAGCAAGACGCATAATTCATGAAAAGTCGACTTAATTGCCAATGAAGGTCAACGCACTCGGGTTTTGGTAGATATCTTGATGTGAGGCAGAAGTTGAGTTAATTAGCTTTGAATCGACTAGTCACACGTTGAATTCCGAGTTCTAATTAACAAGTCATGATTTTTCCAAAATGGCAAGGATCAAGAAAAAAAGAGCTACAAGGTCAGAATGTTGAGCGATTGATCGTTCCATATGGAACGACTAATCGTTCCCCTTAATCCATTGCCAAACAGCAGGAAAAGCAAAAAGATACTACTATGGAGCCTCAAATCCGCAACCCCCAGTATGCATATACCACATCTCAAACCAACTGAGATGCCTTATGTTTATGATTCTACATGGTGGGGGCTGCATATAAACTGTACTCTTCAGGGCTAATATAAGAAATGTAATTTTTGCTCACCATTATATCAACTCTCAATGATAAAGACTCTATCACTAGCCTTTGCTCTACAACCATTGTTGATAAGTTCACTTTTCTCTTGAGAACTCCATTAAAAACCTCCTCGTCTCCTTCACACTTACTGTGTTTCTCTCCTCAAAGGTTTCAACAAACTCATATGGCTTCAACAAACCATCCAAACACATCTCAACTTCTACTATCTTTCTTTTACCTATCTCTAAGTCTTCCCTCACTCCACAACCGTAGAAAAAACACGCCAAGATCTAATATCAATTGAAAGAAGGGATGCTTGGACCCCAACAATGGCAAAAGAACGAATGTAGAAATAATGAAAACAGAATGTAACAAAAGAAACAACAACACAACAAGTTTAATGAGGTATCTTGGATACCTCCCCCTCAACAAATATTTACCTTCATTAATGGATTCAACAATACAATAATGACTAAACTCTCATACTTAATAACAACCTCTCAAGCCATACATCTCACAATAGAGATCTCACAATACTAATACATAGATTAACACTCTCTAGTTTCTTACAATGTAGAACCCTCTCACAATATGTTTATGTGCGTTGTGCTGATTTGATTCTAAGAATGATGTACCCTTATATAAAGGCTTATACATCATTCTAGAATCCTCACTTTACTTACCCAACATTTAAAATAGCAATAAATTCTATAATAATACATGACAATAAAAACCATATTAAAGTTCACCATTATTCATAGTTTAATTGCCCCTTAATGTACCATTAAGTGACACATTAACTCACCCATAAATTAGGAATTAATTATATATTTAATTGTCTTTTATTGCATCTTTAATGTTGTCACACATAACTAATTTAGCACTTGCACTAACAATAGTAATAATTTTTAGAAGCAAAAAAATAAAATAAAATGCAAGTTGTTTGCTGTTATGAACAACATAACGAACCAACTAATACAAAAAACAATTAACTTCCTTCATCATCATCTCACCATTATCATCGTTCATATTTCCTTAGATCCTTCATGACCATCTCACCAATGTTCATCTTTTTGTTGTAAATAAAGATTTTTGTGTAGATCTGCAATTTTCTTTTGAAGAACAAGATTTGGATAAGAAAAACCATATCTTTGATAAAAAGTAATGATTCAATCTTAATCCAACTGGGTCTTACTTTTTGTGATGAAAAGGAGAATTTACCCACTTATTATTGGATTGATAAGCTTTGCATTTGGTAGTTTAATTTTAGGTTGTGTTTGAGAACTATCATTTCATTTCAAATTAATGATTTCAATTATGAAATCATGAATGTAGAATTTGAGAATGACAAGGTTTGGGAGGTCATTCTCAAATCCTCATCTTTAAACCATTTTGATAACAATTGTGAATTTGTCTCAAATCTAAATTGGAAATTCTAGTGTTTGCCAAACACTAATTTTGAGTCAAATCTATATTTTCTAATGAAATCCCCATTCCCAAACATAGCATAGAATTTGACATAGAAAAAGATTTTTATGCTAGTTATTCAATTGAACTTGAACCATAGTGGGACTTATTTTAATAAGAATAAAGAGATGGGTATCGACTGGAAATAGGAAATTACTTAAATTGTTGACTCTTAGCTTAACAATAAAATCACCATACCATGAATAAACTCAAAATTATCAAATGCATTAGCTTAACTCTTAGCTTCACTTTTTGATTTTGCATCCTCACAAGATTCATATAATTTCAACAAAGCCTTTCTTATTTGGAGAGTTTGAAATCTAATAGCTTTAACACTTTTTATCCTACTTTCCCACCGAGTGTTACGCAAAGACTTCAAGGTTAATCCAGGAACATTGTCAAGTAAAATTTCCCATCTTTTTGTAGACCCCGAAAATAAAGAATAAATGCATTGAATAATGCCCAAAAATAAAATAGCTTTTTCACAAGAATGGGTCATATCACTTACAACAAGATTTAAACTATGACAAGCACAAGGCATATACAATGCTCTCGGATTTATTTCAAGAAATCGACTTTGAACTCCTCGATGCTTCCCTTTCATATTGGAGCCATTATCGTAACCTTGACCTCTTATATCATATAGATTAAGATCATGAGATTTTAACACATCTTGCACTACATTGAAAAGTCCTAAACCAGAAGTAACATCAACATTCAAAAATTCTAAAAAGTACTCCTCAATCTTAATATTTGACATGTTCACACAACGCACAATTAAAGTCATTTGTTCCTGATGACTAATGTCTGGAGTACAATCAAGAATGATAGAAAAATACTTGGCCTCCTTAATGATCTTAATGATATTACTTTTAACATTATTAGCCAAGAGTGAAATAAAATCATTTTGAATTTTCGGCCCGAGGTAATGATGATGAATCTCACAATTTTGAATACGTCTAACATGATCTTGCATTACAACATCATATTCAGCCATCATTTCAATCAAACCCAGATAATTTCCATTGCTATCTTGGTAGAATTTGTCATTGGATCCTCTAAATGCCAAGTTATGTGAAGCAAGACATTTTATTGCACAAAATATTCGGAAAAAAACTTGTCTCATACGCATTTTTTCTTTCATAATCTCTTCTTGTAAAGTTTTATCAATTGTTTGACTTTTTTTCAATCTTTCCCTCAGTTTATTCCATGTATTCATATTAGTCATATGCTCCATACTAATTTCATGTTTTTTAAGTCTTTCGCTAATATGTTGCCAATCACGTAAACCCTCATTAGCTAGCAAATTTTGATTATTAGCAGATTTAAACAACTTACAACAAAAACAAAACACTTTGTCAACACTTTTGGAAGAAACTAACCATTTTCGATCACTAATCTCTCCATTACTCAATTTTCGAGCAAATTTGAATAAGAAAAATGCCTATTATTAACATCCAAGGGAAAATCAAGATTAATTCTCTTATAGGTCCCTTTTCAACTATAATGTCTCTTAATTTATTATCAATATTATCCCAATCTTTAGGATCAAAAGAATCCAATGGTGAATTAGTGTTTTCTTCATCTTGCATAACATTACATGGATTATTGACTTCATCATCTTCATTAACATTATTATTTAAAAATTCACTGATAATCTCATCATCAACTAAATTTATCATTATGAAAAGTTTCATTTATATTCACATTGTGATGAGGATTTCCTCCTCTTAAAACAAATTTATCAAGGGCTCCTTGTGTTTTTTTTAATTCTTCATCTCGTTTTTTCTTTTTTCTTTTTTCACACCCAGACAAATATTTTTTCGGCAACATTGCATAAAAATAGACCAATTAATAAGATATTTAAAGAAAAGAATAATAACACCTGATGGATTATCAATACTCAATAGACAATAATCCACTATATATTTTTAATTCTGCAAAAAATTAAAAAATACAAAACATTAGAAATTTAGATTTAAAGAAGTAATAACTAAGAAACCAAAAATGACAAAGTGTACGACTATCAAAACTATCAACCAAAAATTAGAAATGGAATGCACCAGAAAAATTAAAAATAAACTACAAAACAAAAAATGCAAAAGTCTAGAAAATTAGAGAACTAAGGTCTAAGAATAGAATCATCAATTAGGATCAACTAAACTATTAAAATTTAAAAGTGAGAGCCCTTTCGTTGATATTACCTAAAAATTAACCAAAAATTACCAATAAATTACCCATAATTTAGATTAAAAGAATATATTATCAAAACTAAAAAAGTGTGGACTATACAAATACAATTGCAACATAATGAAATTAGAATAAACTATTTAAAATCTATTAAAACTAAAGATTGAATTAGAATAATTTGCTGAAAATTACCCAGAAATTGCAAAAAAGGGAAGCTGCTCGAACAAGATGAAGATGACGGTTGTTGAATGTAGAGGATGAAGACTTTTGCAATTCTAATCCATATTTTCTCTTTTAAAAATGGAAGCTTTATTAGTTTTTCCATTACTTTTTCATTATTCCCAATGAAATAATCATTACAGCTGTGGGAAATGCAAATGTCACGGGCCCATGTATCTCTCCATTTTAAAAATGAAAGTTTTATTACTCTTTATTACCGATTAGTTTATTATTTTTTTTAATTACTCATACCATATATATGGGCCTTAAATTTATTGGGCCTTAGGCGGTGGCACTCCTTGCCTACTCCTAGGGCTGGCCCTGATAATGATGAGACGATGATGAAGGATGATAATCATCATCATGCGCCTGTTTTCAAAGTTTCCATTAGTTGGTTTGCTGTTATTAATATTCAACAACGAACAAAAGCTTGACCTTTTTTTTATCAGAATGCTTGTTCGTTATTACTAACAACGAACAAAGCCAAACCACAGCTCTAGGCTCAAATGCACTTATTTTGAAAAATATGCTATAGCAAGTTTTTTTTTTACAAAATTAAAATAAAATAAAATTTCGAAAAAATGTTAAAAAATTGTTCAAGAAAAATATGTAAATTTTCTAAGTTATTTTCTAATTTTAGATTAATTTTCAGTTTATTTGTTCATTGAACTACCTACTATAACACGTGATCAAGTTATCGCAAGTTTACTCTAGGCAAATACCCTTTAAAGTTGGGATTATTTATGGTTAATCAATATGTGAAATTAATTTAGGAAAATCACGAATAGGTTGAATTATTTTAGATAAATTTCCAAAAAAAAAAAATTAATTGTTAAAAGAAAACAATTTGATCAAACTATCAAATTTAGTTTTGAAAAAGTCATTAGAAGTAATTGTGCTTAAATAGTGTTTTGAACAAAGTATAATAAAAATATTTTTACAATATTCATATAAGTATAATTCAACGGACAAGTTTACAAAAATGCAAGTAATTTTCTTTGTGACAATATTTAGATACTACTTATATTCAAAACTTATAGGCATCATTAATAGCATGTGACTTATAAAAATATTTTTCAATAAGAAAATAAGATCTCATTTACAAATCACAGAAACCTGAGTTTAACATACTAACGAACAAATTAAGGAATAACTCAGTGGATGAGCTCAAGAAATCACATCACCAACAGAATAACCACAAATTCAAGGTCTCAAGAACTTCAATTATTTACGTGACAGTTTCAAGGCTTTCATACGGCCAGTGTGCTAGTGAGTAGTGAGTCAGAGGTTAACACTATGTTTGGATAGCAAATTAAGAGAGAAAAGAAAGGAAGAGAAGAGGAAGAAAAGGAAGGGAAAGGAAAGGGAGGGATAAGGAGAGAAAGTGTATATTGTTTGTTTGGAAGGGAAGGAAAAAGAAAAGAAAGTGTTTTTCTACCAAATCTTTTCTCTTTAGAGAAATTGTCTTCTTAATAAAACTTGTCCAAATTTTCCTTTCCAAATCCCTCCCCTCCAAATCCCTTCCCTTCCAATTTATTATCCAAACAAGGGATACCTCCTCCCTCCAAATCCCTCCCCTTCCTTTCCCTCCATTTCCTTCAATCCAAACACACTCTAAATGTTAATGTGGCAATACCTCTCGGTTTCTAGCATAATAGGAAACCACTTGCCCCGTAAGATTTGCAAACAAGCGGCGGCACATATTCAGATGCAAATTGTGAGAATGAAGCATCATAATATAGTTGGATACTTGGCATCAAGAAACTCCCTGAGGGTACGAGCAGCTCTTTGTCCGCCCATCAGATCAGCAAGCTTCTCAACTGGAAGAAGAGCCAGATCAGCTAAGCAATTGCATTCATCCATTATAGCTCTGTAGTTTGAATCGGTGACACCTGGCAGACGTCTCAAAAATTCCACAGCAGATGTATTGTAGTTTTCAGCTCTGTCACGGCAAAATAACAAACTCAAGCTCATGCATACTGATTAGCTGAAAATGATCTTTGATAACTATCTTTCAACAGGAAATCAAATTCTGATTTGGAATCCAACCTGACTACGTTTTGATTATTGAAATCTATTTATCTTTCCATCCGAAAACATCTCACGGATGATCTCTTCATTACAGTATGTAATAGCCAAAGTTCAACAAACTTCAGAAAAAGAAAAAATACTCACCTCACATCATTCTCCACAATTCCCTCTTCTGAAGGTACACCAACTCTCATTGCCTTGGTTTCATCAGGTTCATCCTGATTAGCTTTTAGAGAGGCAAATATTTCTGCTGTTGCATGCAAACTACGAGACCAGACAATCCGCAAGCGTGGAAAATGCATTACTAGCAATGTGAGCTTTGAAATGATGTTATTTGGTGTAACATCGTCACCGATATCACTTGATGACTGAAAGAATCAAAATAGCACCCAAGATTGAAGTTAGAAATTTCCTGGCATCTTTACGATCATCAACGTCCAATATAATTTCGGCATGGGATGTAATATTGCAGACCAGTTTTCTTCAAGTAATTTTCTAGTAATCCTATATTCCAGCTCCCGCAATTTCAAACCCAAGATCCAAATCATACTAGTAATATAAAAACTTATCGCCTATTCTCAATACAAATTTGAGCGGTGCTAACCTGAAAAGAAAAGCTTTTATCTTGTGAAAACTCGATCAAGAGAACCGGAATTTTATAGTATCGCACCATGATCTCAACTTGGTGATAAAGCCTTCCAGATGCAAAACTTCCAAAAAGATCCTGGATGCTTTTCCTTTCCACGCATATTAAAGGGGAAAGGATGTAATCACCAACTTCCAAAGTGACAGGTATTATGCGCATACCCTTCTGGTGGAGAACATTTGGAAGGTTGCTCATGAACTCTCTCATATCCACTATAACCTAACATAGTTCAAAAAGTATGCATTGAAGTTTTACATTTCACTTAACAGGGTTAAAAGTATATACTACTGTACATAAACATATCACATGCCTGCATTTCTTTCTCAGCCTCCTTTCTTCCACCAGCTTTTCTCGTTATTGAGTTTAGAGCCATTGAAGATTGTGGCTCAATGGGAGCATTTAAACCCAGAAGATGGTCATCCTGAAAAATACAAACCACCACACACAAGGATAAGAACGATTAGAACTTGAGTAAAAAATAAAATAAAAAAACCTCCAGCAACACATTTACATTTAGTTTGGATAAAAGGAATTCGAAGAAAGGAAAAGGAGAAATTTGTAAGGATATTGTTTGGATTATAAATTTGGGTGAGGAATTTGAAAGGAAAGGATTTGAAGGGATTAGTTCCCATATTTTTGTCAATGACAAAATCTCTTAAGTGGAAAGATTTGAAAGAAGAATAATTTTCTATTCCTTTCCTCTTGAACAAAGTAAAAATTTTCTTATCATTCCTTCCCCTTCCTTTCGGTTCTTCACCGTCCCCTTCCCTTCTTTTCCTCTACCTCCAAAATTTTATCTAAACATGATGTACTTCATGTTCAAATCACTTCTAAGCTTAAATGCACAAACCGAAATGCTTTGATAATCACTAGCACTTCTAAAAAATAGCACATCTATTAAAAATCAAATCACAAAATGAAACTATTAGTATAGACAAACAAAAGCAAGGATTTAGCTCTCAATCTGACGGATTCTAAAATTAGTAATAAGCTTGTGACAACTATTGAGTCACAAAGATGATATTTCCTGAAGCTTCACATGAAGCCATATAACCATGGAATAAAAACTCCCTCGTTACGTTATGTAACGCCTGTTATATAACCTGTTTCAAAGTTACCGCGACGTTAAATCCCGTTATATAACGGTTCACGAAATTTCACGGTCAAACGCCGCGTTGACCGTTATATAACGTGTAACGCCCGTTATTTTACCGTTATAACGATATTTCACCGTTACAACGTTATTTGTTATCGCGTTAAAGTTTTATTCATACCCATTAACTTTAATTATTATGATTACTTAATTTATAGTTACTCGTAGTTTTAGTGGATAAACAAAATAATCAACTAATAACTAATAAACTAATTAATTATACACTAAAAGAATCAAATATTGCAATTATAATAGCTAGTTGCATATTATTGCATAATAATAGTAGTTCAACAACAAAAATGCAATTATAAGTTCAAAAATCCCTTATATGATTTTTTTTACAAAAATCACGCCGCATCGGCCGCGATTCGCATTATTTCTCCGTTATAGCCGTTTTCCGCGACATCGCGACCGTTTCCGCAAACGCATCCACGACCGCGATTTTTTTCCATGCATATAACAGGCGTTATTTTTTGAGCCAACTCAGTGGAATGAGGATGAGAATGAAAGCATGAGGACAGAGAAAGCATTAGAGACGACCACAAGTTGGGATGACAAATGAGTGTACAACAGTAACTTTTCCACATTAAGTTGAAAATCAGCAAAGGTATACAGCATCAGAAATTCATCATACATTTTCTAGTACGTGCAGACTACTCATCAGCAGATCATTAAGCAGAGAGACAAACAAAATACAAAATTCATAAAGTTCATAAAAGACCATAAATACAAACACATGATCATAAGAACTCCATCGTATATATTTATTATTGATAACCCTTGACTGAGCACATAAGATGTAGTAGATAAATGCTACTCAGCTGATGAATAAAACAGGTCAGAGCAAAGTGTAAAAACAAGACTGCATCACATCGTGTCAGCCAGTTGTAAAGGTTTTAAAAAACAATGAACAGAAATTTCATCAGCGTTGTAAAGGCGTAAAAAAAAACAGCATTTTGGTCATATCAAGAGATATCTTATGGTTTCGACTAATATTTAGGCGTTACAATAATCATATCACTCTCATTACCACATCATTGTTTAGTTACCACAATCGCAGTCGTTAACGCATTCTTACCCTATGGATCAATATCAAAACCGTATGCATATTAATGCATGAAACGGGATCAGCAATAACAATAACACATATTCTCAAATGAGACGGTCTCATGGTAAGACCATTTCTATTGGACGGACCCAATGTACAATATAAATGTCTTAAAATGATCACTTACAACCTTAAAGTGATCATTAACTGTTACAAAGCGATCACTCATAACCTTACAAACTTACAGTGATCACTTAGAGAAATGGACTAATTTTATGGGCTTATCCCATAGTGAGACGGCCTCATGCAGGACTTGCAACAATAATAAAAAGATAAATAAACAAATAGAAAAAAACAGTAGTAACACTTTCAATTGCCCCTTAAAACAGTAGTGTTATGATAGCCAGCAGGAAGAAACATACCAGATTAATTGGAATCATCATCATGGATTTTTGCCTGATCAAAGACTCAAAGGCTCCATTTTCACGGCGTATACTTGCCTCAAACTTCTGCACCTCTGTCGAATCTTCGTAGAAAAGAAAGTAAACTTTTACCCTTTTGGAAGGATTTTCAGCATTGTAGACCTCCACTTCCCGGACAAAGGTTATATCAGGATGGTAAATAATTATAACAGATGGCTTCAAAATTTCAAGTATAGACAAATCACTTTCTAGGGCGTGAAAATGCACCGGAGGTAATGGCCTCCGGTTTGTAGAAGCATTGGGACAAAATTCTTCCTTGTGTCTCCTAAGAACCCCATTTACAGAAAACAGATTTCTTTGCTTGCCATCAGCCGGACCATCTTCAGTTACGCTTTTATCAACAGGTCCCTCCCCTTCATTAGCAGAACTAGAAGCTTTATTTTTCTTTTCTAAATTCTCTTCCTCCTGAGAGCATTTCTTCCCTTTCTTATTTCTTTTTCTTAGTGCATTTATTTCATTGCCAACAAGTTGACAAGGATCTGCAACCGCTGTTTCTTTCTTAGAAGCATTTCTTATTGCTGATGCAGCAGCGAGAAGTGCATCATTTTCCTGCTTGTTAATGCTGCTACTAGCCTCGCCATCCTCTTTTACTGTTTTCGGAACAACACCATCAAGTATACCAAAACCCTTAGGCTCTTTTGCTTTCTTTTTAGCACCTTTATGCCGTCCTTGATAACCTTTCAACTCCACCTTGCTCAGCAAGTACTTCTCCCATTCTTCTCGCATAACCTATTCATGAAATCATGCAATGTCTTACTATTCAGGAACAGTAATAGCATAGCACTTTTATATAACAGTTTAGAACAACCATAAGTGACACAGCCACATAACTCTTGATGTGTATATCCACTTGGAAAATCAATCACATCGGTAACTTGCAAGTACAGAATATCAACAACACTGCTTAAAATGTCCCAATGACCCCAAAACGTGATTGGAATGAGCCATGAGGTTCACAGCCGACAGAATGCGTTTTTTAATCAGGCATCTATCAAAAACCCCAATAAAGTAAAAGGTAACAAGAATAGCAATATCAACATATTTATGTACCCAGCGTAACAACAAAATAATACTCCCTCCTATTCAGCTCAAATGTCCCATTTGCTTTTTGCACTCTATCCAATGCACTTATTCGATCGTTAATATATCTAATCGTGTATAATAAAAAATTATGAAAAGTTAATATAAATAATCCTTGCATTGAGACGAATCAAACAAGATCTCACTTGACTATATTTTAACTTATAAATTAATAATAAAATACAAATTAAGAGTAAGAGATGAATAGTGTCGAAAAAGCAAATGGGACATTTGAGCTGAATAGGAGGGAGTAATACTTGAAACAGATTCACTACATTGCCGCCATTAGATGGCTTGTGTAGTAATTTAAGCAGGGGCGAAATTAATGGGTATCCGAGTAGTCCACGGACAGCACTTAAATTAAATATAAAAAACTTAGTACCAAAAGCTAGAGGCTTAATTACGACATTGTTGAATGTAATTTTTTTATTTTAATATAAACATCAATTGTTTTTTTGTTAAATCAGCTACTAAATAATAGTTTTTTCAGAACTGCATGTTACTGTCAGTAGAATGAATCAGTGTCAAGGCCAAATCAGTCATAGAATCTGAATGTGTTAAAAATATATCCACGACCAAATTAACTCAATCTTCAGAGAACAGTAAGATTAAATAAATTCATGAAAGTTATTACTACCTTCTTTGGCCCATTAGTAATACATTCCTCGAGCTGCATGCATGAGTGTTCATCCTTGCATGCCACTAAAACAATTCCATTGTTATCGTCTCCATTTGTATTAACAAACTCAGCACTTGATGGTTGTTTTTGTCTCTCTACCTCAATCTCCTCTAAAATGTCCTGGAAAATCAATATTGCTCTCGTAAGTCAAACTAGTGAATTGAACACAGATAATTTACATCTTTATCAATGCCTCACTATTTCACACCAATGATGTGGTACAAAAGTTCTTATCGTACCAATCATGCATATTTATTTCTAGAAAAATACAGAGGTAGAGGTTAGTAAGAACCAGCTTGGTAAAACTTAGCCACATCTCATGATATTGAACCAAATATCAATTCTCGTTGAAGCGTTCCTACTCAGTAACACCTTGCACTTCTTAGGTCTGGGTATAGTGTAGCATGCAAAGTAGCTAGGTTACCACATCGTCCGAGTGGTGTCAAATGAGCAAGGGCACGTTACTTATCTTAGGTCGTCACCCAGAAACGACGAGCCCCATGGCCCAAGTGTGGTGTAAAATGAGCACGTGCACATACAGTTTAACCATAGGATGTCACGGAAAATCGAGGGTATTAGGCTAAGATTTGGATTCTAGAGCATTTGTAGGTTGACTAGTAGATTCAGAGCTGGTAGACATCATAAAAATGGGACAAATTATCTTTTTATGTCTTTAAAGAGACAAAATGGGCTAGAGATAAGGCCAAAATTATAGTAGGGGAAGGGAGGGAGCATAAATTGTGGTGGTCGAGAGAAGATAGAAATTGAAATGGAGTTGGTGTTATTATAGATGAACGAACACCAAATGATGTAGTAGGGATACGCAGAAAGAACGATAGAATTATAAGAGTGAAATTTGTACATGATAACGAAATTTTGAACATTATAAGTGCCTATGCACTGCAAGTTGGGATACACGAATTAATTAAAAGGAAATTTAGGGAGGATATCGATGAAATAGTGTAAAAATTGCCAATGAATGAGAAACTCTATATCAGTGGTGATTTGTATAGGCATGTAAGGGTAATGTCGCAGTGGCGATGAAAGAGTGGAGATTTTGTCTACGGAACTAGGAATACAGAAGGAGAGTCCGTTTTGGATTTTAAACTCTCATACACTTGTTGGTAGCTAACATATGATTTAAGATAAGTGATTGCCATTTGGTGACGTATAAAACTAGAGTAAACATAGCCCAAATTGACTACTTTAACAATTATGATGAAATAGACGGTAGTTTCCTATATTGTAAATTTATTCCAAGAGAGCGTATAGCCACTTAACGTAAACTACTTATCATAGATGTTCACTTTCAATTAAGACCAAAGATCACGAAAACCTGCTAAAGTGATTGCCGAGAAAGTTGTTAAAGAAGCTGATAGGGATATGACTTCGGATACACAGGATACCTAGACAAAGATGAAAAATTGCATCGTTCGAATAGTCAAGGCGATTATAGGAAAATCAGTGGGTAACATCATGGTAAAGAAAGATACAACATGGTGAAATGTGAAGGTTAAGGCAATGATCGAGAAAAGAAAAATGTTATCTTGTCTTAGAAAAATACAGAAATGAGAAAACTTAATATAAAATTTAAAACCAGAACAAAAGTAACAGTTCGCAAGACGAAATTAAAGGCATTTAAAGTGGTGTTTGAAAAACTTATTTAAAAGGAGTAAAAGATATCTACGCGAAAGCAAAAAGGAGGCAAGCGAAATCTATTGACATAGGTGCAATAAAGTATCTTAAGGATAATGATAAGAACATTCCAATTCCAAGATGTCAACATCAAGGGTCGATAGAAAGAGTATTTTAACGATCTTTTTAATGGAGAACAAGGAAATGTTGTAGGGACACAATAACCATTTCCTTGGAAGAAAAAAGAGAATTTATAAGAATAATACAGAAATTAGAGTTGGACAGAAAATTGAAGCAAAAGAAAGCAAATGGGTCAGATGGTAAACCTATTAAGATATGGAGATGTCTAGGCAGCTTGGAATAACTTGGCTAAACAATATTTAAAAAGATTTAGTGGACAAAAAACATGCTCAATGATTGGAGAAGTAGTCTAGTGACTATTTAGAAAAAGAGAGATGTCCAAAATTGCTTCAACTATCGAGAAATAAAACTCATAAAAGATTACATAAATACGTATACGCAGATGTACCAACATATCATATCAGAGAACAAAATTGAATTCATGCTAGTGAGATTTACAAATCATCTTGTAAATGATGGAGTGCTATAGTGGTAGAAAAATAGAGTTGCACATGATTTTCATTGACTTCAAAAAAGCTACGAGATATCAAAAGAGCTTCTATTGTGAGCAATAACAAGAAGGATATTTTAAGAAATACATTAATATAATACAAGATATGCATCGAGTCGAGATGTGAAAGAACATGTCAGGACTTGTAGAGGGGCAACAATGAATTTCTTGATCACAATTGGTCTTCATCAAGATTTGGCCATAAGTCCCTTTCTTTTTGCAGCGATTCTAGACGAGAAAACTTGATCGATGCCAAGAGACATACCTTGGTGCAAGTTGTTTGCTGATGGTATTGATTTGGTAGATTAAACCAGAAACAAGGTAAATACTAAGTTCAAGTTACAAATATGAAAAATGAAAACAAGAGTTGGAGTCACGAAGGTTCAAATTGAATCAGAGTAAGATGGAGTACATAAAGTGCAACTTTAGAACCAGTGAGATGACGATGGGCTCTATAAAGCTAGAAGAGAAAAAGATAAGGCTTAGTGAATGCTTTAATTACCACAAATTCATATTTCAAAGTAATGGGGACACCCAGAAAGACAACCAACAAGATGTGACGCATAGAATCATGTGTTGGTGACATAAATAAAGAGTGATTACTAGGAAATCATATAATCAAGACGTGCCCTTAAAACTAAAGAAAAAGTTTTATCGCAAACCCTATAGACCAACGTATTATATGGATCAAAATGTTAGGCTTTAGAAATGACCATAGTTAGAAATGGTTCGAAAAACTAATAAGAAAAATAGAAAATTGAATCTCAAGAGACTTAATAATAGGACAAGAAAGAATGAGATGTCCGGAATGGCAGGGGTAGAAAGGAATATAAAAAACTCTAGACTTACATATTGAGATTGTAAAAAATCAAAATGAATGGCTATCTAGAATGCATTATATTTGTTGCTATTCAAATAGTTTTAAGAAAATGGTGGCCAATAAAGAAAAAAAAAGTCAAAAATCACTCACTCACACGTAAAACCTTCCACTTTGGTGGTTCCTCTAGAATCTCTTGAAGAACTTCTCCACCTGAAGCAACAAAGATATGGCATAATAAATGAAGGTAGCCAATATAAAGCCTCCGAGAAATAAACCATTTTTTCTTATTTAACTTAGAATTAAATTTGGTCTAATTTAAGCTCAATATTAAAACATTATCACCAACAACTCCAAAAAATTTAAACCAATGAAAAGTTAGCTCAAATCAACTAATTATAGAAGCATATATGGTAGCAATCATAACAATCACTCACCATTTTTCTCATAGTTGCACTCCTTCGACTTCCTCTTTTTTCCAGACACGTTTTCACTTAGCCCACTTGACTTCCCAGCCTCTAATCTAGAGAAGAGGTAAACTCGCTTCTTTGCGTACTCAAATATCTTATAACTTGATTCTGCAAAAATCCAGACAGACCTAAAACTCTCTGAAGCCCTCAATGAATCCAAATACTTCAAGTAAGTCACCGCATCATATCTACCCACAAACAAATCATTATCAAAAATTAATGTACAAAACTACAAATATACAGATTTCCGATCAACAAATAGGTCATGTCACAAGTTAAAACTTTGGAAACTATACCCATTATCTACATTGCATAGAAATGGACGTGAATACTCGTTTTAGTAAGACTGATCCAAGAGATAACAAGAGCCCAAAAAATAGGATAGGAAGATGTCTCGAATAATCTTTCAAAAAATTGTTAAGAATTCTAACGGACTAACTCTACACATATTCTATCAAAACAAGTTTTCAGTAGAATACAAAATTGTTTAATTACAATGAAATCGAAGTAAGAAGGAACAATTTTAAAAAAGTTAACATGTGCGTTTAAGTCAATTCTTCTAATGAACATTGATTTGCAAATCGATAACAAAACACAGAATAGTAAAAGTCGAGCTTCCATGAGCATTAACAATGTGTCTTGAATCTTGATATCAATTTCCAAATCAATTCCACTGTTAACTTGAGTTTGTTTCATTAGTACATTACGTGCAAGAAGTCTAGGTTGATAAGTTATAGTGTAAGAGGACCCATGAATTTAAACCACTAGCCAAACTACAAATAGCTTTACCATTTTGACAATTTATGCATCGTTTTATCAATTTATATCTTTTCATTAGTACACCACATGTGAGAAGTCTAGGTTAATAACATTCTTAGGAATTTTAACAAAATATATTCATTATAAACCAAGTTTTTAGCAGAACTTAAAATGTTGGGAAAATTTACTTTTAAAATCCGACCTTATGCTTATTCTCTTTCAAAAATTCACCTTTCGATTATTTTTTAAAAATCCGACATTTTGCCTCCATTTTCTTTCATGGAACTACAGGTGACCGAATAAATTTGAAAATTCATCATTTTTTAAAAGAGAACAAGCAAAAGGTCGGATTTTTATAAGAGAACAAGCAAAATGTGGGATTTTTAGAAGAGAACAAGAAAAAGGTCGGATTTTTAAAAGTAAATTTTCCTATTCTCTTTTTTTAAAAATTCGAAATTAACCGGTTGTTCAGGTAAGTTAGGGAGGTATGTACTATTAAAAAAAACGGAGGCAAAAGATCGGATTTTTAAAAAATAATCGAAAGGTGGGATGTTTAAAAGAGAACAAGCAAAAGGTCGGATTTTTTAAAGTAAATTTTCCTAAAATGTTTAATGACAGTGAAATAAGAGTACCAAGGTAAAATTAAAAAACATTGTAGTATGAGAGTGGATATATAACAAATATTGATTTCAAATTGATAAAAAGACACAAATAGTAACCTGATAGAGTCAAATCTCATCAGCTATAGCGATTTAACCAATCATGAGTATTGATATCAATTTGCAGATCAACTATTTTGTAAATTGATTCAGAAAATACAAGGAAATCTAGGTTAACAATAATGGTACTCCATTAATTTGCAAATTGATATGAAAACACATGAATAAAAAACCACTAAAGCCAAACTATGAATATCTTTAGCGAATTCATACTTCATGCGCCTTTAAACCAATTTACATATGAATATCTGTCACTGTTAGCAAAATATGTTACCTAATAAACAAATCAAAACTTCCTCAATGTCTATCAATAAAGATTTAATACCTGACAAGGTAATCCAACAACTTCCTCAAAGTCTTCAAATCTGAAACAAGCTGTTTAGTCTTCTTCCCTAAAGTGTGCCAAATAGGATCCAATTGTCTCCTAATAATCTCATCAAAAGACTTAAACAACCCATTTTCAACCGTCAAATCCTCAACATCAACCTTATTAGTTTTCTTCATTTCCTTCAAGCAAGCATCCATAACTTCAATTATAGCCTTTTGAATTCCTTTCATGGCCGAATTCATTGGAACTCTAATATCCACCACCTCTGATGGATTCCTCTCGAGTTCCTGCGAAACATAAACTTGAAACCTAGGCCACAAATGCAACTTCCTAACAAACAAACACTTCATAATCCTCTCTGCTTTAGCAAACCCAGAAACCATAGCAAAAGGCTTATCAGAAAAAGCCCTAATATAAGCATTCTTATTCAATGACCTCAAAATTCTAACAATAAATGCCTCCGTCGAAGTCTCCGACAACGAATGCGCATTGAGAATAATAATCCCAGCGATTTTCGATGTGGGAATCTTCGAAGTGAGAAGATCAACAATTAATATACGAGAAGTAATGAAATAAATACCACCAGATGAATAAAGTGAATTTCGCTGATGAGATGGAAGCTCTGAAGTTATTTCAATTGGTCCGCCATCGGAATTAGGGTTAGGGTATGAAATTAAAAGTGATTTTCGTTGAGAAGGATTAGCAGAGAGGATTAAGAGGGTACCTTGATCGGAAGAATGGAGAGAAAGAAGGGTTGCGATGAGTTTATAGAGTGAAAGACCTGAAGAAAGGATCACTAAACCGCCATTTGAGTCTTCTATGAGGTCGGAGATTATGTGCTCGTGGAATTGTACCATTTGTTCTAGTTGATTGAGAATTTTTTGTTTAGCGGGAAAATTAGGGCTTGTAGTTTGTATAATTTGATGAGATTTCTTCAGTGTTCTGTTTGGTTAAAATTTTAGGGAATTTTTAGGGTTTTAAGGAACTTTGAAAAATCGAAAGTATCTCTCCTTTATAAGTTGAGAAATAAGGGAGAAAAAAGATGGCGGGAAGAAATGAACAACTCTTTCTATTTTACTACCACCTATTCACCCTAATTGTCACGTTTTAATTTTGATTATGTTAACTTTATCGATTTACCTTTATCTTATCGCACCTTTACATCTACTTCTACTAACCTCACTTTACCTATATTAAAATGCAAAAACACTATTTTTTCTTTCACATGTGGTATCATTTGACTACATAAAATCGTAAAAAGTCAAATGGACACATGAGTATTTAGGAGGGTATGTTATTGTAGCTAATCTCTTTAGAGACATATATAAAGTCCAGCTCATTCAAGATTTAATGTCAACTTACATTATTCTTAATACTTACTTAGCGTATCTTTATTGCCTATTTTTATTATCTTAAATTTCTACTTACATCATTATTAATGTCTACTTACAATATTTTAAAAACTATATAATGGGTCTGCTGCCCAATTAAAGACAGTATCTCAAAGAAACCGCCTCTCACAAGTATTTGTGATTTAATTTATGTATTATTTGTTTAAAAGACAAAATAAATTTGTGAAATAGATTATTATCTTGTTTTAAAAAAAATTTTAAAAAAATCTCATATCATGTTGTGATTCATTTATGTTTTTTTTAAAGTTAGGTTATTATCTTGTTATTAAATGTCTTTAAAAAAATCATAAATCACGTTGTGATTCATTTCTATTTTTAATGTTAAAAAAAAACTAGAATAATTATACAATATTAACTAAAAGGATTGAAAATTTTCACGTGTCTTTCTCACAAAGATTTGTCACATGTCAAATTGATATATTTATTGTTATATTTATTTAGAGTAAATAAAGTAAAGTGAATTGTATTCAATATCTATATTGATAGCTAGACTAGTTGAAATAAAATAGTAAAATTATATATAACAAAATATAGAAAAAGAATAAATATCCGCTATCCAATATCTATTAAGAAAAATTTAACAAAGAAAAAGCTATAAATTAGCTGAAAAAAATAAACAGTAGCTCCGCAATATATGCTATTCGTATTTACCATACAAAATTAATCTTTTATCTCAAAAATAATGTGGCATTTGATCTTGACAATATCTCTCCATTAAAGTATCTTTGACTAACATTCATTCATAGTTAAATTGAGTAAATTAGAAAATAAAATATACTACATAACATATTGTTGACAATTTCTAAAACTACGTTGTTAATTTATACATATAACTGTCAAAATTGAGTGTTTCTACAGCATAATATTTATGGCTTTTTTAAATATCATATGTATATATATGCCGATTCTAAAAAATTGTGCATTGCACGAGTTTCTACACTAGTATCTTATAGATTATTTGATTTAGCTTTTATATAGACATGTTTGGCAAATGACTGTTCTGTTGATTTTATTGTTTAGTCATTTATAATCGAAAACAACAAGAATCAGATCGTAGAATCGAATCGTAAAATCGAATGATTCTATAATTTTGCAAAAATAAGAAAATGTAATTGCTTATGTATATTGTTTACTCATTTATTATCTAAGTTAAGATAAAGCCTTACATGTACATTATTTTTTTTGGTTTATATGAGGAAATAAAATATAATCTTGATACTTGACATGTCAGTTACCAGTCTGCGTCATCTCCATACGCAGTTTATCAAAAAAAAATCTTGATACTTGATATTCAGTTACCAGTCTGCGTCATCCCCATACGCAGTTTATCAAAAAATATAAAAATACTATCACATTAAATTATAGTCAATCAACAAATATTACATGTCTTAATGAGTTAATTCTTTCCTTAAATATCAAGTTAACTAATATTAAAAGTTTGCATGTCAATGATAAAAAAAAAGAAAAATTATTAATGAGAGTATGACACGTATCCCTACTTCTTTATTCATTAGTACTTCTACTAGTATTATACCCGTGCCATGCACGGATTGCGTTTAAATTTTATACTTTGCGAAATAAATTTCATATTCATGTTTTTGTAGATTTTAAAGTTGCTCAAGGAATATGATTTTCCCTCCTCTATTCGAGATCCATAAGTTTCATAATTGTAGTAACCAATGGAGGCTTGAATTGTAGTACTTTGGGATTGGAAAAAAATATAAGAGACATTGATTAATACAAAATCATAGCAGTAATTAGTGAGAGTAAACCTTTTAAAATGGTTGATAAATTACATAATTTTTTTTGTTGGATAACAAAATAATTTACCTCATATATTATCCATCAAGATCATGTGTAACACAATTTCTTTACCTTGTCCCTTACCCATGTCTTCCATTGATTTTCAATGTATATATGACTTTAGCCTTAATTTCGAATAAACCCTTTGATTCTTTAATTTCGAAAAGTTTTTTAAATGGTAAACTCATTTTTGCATCAACAAATAAATAATGCTTTATAATTTGACCAGAATTTTTAAGTGATATCAAATATTATCAAGTAATGAGTGTATATTTATAGTATATTCCACATCCAATCTCCTTTTCTAAACCTAGAGATAATTGAAAAGTTTAATTTTTTATTGGTTTATTTTTATTATTACTTAATAATAATTAATTTAGATATTATTATGTTCAATCAGGAGAATTAATTAATTGAGAATATGAAATGAAAGATTTTTATGTGAGAATTTTTCTCCAACCAATATTTCATCCAATCTCCTTTTCTAAACAACCTATAGATAATTGAAAGGTCTAATATAGATATTATTATGTTCAATTAGGAGAATTAATTGAGAATATGAAATGAAAGATTTCATCCAATCTCCTTTTCTAAACAACCTAGAGATAATTGAAAGGTTTAATTTTTTATTAATTTATCTTTATTATTAATTAATTAATAATAATTAATTTAGATATTCATAATTTTTTTTATTGTTCAACTTTTTTTTGAAAGATATTCATAAATTGACAATTGGCACAAATGATTGAGGAAGTGCCAAATGGCAAAAATGTTTCTCAATTACTATCTTGTATGATATTTTATAACTTTACAGTAATCATTGATTCTATATTTTATAGTTTTATAATAATTTTTGATTGATGATTGATAGTTATTTTAACTTATTCATTAAGCGATAATAATTTATTAACTAAGTTAAGTTAAGATAAAGATTTACATGTATATTCTCTTTTTAGTTTATTTATATAAGGAAATGTTGTATATCAACTAATTATCACGTATATTTGTAGTCAATTAAGAAATAGTATATGTTTTAATGAGTTAATTATTTCCTTAAATATCAAGTTAAATATCAAAAGTTTTTATGTCAAAAATGGAAAAAAGTAGGAAATTTTTAACGACAGAGTGATACTTGTCCCAAGTCATTTCTATATTAGTATATATTTTATTGGTACTTTTTTGGTTTATATAAGGAAATATAGTATATCAATAGATCATCACATATTTTTATAGTCAATTAACAAATATACATGTTTTAATGAGTTAATTCTCTCCTTAAATATCAAGTCAAGTATCAAAATTTTTAATGTCAACGATGCAAAAAAAAGCAGGAAAATTTTTAATGAGAGGGGCACGTGTACCTAGTCATTTCTTTATTAGTATATTATATTGATTTTATTGATTATTGATTATGGATCGATTATGATTACTAGTTAGATACCCGTACATTGCACGTTTTTTTATAAAATTTAAAATTTATGAAAGCTTGTGCTCAAATGTAATCCATGATTATTTACGAGTTGTAAATTGAATTTATGAAGTTTGATGATCATGTGTTAAAAGTATCTTTAAAATGTTGGATAAATTAAGTTATAATTTGAAACATTTAATCAATTAAAAGATAATAATTATTTTGATCGATCTTATAAAGTAACAATTTTTTTTGATATAATAGAACAATTTCAAATTAATAATTGGGCATAATGTACATATTTGTATAAGTAAATAAATTAAACATATGAGAAAAATCACATATACCTAATATTACCGGTACAATCAAATATTTGATTAGAAAATCTTTTTGATTTACAGAAATATCTTATAAAAACTAATCTACCAAAATTTCTTTTTTATGTTAATAATTATTTATTAATAACTAATATTGACAAAAAGTCACGCAAATTTTTTTGATTGATTTGGTGCCTTTATTAGGCCATTTGTCATTTTACTTTAAAATTGTTAGTATATTAAAACTATTTAGAAAAGTGATTAACACTGACTAAATTAATATTGGTTATTATTTTTATTGTAATTAGTGTATTGAATAATATATAAAAAATTAAGATAAAGTAAAAATAACATAAAGTGAATTCAATTATAAATTCATATATGCATTCATCATAAATATATTAATTCAGAAACAATTGTGACAAGTGTCACTATTTTAAAACTACTTTGCCAAATGTCACTCTAATAGTGTTGATTGTTGTTTTAGAACTCATCTCTTCATCTTTCCTAATGCAATCTAAATTGTCAATGAAGAGTTTTATTTAAAGTGGTTTTATTGACATAGACTCTACAGATTCATATTCATACTAATATTAATAATGTCGTTTTTAGCTTTATAAGAATTATCATGCCTTATCATGCAATGGTGAAAGATTTCATATGAGTATTTTGTTGAATTTTGTAAAAGGTTCTACATGTTATTAGCCAAAACAATTTATAAAACTAAAAGTAAACCTACAACGTGCATTTCACGGGTATAATCCTATACACTACTACATAATTGGCTTTAGGTAACACCAAAAAAGTATTACATAAAGTACTTAAAGTGTTACTATAGACCTAAGGTAACACTTTTTGGGGTGCTACATCTGCCTGTGTTACCTATGCTCTTAGGTAACACTTTTAGATGTCTATGGTAACACTTTTGCAAGTGTTACTTTAAATAGTTTTAGGTAACACTTTTTTGCATATGTATCACTTTTATAGTGTTACTTATTATGTTTTATGTAACACTTTTTTATCATTAGGTAACACTTTTTAGTCTCATCAATTAACCTAATGTAACACTTTTTAATAATGTATCACTTTGAACTACTTTATGTAACACTTTGTTAAGGATTAGGTAACATTTTTTTCATATTAGGTAGCACTTTTTCATTTAATCCATTAAGCTAATGTAACGCTTTATGATTATGTAACACTTTTAATAATAATCATAATAATAATAATAATAATAATAATAATAATAATAATAATAATAATAATAATAATACCAAAATAAATCGAAATCAATCACAAATTGTATAATCTTTATCTACATTATCATTTATACATGCATTATATATATCTATATAATAATATGTTAGTAAAAACTTGATTATACAACTAAAATATAGAAAATATATCTATATATGTTTGTATGAACTTGATTATATAACTAAAATATACTAAATATATCTATACATGTTCGTAAGAACTTGATTATACAACTGAAATACAAATATAGTGTTAAACTAAATCCCTTATTGCTCTTTCTCATTGTGATCTATGTGTGTTTCTTCCTCGCATGCAGCTTCATCATCACTGATATGATTTGTTTCCATTCTCCCCTCTCGAACCTGTATCATATTATTGAAATTAAAGACTATATCAAAGAAGCAATTAACTATAATATGAACCCCTATGAGTGACAAAACAAACACCACTCGATGACATTTAAAAACCACAACAAAACAAAACCCAATTAGCGTACAAAACAAACAATCCACAAAACACAATAATAAAAAATC
Source organism: Amaranthus cruentus (assembly GCA_019425755.1). NCBI lineage: Eukaryota > Viridiplantae > Streptophyta > Magnoliopsida > Caryophyllales > Amaranthaceae > Amaranthus > Amaranthus cruentus. The sequence goes on along the minus strand of CM033457.1, from coordinate 5,938,760 downwards.
TATTTAAAGCACCAACTAAGTTTAATTATAAATTTACAGAAATTTCGGCAGCACCTCCTTTGTATTTTAAACTATATCCATATTTGAAAAATAAAATTTCCATCACAAAATCACAACCAGTTATATAACATTTCGTACCACGTTATATTTGGATAAACGTTGACCAAACAATTTCAAGTTTTTTTCATTCTAATTCAATTTCCAACAAATATGAAATCGACAACTAAGAACATATTATCATTAAATATATAAAAAGCATAAGAAAATTGTAAGTGTATTTACCTGATGTCCTGGCATATGTGTTATCACTTGGTTAAATGATTCAGGAGGAAGATGTTGCTTGAACAACGTCAACAATTGTGCCACAGTGTCCTTCACGATTTCTTCTTTATATGGTTGCAAAAATAAAACAACAAAGTAAATCAATACAGTGCAAAATAAAACAACAAAGTAAAACCACCACAACTCAAAATCATCTACTGATCAAAAGATCAAGCAATACGAGAATGCACTGAGGAAAACCGCAACAATCATCTCTATCACAGTGGCAAATCTGCATCAGACAGCAGCAAGACGAACCACGCAGCACAGCAGCATAGTCAGTTAGTGCAAAAACCAAACAGAACCTAGCAACAATGTGGTGGTGCTTGAGTTTTAGAGCCATTTTCTTTACATAGGTCTGCTGAATTTAGCCAAAAAAAGATCAGAATAGATAATGCAAGACAGTGCAGTAGATTGGTGAGTTGGTAGCAATCAAGAGAACGCATATAGTAGAGCAATCAAGAGAATAGATAATGTTGAACCAATTGTTAAAATGAAATTTATGATGACACATCTTGGACTGTACAAATTGGTATGTCACTTCATATGATCACATAAGCTCAGAACTTCATACTAAATCAACACAATCCTATAAATGAATATAGTAGAGCAACAACAACTCAAACAACCAAAGCAAGCACAAGCAACATCGTAAAACTAGAACAACAAGTAACAGCAGACCACAACCCCACAACCAACTCACCATAAAACAAAGCTAGCAACAGGATCAGAATACTAAAGCAAACAGTACAGAGGTAAGGACTCAGAGAGCAACAAAGAGCACCCAACACTCGCAACACCATTAAATTAGAATGTTACTATTATAATTCACAAGTATAATCAAATAAAGAAATCACCTTCTTGGTTTTAACCAATGAATTTACACTACTTTTCCTAATCTCATTTTCGTCTTCTTCATTTGAATGATTTTGCTCACTATCTTCACCGGGTGTATAATCATCACCGGCTATTTTGTGTGCATAAAAATCATTAGCCACCCGTTATCACACATCTAAAATCCCACTATTGAACTAATTGCAGTGGCATATTTAAGCAAAAATAATGCACTTTAGGACCGGTAAAATTAAAAATTGAAACATCACCATAGTAGGCTTTCAAAGCTCACTAATACAAATATGTGTCTAAATTGTAACCTATTCTAATTAAAATAAAAATTGAGATTAAAGTTATCTTAATAATAACAAAATAAATAACCATCTCAAAAAAAACAAAATAAATAACAAGCAAATAAACTATATTCAAAATTAGAAAAAGAATATTCAAAAAGTAGCAAATATTATACAAAAGATCTCTAATTTTCACTCTTTTTCCTATAAATAGCGACGATACATGAGTCGTAGCCATGCCGTCGCCCCATTTTCTTGATTTTGGCGACGTTCTGGTGTCTAATTTTCATTTAGCGACAATCAAAATGGCGTCCACCCATTGGGGTCGTCGCCATACCACTTTTTGCCAATTTAGCGATCAAATGTCGATCATAAGTGCCGTCGTCATTTTGTTATTTATTTGTAGTGTTTATCTTGATATAAATTACTAATTTAAGGAGTAATTATTTTTAAGTGACAATCAATGATATCAAAACTTAATTTTACTATATTATAAATTAGGAATAAATAAAAGTTTCTATGTATTCTATAACAAAATCAAAAATGTGGGAGTTTTCCCCCTGGACAACAGTATTCAATCTGGAAGAGACCTTTTTGTCTCTTTTCTTCCATCAATGTAGAATTTCTTTTTTTTAATTTATTTTCAGTAATAATTCATGACATTGTTACGATTATGTAGTAGAAATAATATATTTGATTGACTACTCAGTATTAGTTTGAATGGATTTGTGGAGATGCAGATAATAAAACAAAACCCACAATGAAACAAAAGGAAAAAGAAAGCTCACTACAAATTAAGGAATATCAAATTAAAGCTGATATTCAAATTAAGAATATTCAAATTAAGGAAGATGAAGGAGAATTTCCAATGGCGGAGCACCAGCAGCCATAACAACAAATTCAGATGTTCAAATTAAGGAATATCAAATTAAAGCTGATATTCAAATTAAAATTTTAACCATACAGGATTCAAATTGAACGATTTCAAGGGTATAGCAAAAATCAGCAAATCAACAACAACCAAAATCCAATATGAACGATTTCTAGGGTATATCAAACTAAAACTATAACTATACAATCAATTTCCGAAAAACAGCAAATTAAAATTAGGTCATTGAAGAAGGAAATTTCCAAAGCATAACTACAGATTAAAACAGCAAACTAAAACTATAACTATACAATCAAATTAAAATAGCATAACTACAGATTAAAGAATATGAATTTGTATTAGGAGATTAAAGAAGGAAATTTACCTACCACAGATTATGGCGAAGAACCAGCAGCGGGAGGAGAAGCAGATAGCGGGATGAATTATGGTCGGTGCAAGGGAAGAGGGAAGACAGCGGGAGGAGATGCAGACGGCGGCCGATGAGACGCAGACGGCGGCCGGATGAGACGCAGACGCAGACACAGACGAAGGATTAGTTAATTTTCGTTCTGGGTTGAAAGGGAAGACATGGGTTGTGTGAGGGATGAGGGAGATGCGGTTTTGATTGTTGAAAGAGGCATGATTTGTTTCTAATACTCCAAATAACTTGAAAGAGATTAACGACATTGGGTTTTTTTTTTTCAATAAAATTTTTTTCCCTCTCTATTAATTTTAATTATTTTTAAAATTTTATTTTTTTTTATAAAATTTTAGGGTGAATTAAATTCTTGAAATTTATTTTCCCTTTTCTTTAATTAGTAGTGGTAATAAATTTTAAAAAATTAATTAGGTAGCTTGCTAGGATATAAAATATTAAAAGTTTACATTATTTCTTTTGCAAAAAAAAAGTTTACATTATTAATGTTAAGAAAAAGGATTAAACTAAACAAAAATTTCCAATAATAATAATTTTTTTAATCTTAATTTTAAAATTTTATAAATAAAAATAATAATTAAGTAAATTACAAACGGTTTACTAATATTAAAAGTGTTACTTAATACTATTACTAATATAAAATATGTTACCTATTAGTGTCTCATTTATAAAGTGTTATATATCAGTGTTACCAATTCCTAAAGTGTTAAGTGTCGTTATTACTTATTGAAGTGTTACATACTAATGTTACCAATTTTAAAGTGTTACATGTAGGGTTATCAATACTTAAAGTGTTACATACAAGTGTTACCAATTTTAAAGTGTTACATATAAGTGCTACCAAATTTAAAAGTGTTACATACAAGTGTTACCAATTTTAAAGTGTTACATATAAGTGTTACCAAATTTAAAAGTGTTACATATAAATGTTACTAATTTTAAAAGTGTTACATTATTGTGTTACTTAAAGATAAAGTGTTACAAACGTGTTACCTAATGTTTTTAAAAAGCTGGATATCAAAATGTGTTACCAATATGTGTTACCTAAAGTCAAGCATTCTTCACTATTCAGAATTTCTCTATGAACAATGATTTTGCTTTGTTACTTGCCATCTGAATTTGCATGCACATGTTGCCGCCACTTAGAGTTACTTCCATCTGATTTTGCATGTCGCCAGTTATAGTATATCAGCTCAAAAGCAAGGAGCACAATCTCATGGTAAATATACTCATTTAATGTAGTCACAGTTCACCTCTTCCATTTAGCTAGCTCTAACGTGCATACAATGTTCACCTCTTCCATTTAGCTTAATTAAGTCTCTCACATTGCAATAATGTCATATGTGTATTTATTCCATAGCTTCTTATTTGTTCTCAAGGAATTTCAAGCTTTTGATCTGTCATGTGCTTTCTGTTAATGATAAAATCAGCATTTGTATTCATTGTTCTTTTGTTTCATGCTTTTCCTTTACTATGTTGTTGTTTTGGTTGTCTTGAAAAAATCAGCATTTGTATTTATTGTGTTTTCTTCATTGCATGTCCATGATAAAATCATGGTCTCTTAGTGTATTTGGTGACATGTTTTTTACATTGAGTCTCTTTATTTTATGTGGTTTATTAGTTCTTTAGTCTGTGTTATAGTGTGTATTTGGTGAAGTGTTGTTTATTGTTTTGCATTTGGTTAACTGTTGTTCTTTGTTTTGTAATGTCATAGGTGTAATTTATTCCATATCTTTCTATCTGCTCTTAGGAAATTTCAACCTTTTGAACTCCAAGAACTTGGGTATGTTCTTTATCATTTATTTCTTCCCTGATTATGTTTTTTTTTTTTGCATTTGTTGTGCTTTCTTGATTGCATGTTAATGGTAAATTCAATATTTGTATTTATTGCTTTTTTCATGTTATTTCTTTACTATGTTGTTTTTGTTGTTTAGAAAAAATCAACATATGCATTTATTGTGTTTTCTTCACTTCATGTTAATGATTAAATCAATATTTGTATTTATTACTCTTGATTGTGTTTCTCTTAGTGCATTTGGTGAATTGTGCTTTATATTGTGTTTCTTTAGTTTGTGTGGTGTGATAGTGCTTTAGTTTGTGTAATTGTGTTATATTGTGCATTTGGTGAACTGTTATTTGTTGTTTTGTGATGGCTAGTCTCTTAGTGCATTTGGTGAACTAGTCTTTACTGTTTTCCTTGTTTTGAAAAAGTTAGCATTTGTGTTATTTTTGTGTTTTCTTCATTTCATGTTAGTGATAAAATCAGTATTTGTATCTATTGCTCTTTGTTTTAGGCATGGTCAGTTATATGTTGGTTTGTGCACATACAATATTATTTATGTGATTTGTTGGGTTACCATTGTACAAAGGTATTTGTTTTCATTATCTGTTAGTCACGTGAAAACGATGACGTATTAGGGATCAAACGTTGTGTTTCAATCTCCAATACCACCAAGATCGAAAGTATGCGAAGTCTTGTGAAACAAATTACGCAAACAATATGAACTTGATGTTTGTAGGAATAAAAATGCAATAATAAAATGACACAAATGTTTAAGGAGGTTCACCCAAAATTGGCTACGTCCCCCGTGGTGTAGTATCTCTTATATTATAACAATTGAGAATTACAATAAGAGAAGAGATTAAGGCTAGTGTTTGGCTTGGGTATTTTGTGGATGTTTTTTGTGGATGATGTTTTGATGATTACACAAATGCTCTATTTATAGTGCTAGAACCTACAGGAGTTACACAAGATTAATACTATGATTAAATAACACAATTAACACCATTTATCAGCTGTGTTGAATGAGTAGTAACTCCCTCCAAGCAAATGATCCGTCAAAAACAGCATCCTATGCTGTTAGAAGAATCGCTCGACCGGTCGAGCGGACCAGGGGGGTCGAGCGGTCTGGTCGAGCGGAGAACCAAAAGCTACTGGATGCATCCTAACTTGTAGCTCGACCAAACAGAACATTTTTGCTTGGGTCGAGCGGAGGTCGAGCGACCACCAGATCCCTCCTGGATAGTTTCTGCTCGACTGGAATAGTAGAGCATCTTTTCATTTCTGCATAACTCATCATGAAACCCTTCATAACTCATCATTAAAACCTTAATTAAGTGTCTAATCAATTCACTAATTAATCTTAACACTTAATCACCCATCTTTAATCCTTCTAGGATTCTAATTCATGAATGCACACACAACACATGTGCACTCAAGTCTCAAGTCACACTTAATCACAACATCACGATATATTGATAACTTGCCGGACAAATTCTATAGCTTAGGTTACATCTACCTTACCTACTAATTTATACAAATTTAAAAGAAAATAAGAATATAAGGTTCATGTTTTAAGCTCGTCACTTTGAGAGATTGTCTCTCACAAGAGTAGCTCCTTTGTCTATAAGGTTATACTTATACAATTTATTATGTAAAATGGTTTTATAGTGAGAAATGTTTCATCTTGTATGATACTGTCTCATTAGCCCATTTCTTTAATTTATTACTTTAAGATTGTAACGGATTTTTTAAGATTATAAATAAATACTCTAAAACTATAAAAAAATGATTATTTTTATGTTGTAGGGGATCAATTCAACATTATTGCTGATCATTTTAAAACAAAATGTGTGTATTCGACCAACCCAATAGAAATAGTTTTACCATGAGACCCATTTAAAAATTAATGTTCTAAAATATCCTAATGAAAAATAAAAAATCAGATTTTATAAGAAACTTGAATCCTTAAAATGAAATGATTTATAGAAAACATAAGAGATTTTGGTAAGACTAGATAAGGCTTAAATATTTTTTAAAAAATTACTCCAAAACATGGACGTGATCAAGATTATAATGTTCAACTATTACTCCATAGCATGAACGTGATCAAGATTATAATTGTTTTAAGATAATAAGTAATCATTCTAATGTTATAAGTAGTCATTTTAAGATAAAATGTGTATATTGAGTCACCCTAATAGAGATAATCTTACCGTAAGACCATTTTATTTAAGCATTACCGTCAGCATTACTTGAATTGTAAAATAAAATGATTAAACTTATAGAAAACTTAAAGAGACTTTTATAAGACAAGGTAAAGCTTAAATATTTTGCTTAAAAATTATTCCAAAACACAATGTTGTTCAAAATTATAATGTTTAACTATTACCTTAATTTATTAATGTGTTTCGTTTTAAATATCCATCTTTCCAGAAACAAATTAAATTTAAATTAGGAAAAAGTGTCAAAAAGTACCTAATAAATTTTCTTTTTTCAAAAAAGTATCTAATAAAAAAATTTTTGCGAAAAAATACTTAAAAAAAATTTTCTTTTCAAAAGAGTACCAAGTAACGGTTAGTGTTAAGTTGACGTTTATTATAGTTATTAGTTAGGGGTGAACACGGTCCGGTTTGGTCTGGTCTGACACTAAAATCAGACAAAACCAAAAATTTCGGTTTGAAAATTTTCCAGACCGGACCGAACCAAACCATTTTACAACGGTTCGGTCTGGTCTGGTCTACGATTTTTATTTTTATATTTTTATCCTAATTAATACATGTATTTATGCAAATATTTCACACCTCCTATTAATAAATATTATAATTTGTAATTAGTTGATAACATCAACATCATTCAAGTATATATTGCTATTATAAAATAACTAAATTTTAAATTATCTAGGAAGCAACTTAATTTTTTAAATACAAAATTATGATTTTCGACCATAGTACGGTTTGCGGTCCGGTCTGGTCTGAAAAATAAAAAATTTAGACCAGACTGTAAACCGTAATTTAATTTAAAAAAAACCAGACCAGACCATTTAAACCGTAGACCAGACCAAATACTAAAATTTCGGTTTGGTTTACGGTTTAGACCAAACTTTGTTCAGCCCTAATTATATGTGTTGATTAGACCTGGAAAAATTTGATCCGACCCGAAAATGGACCCTGGACCCGACCGATCCGAAAGCGACTTAACCCGGAACATGCCCGAACCGATAATTACCCGACCGAAAATGACCCGACCGGCAACCGACCCGACCGACACGTTTTGATAGGTCTAATGTCAATTTTTAGAGTAATCTCAATGTTAGAATTCATTTCAAATAAAATTTTTGTTTTCAATGTATCTCAACATATTGACTATATCATTTGAACCCTAAAACTCTTTAATAGATCTCAAACAATACGCATTTAATATATTTTTATCCATCGTAATTATTTTTCTTTTAAAAATGGACGTTATAATCATCTTAATTGAATACATATATTTTGTTAAATCAGTCAAATGAGTTTTTTGTTCTTCTACATTTCAGTAAGCAAATTGATATAATTTATAAGAACGTTTTGCACATTTGAATGAGCTTTTCAGAAAAGAAACGTCGCTACCCTAGATAATAAAACGTGTATCTTATAAGTCGAAATAAGTACTTAGTTAGTTATATATATTTCCAACATGAATTGTGAAAATATTTTTTATAAGAAAATGAGAAGATAATTAACGTCATTTTTATCTAACGTTACAATTTTAATAAACACAATAACTTTTATGAAACATGTATATTATAAGTCTTTCAAAATAAGTATTAATTCCTTATTTTTTTTACATTTAGATGAATCCGACATACCAACTAGTTTTAGAAAATCGCACGTCTGGTTTCTCTAATGTGACACGTATCTTACAAATCCAACTATACATAGAGATTTAAAGTTTAGACAACGAGCGTCGCAATTACTGATTTCTTATTACTTGAATTCAATCACATATAAGGCTTTAATACTATGTTAATTGATATGTGGATTAATGTCATAGGGATAAGAAATAGATTTCTATTAAAAAAGTTTCATAAATAATAAAATATGGAAAAATCATTTTTTTTAATTTTCATAATTCATAACCCGTTGGGTCAAACCGACCGACCCGAAACCGAGAGTGACCCGACCCGAAAATGACTCGACCTGAAAATGACCCGACCGAAAGTGACCCGACCCGTAACCCGTCCGACCGACCGTTTTCCCAGGTCTAGTGTTGATCGTTTCATAATGGGTATTCATTTACTTTTTCATTTCAAAAAAACTAACCCAATTTCATTCCTTATTCAAAATATTTTCTGTCTCCTATAATTCCCCATCTTCTTCCTCACACTCACCGTGTTCGAAGACCATTGCAAGCGCCCCATTCTCTTCGCTCATTGCCTTAAAATTGCAACCATTTCTTTCCCTTTTAAAGCTCTTCTTCCTCACTTACTGTTTATAAGATGCCCATCTTCTTCACTCCATCTTCAAGTAAGTTTCTTTACCCTAATTTTATTTGTCTGAAAATTTGCCCTAATATTGTTGAATTTTACACTTTTGTTTTAATTTTTCTTGTTGGATTTGTGATTGGATTTTGATTTTTTTTTTCAATTAATTTGTTTTAGGTTGTGTGACCTCATGAAACCTATTAAGATTAGGATTTACTTTGGGGGTTTTTTGTGACAAAATGTAATGATATTGTGTATGATTGGAAAGATTTAAGGATTAAGACATAAAAAGAGGAAGTTTATTACTTTGAAATTGCACATTTGATTAAGAATGATTGTGGTTTGGATGATGTGGAAAGGATTTGGTATAGAAAAAAGGGGTACACTTTATTTGATGAAAGAAGTGAAATTAAAAATGATAAAGATATTCCTTTCTTTTTAGAATCCCCTGAAATTAATGGATGATACCACTTGTATATTGTACATGGAGGGGATAATATGGGGGAAAAAGCCAAACACAACGTGATAGAAGTTAAGGAGGGACAAGTAGTGGGAGCGGAGGGGTCCAAAGTTGAGGGGCAAGACTGTAAAAAGTGATAAGGAATCAAAACATAATCCAAAGTTGACCAACTTTCCTCAAAACTCACCAAAAAAGCATCTACCTCATTCAAACCACCTTCCTCTTCATCACTTAGATCTAAAACACCTTCCCTCTTCATCTCCAAAGAAAATTCCAATTAATGATGTATAAGGCGAGTCAAGTGATTTAGATGATAGTGATGATTCATCTTATGAGTTAGTTGATGAAGATGATGAATGTGATGATGATTTATTCACTAAAAATGTGGATTTTTATTTAGATGTTGATGTGTGTAGTAAAGATATACAAGATGAACTTGATACAAAGTTTAAAGAGAAAAGAACAAGAGATATTTATGTGTATAATGAGGATGAAGAAAATGAATCTGAAGATGAACTTGAGGAATTGGATGCAAATAATGAAGGAAGAAGGAAATATCCCGTTTTCAACCTTAATATAGATTTTAAGGGCAAAGTTACGTTATCTTTGGGTCTTAAGTTTCCTGATAACAATGTATTTAGGAAGGCTCTTAGGCATCAGGCTATAAAAAATGGGTACAACTACTACAACTTACATAATGGTAGTAAGAGGATTAGGGTTTATTGCTTTAATAGATGGTCATGTGTAAAGAAGACAGCAAAATTTGTGAAATGTACTTATAGTAGTGAAAATAAGTGCAATTTTAAGGTGTATGCAGTGAAAATAAGAGATGAAGAGACATTCCAAATTAGGAGTATGAATGTTGTGCACAATTGCGGCCATCAGCATCAAAATAACAAGTTCTCAGGATTGTATTTGGTAGAGAGGTACAAAGAGGATTGGAGAGAAAATCCAAATCGGGACTTAAAGGCATTTATTAAGAGGGTGAATAGGGAGCTTTAGTGTGAGGTTACGTACCAAAAATGCTACATCGCAAAGAGAATTGCAATGAGAATGATCTTTGGGGATGCCAATGAAGAATATGCCAAGGCGTGGGACTATGTTGAAGCCATTAGAAAATATTCATCAGGTAGCACTGTTGTGGTGACATGTATTGGAATTGAAAACTCGCCTCCCAGATTTCAAAGGATGTACATTTTCTTACAACCGGTAAAGGAGGGTTTCATGGATGGATGTAGACTTATCTTAGGTGTGGATGGTGCACATCTTAAAGGACCCTACCTTGGAATATTATTGACAATAGTGGAAAGGGATGACAATAACACTATTTTCCCTGTGGCTTAGGGAGTAGTTGAGGCTGACAACGAGGAAACATGGACTTGGTTTCTTAAGCTACTGGTAGAAGACCTCAAATCAGTGGCTCATACTACTAGTTGGGTGCAAGAAAGAGGTTATGCAGTCACCTTTATGAGTGATAGACAAAAGGTAATTCCATTGAACTTTTATTTTGTTATACAATGATTATGTATTGTTTTACATTTTTAATTCTATGAGTTTGATAAATTTTGCTAGGGTTTGCTAAAGGCTTTTCATAATGTGGTTCCACAAGCAGAGATAAGGTATTGCTGCAGACACATATGGGCTAACATCAAAAAGAATTTCACTGGGGAACTGTTTAGATTGTTGTTTGGGAATGCAACTAAAGCTTCAACCAAGGTAATCACTAATTCCTACAACTTTATGCTAACATTCCTACTGTTATATTTTGACTATGTTAATGTGTTTTGACATCATTATTTCGATAGCCAAATAAATGAGATCAAGACAATTTTGGTTGATGCATACGCTTACTTTGCCGCCATTCTAGCTTTGTCGTTGGTCTAGACATGCCTTCCCAATGAGATGTAAGTCCAGAATGCTTTTAAATAATTGTTTTGAGTTTTTCAATGATGTTTTGAGGAAGCAAGGGGAAAGCCAATCATTTCCCTAATGGAATGGATTAGAAGGTATGTTATGAAAAGGTGTGCAACTAAGAGGGAAGGGTTGAATCAAATCAAGGGGTTGTGTTTCACTCATAACCTTGATTGGCACAAAGGTGGTAGAATCGTTGTCGCCTGGAAAAGTGAAGATATGAAGGTTAATATAAAAGAATATCATAGCCAATATATTCATCTTGAGGTCACTCCGTAAATAGGTGCTCCTTTTTTGTGTACGTTTGTCTATGGAGCTACGAACAAGCATGCTAGAGAAGAACTCCTTAACCAAATAGTAGAGATGGGCAAGAGGGTGGATGACCCATGGATCATCCTAGGGGACTTTAACTGCATATCTAATCTGAATGAAAGAATTGAGAACCCACCTAGGTTAAACGAAATCACCCCGCTGAGAAATTGTATGGAATCCTGTGGTCTTTTTAATCTAAAGAGCAACAGTAGATTCTTTACCTGGAATAACAAGCAAAGTGGGCACACTCTGGTCATAAGCAAGACGGATAGAGTGATTGGGAACCATCTCTGGGAAGAGGCATACCCAAATGTGGAGGTAACTTATCTTCCAGAAGGTATGTTCGATCACACCCCGATGCTGGTATGCTTCTTAAATTCCATAAAAGCCAAGAAACCATTCAAATTCTACAATCACTGGGGTAAACAAGAAGACTTCCTAGAAATGGTAAACAACATATGGAAGATCGAGATAAATGGATACAAAAACTTCCAGATCCTCAAGAAAATGCAAATGTTGAAGCCCGTGCTGAAGAACAAATATATGAGCCCTCACTTAGAAGACAATCATAGGCATGCAGTACAATACCTAAATAGTATACAACAACTTATGCACTCTGATCCCATGAACACAAGTTTCGCAGAACAAGAGCATGAGGCTGCAGCTATACTAAGGAAAGTTAAGAATGACTTTGCCTTGTACACCACTCAACGAGCTAAGCTGAACTGGATCAAGTATGGTGATGAAAATTCAAAATTGTTCCACAATAGCATCAAACATAGAAGAAACTCAAATACCATCCGATCGCTGCTTATTGATGGCAACAGAACCACTGACTAAAGCAAAATCCAGCAAGCTTTCCTGCAATACTTCAAGGGCATTTTGGGAGGTAAGCTTGGCAATCGGGCGAGGATTAATATGAACATCATCAATGAGGGTCCCATGTTAAACGATCATCATAAGGAACTTGTTAATCTCCAGTACACCCATGAAGAAATTTAAGGAAGCAATGTGGAGTATCCCTGATAACAAAGCTCCAGGTCTCGATGGTTATAATAGTGGCTTCTTTAAAGCGGCTTGGGATAATGTTGGCAATGACATAGTGGCGGCTATCCAAGGGTTCTTTGATACTGGCATCCTTTTAAAAGCTTGGAATATAACCGCCATCTCGCTCGTCCCAAAGGTCACATGCCTAAATGATCCTGGTGCTTTCAGACATATCTCTTGTTGTCATGTCATATATAAATGTATATCTAAATTAATGTGTAATAGATTGAAATTGGTTTTACATGATATCATAATTAGCTCGAAGGGTGCTTTTGTTGCAGGTCGCAACATCCTTCACAACATTCTCCTTTGTTAGGATGTTGTTAAGCATTATAAATGGAAAAAACTGTCCTCCTAGCTGCCTCCTTAATGTAGAGCTCTGAAAAGCATATGATATGATGGAGTGGGAATTCATTAAAGACATGATGATTGCTCTAAATTTCCCGACTACTTTTGTTGATAGAGTTTACACATGTATCTCTTCCGCTCAGTTTTCCATCATGCTTAATGGCCAACCGTCAGAGCTCTTTCAGTCGAAGAGAGGCATTAGGCAAGGGGACCCAATTTTCCCGCTCCTTTTTGTTATAGGAATGGAGTACATATTTAGAATCTTAAAAGCTGAAAGCAGGTCAAATAACTTCCGTTTCCATCCTAGGTGCAATAAAACGGGCCTCAATCACCTCATTTTTGCAGATGATTTAATGTTGATGTGCAAAGGGGACCCTGCATCCATCCACATCCTCACTGAAGCATCAATTCCTTCTCTATGGCTTCGGGGCTCAATGCAAACCTCAAGAAATCTGCCATGTTCCTCGCAGGTCTGTGTGCTACCCAAAAACTTGAGATATTAGAGAAATTCCAGCTCCCTCTTGGCACCCTCCCGGTGAAATATCTTGGTGTCCCCCTGACCTCAAAACGTATTACGGCTGCGGACTATGAGATACCAAATGCAAACTTAATCATCGGGAAACACCATATATCGAACATAGTAACAAGAAGATTTTGTTTGATTCGTATTATAATTCTAGGCGAGATGCTTTTTCCTTAAACATCATTTCCTCCCTACTACGGTGCTTAGGAATGCATACTGGAAATATGTTCTAAGATACACAGAATAACTCTAAATTTCGAGCACACGGAAATTATAATGACGCAAGAACAGCTATAATGGAAGAAGTTATGGAAAATCACAATCAAAGATTGCAAGTTCTCGATGTGAAGTGCTCGAGAAGAGAAGAGAATCAGAAATTATGTGTCCAAATAACACACAAGCATCCTATATTTATAGAATAGCTCACACCACTTCATGAAGCCATGTATCACTTCATGAAACACGAGGTTGATTCACGAAATATGAGATTGATTCACGAACCAAAGTCGCCTTTCACTCAACCCGTTCATCCAAATAAACATGATAAAATTACCATAATAACAGTTGGTGGTTACAAAATAACCAACAAAACATAAAACAATGTTTGCAAGAAGAACCCCGCACGCAGCAGGGCCTCCGCGAGCCACGTAGAAGGCCGCGGGTCGTGCATCCCACTCTGCCTGCCTTCGCGAGCCGCGCACCAGGTCACGGGCCGTGCACTGTGTTCTGTCTCGTTTATGCTTTCTTTAGATATACTTAATTAATTTAATTAAATTTAATTGTTTAATATAATTATTTAACCTTTCCGATAGCCATTATACGCCTCTAAGTTACAACAGAGTTTTCTGATGTTAAAAAAGATTAGCAGTGTAGTATTTTGATGGACTTGTGAAAGTTATGTATGTGTCTTATTTATAAAGATTTTGAAACTTAAGTTAGGCTTTTTCCATTTTTTTAGCAAGGATATTTTTTATAATATACTTTCGCATGATGAATAAAGAAAGCCACATTAGATCTTGTGTTATGTGAATTAATGAAAAATGTGTTGTTTTGTTAAATCGTCATTGTCATCATGATCATCATTGTCATTGTCTTTAAGTTTATATGTATTGTTTGAATTGTAATATGTTTTTTTCTCTCATTTGTAATATCTTAAATTTATGTTTTACGGTTACAAATAAAATAATTGTTTTGTATAATGAAGGATTCGGTAGTTTTTGTATTTGTATAGTAACACTATTTCTCCATAAAAGGGTGTTTAGAGAAAAAACTTATCTCTATAGCTATAATTGATAATTTGTATAAAAGTTTTATAGCTAGACATGAAAATATTTTAAAATTTTCACTGTATAAAGACATATTGCTAACCATAGTTTTATTAGAGAAAAGTATCAACAATTTTTTTGCATGGGAGAGTAATAAGAGTATGAATTTTCTGATGTTTAAAAACATTAGGAGTGTAGTTTATTGTTAGAATTGCGAATATTTTAAAAATAATGTGAATAAGCTGATTATTACTAGATTTCTATATTTTATTAGCAAAAGAAACAAATTCATTGGAAGCCTCATCTTTGCTTACTAAAAATATAGTCCACGTAAATCTACTCTAATCATCAACAATAATAAATACATATCGTTTCCACTACGACTTTGAATTCTCAAAGGTCCACAAAGATCCATAGGGATTAATTCAAGCAGTTTTGAGGTGTTCACCTCATCCTTAGGTTTAAAGGTTGACCTCACATGTTTTCCTTTGGCACAAGGATCACAAATTTCATCCTTTTGGTATTTAAGGGACGACAAACCTCTTAGTAGGTCTTTTGATCTTAAGGTATTAATCAAAGAAAATCTAGCATGACCTAGACGTTTGTGCCAAAGAACAACATTTTCTTCTATGTAAAATCTTTTGAAACCTGTATGGCTGTGAGTTTGGCTCTACAGCTTTCATCTTGAGGGAGACTCCGTAGAATTTTCCTGACCTGCTCATCAGCGGGAATGTGTGTTCCAAGAGAGACAAGTTCATTTGTAATATTGGTGAACCTGGTAAACATCTTTTGGATGCTTTCTCTAGATTCCATACCGAACTGTTCATATTTAGACATTAGTTGTAGGAGAATTCGGGGATGAAAGTAGTAAATTAATTTTGTTAGGATAGGAAGGGAAGGAAATATGTGAAATGGCTAATGTTTTTATTGCCCAAAAATGATTACATGATTGGTATTTATAGGGATAAATCTACTAAAATATCTTAGATATTTTAATTTTTTTAATTACATTAATCTAGGACCTTCTAATATAAAATCTTAGATATTTTTAATTTTTTAATTCTTTCTCTAGGAACTTCTCCCATAATATTGTAGATATTTTATTTTTTAATTGCTCATTATAGGAACTTCTTGGATATTTTTATTTTTTAATTCTTTAGTTTAGATATTTTTATTTTTAATTAAAATCCTAGATTTTTCTAGATTATTTTAACACTCCCCCTAATCTGAAAAATCTTGGACTCTGAGTTGTCGTCGAAATTGGAAGAATTTGTCTGTTGGAAGTGCCTTTGTAAATATATCCGCGAGTTGTTCTCCCGTCTTGCAGAATTGTAGCTTGATTTCCTTTTTCTCGACCCATTCTCGAATGAAGTGATGTCGTATCTCGATATGCTTCGTGCGACTATGGAGGACTGGAGTTTTTTGTCATAGCTATGGCTGACATATTGTCACAATAGATGGTAGTTAGTTCTTCTATTTCTTGTTGTAGATCTTTTAGAATTCTTCTTAGCCATACTGCTTCACATGCCGAGCTTGTAGCTGATATCTATTCTACTTCCGATGATCATAGTGCTATCGTTGCTTGCTTCTTTGATGACCATGAGATAGACTTGGATCCCAACTGGAACACATATCCGCTTGCACTTTTTCGATCATCGATGCTTCCGGCCCAATCGCTGTTTGTGTAGCCTGTGAGCTTGTAGTCAATCTTGGACTCGTACATTATTCCATGACTCTTTGTTCCTTTGATATACCTGAGAATCCTTTTTGCAGCTGCTAAGTGAGATTTGCTTGGCTCACTCATAAACCTTGAAATGATGCTGACTACATGAACAATGTCAGGTCTCGTATTTGTAAGACAAATGAGAGATCCGACCAAACTTCGGTAGAGTGATGCATCCACTTTTTCTTTGCCATCATTCTTGGAGAGCTTTTCATTTGTAGCCATTGGTGTAGCCATTGGCTTACAATCGCTAATGTTGAATTTTTTGAGCATATCGTCGGTATATTTTTCTTGTGAGAGAAATATTTTCCCTGGACTTTGCTTTACTTGCATGCCAAGGAAGTATTTCATAGCTCCGAGGTCTGTCATTGCATATTCTGACATCATTGATTTCTTGAACTCTTCTATCATCCTCGGTTTGGTGACTGTGTAGATAAGATCATCTACATATAGGCATAAGATGAGAAAATCTGAGCCTTGAGTTTTGATATAGAGTGATGGCTCACTTGGGGTTTTTGTAAACCCATTTTGGAGAAGATAGCCATCGATTTTTCTATTCCATGCTCGAGGAGCTTGCTTGAGCCCATATAGGGCTTTCCAAAGGCGATACACTTAGTCTTCTTTGCCTTTGATTACATATCCTTGTGGCTGTTCAACATATACCTCTTCTTCTAGCTCCCCATTAAGAAATGCTGACATGACATCTAATTGATAAACTGTTAACTTGAATTGTGCAGCAAGGGCAAGTACTGACCTAATTGTCTCCACCTGGACAATTGGAGCATACGTCTCACTAAAGTCGATGCCAGGCTGTTGTGAATAGCCTTTTGCTACGAGACGTGCCTTGTGTTTTTGGAAGGAACCATCTTCATTGAACTTTGTCTTGTAGACCCATTTGAGGCCTATAACTTCCTTGTCTTGTGGCTTTTGCACGAGCTTCCATGTGTCGTTCTTCTCGATCATTTTGATTTCTTCGTTCATAGCCTCGATCCATGTTTCTTCTTGTGCTGCTTCTTGAAATGTTTGTGGCTCACTAGAGAAGAGAGCCATCATTGCTTGGTCACAATGGTAATCTTGTAGCCATGATGGTGGTTGTCGTTCCCGTGTTGATTTTCATGCTTCTTGATGCTGAGGAATTGAGTGTGATGTTTGGCTTCTTGAGCTTAGGGATGATCTTGTACTTCCAGGTGTGCTTGCACTCGGAGATGATGGGTTTGTTGGTTGGTCTGCTCCGTCTTCTTCACTTGGATCTCTTGGGAGAGTATCTCCTTCACGAGCTTCAATCTCTTTTCTTTCCACGTCTATTCAGCTGCTTCATCGAAAATTACGTCTCTTGAGATGATTAATTCTTTGGATTCAGGCTTGTAGAGGCGATATCCTTTTGTTTCGTGACTGTATCCAATGAGTATGCATTTTTTTCCTTTCTCGTCGAGCTTCTCTCGATTCTCCTTCGGGATGTGGGCATAAGCTACGCATCCGAACACTTTGAGGTGCTCTACTCTTGGCTTTCTCTTGTGCCAAGCTTCGTATGACGTCAAATCCTTGACTGCTTTTGTGGGAGATCTGTTGAGGATATATACTGCATGTGAACGGCTTCGGACCAGTATCCTTTGGGTAGATGTTTACCCTGTATCATGCTGCGGGTCATCTCTGCAATAGTGCGATTTTTTCTTTCTGCGACACCATTTTGTTGAGGTGTGCGTCTTGCTGTAAGTTCTCTTTTAATTCCATGCTTCTTACAGAAGTTGTTGAATTCGTTGCTTGTAAATTCTCCACCACGATCCGTTCTAAGAATCTTAAGAGAATGCCCACTTTGATTTTCTGTGAGGGCTTTGAATCGCATGAAGTGGGAGAAAGCTTCTGATTTTTTCTCTAGGAAATATACCCACATCATGCGGGAGTAGTCATCTACAAACAACAGAAAATATCTTTTTCCACCAAGAGACAAATTGTTGGTAGGACCCCAGATATCTGCATTAACAAGCTCTAGAGGAGCCTTGGCCCTCCAAGATGCGGTAGGAAATGGTAATATGTGCATCTTTCCATATATGCAGCCCTCACAAATTTTTCTTTCATTTTTTATTGTAGGCAGACTAATTACCATTTCTTTTTGTTTTAATAGTTTTAAACTATTAAAATTTAAATGTTCGAATCTTAAATGCCATAAGGTGGATTCATCATTTATTGAGCTTAAAGCCAATTTTTTCTTCAAATGGCATTTTTAATGGGAATATTTTGTTAGGAGTCATTTCAACAGTTGTTATTATCTGACCTTTATTTTTATCATAAATTTGACATTTGTTGTTATCAAATTTAACCATATAGCCTTTTTTAATTAGTTGGCCGACACTTAATAAAATTTGTGCAAGTCCGGGAACATAGAAAACTTCGTAAATTAATTTTGATGAACCATTTTTTGTTTTAACAGCGATTGTCCTTTTTCCGGCGACATCTTCTTTTTTACCATCTCCAAGTGTGATGTGTGTTTTAACATTTTCGTCAAGAGTGACAAAATAATTTTTATCGCCAGTCATATGATTTGAACAACAACTATCAATATAACATACGTCATTTATCTTTTCTTGTGCATTTAATCCAGTGTAAAATATTTGTTTTCCGGAATTATTATTTTCGGAATAGTTTGCTTTTTCTTTTTGTTGAAACAGCAAACTTTTTCAAGGTGTATCTGCGTTTTATACCTTTTACATTTGTAACGACAATCGTTAGTATTGTGGTTAGTTTTCTTACATAATTTACAATAAAGGTCAGTTTGATTATTTACTTGACTCCCTTGATTTTTAAAATTTCCTCTCCCCCTGCGACGATTATATGATGTTTGTCCTTTTTCGTAATTCTTATAATGACCATTTTTATTTTCACTGTTAGAAAATTTTAATTTAGCTTGAAAAGCTTGTTCTAGTGGTTCATTGTTAAATCTTTTTAATCTATCTTCATGTGCAAGTAGTGATTCCATTAGTTCGAGGATACTTAATTGAGATAAATTTTTCTTGTTAACTTCTTCTATTGTCGTGACGATAATGTTATATTTTTGTGAGAGACTCTTTAATATTTTTCGAATCACATTTTCATCTTCCATTTTACCACCATTTGATCTTATTTGATGGACTATATTAGTGACTCGGTCAAAAAATGAATGTACTGTTTCATTTTCTGTTATTAGGAAGTTATCAAATTCTCTCCATAGTGATTGGAGTTTAAAAAGAATTACCTCTTGGGAGCCTCTGTATTTTGTCTTCAGGATCCTCCAAGCCTCCGTCGCTATTTTAGCGGGCATGATCGTTGTAAGTATTGCCTCATCGACTCCACGATATAATAAGGAACAAGGCATAATTATCCCGTATCCTATTTTGTTTATATTGTTTTATTTTTGTTTCATCCCAAGATGACTATTTGGTGTCATCTTTAGGTGGTTGCTCATAGCCCTCTTGTACCAATTCTCATAAATCTTGGGAAATAAATATTGACCTCATTTGCATGGCCCATTGTTTATATTTTTCTCCCTTAAATGTAGGAACCCAATTAACTTGGGGGTAATTAATGGTCGAGGCCATTTTTGTTTTGTGGTAAGAGGTTTATTTTATTGTGGAGTATGGAAGATTGGTTAATGTGTTTAGGTTGTTTGGAGGTCTTGGTTTAATTGGCTCTTGATACCA
Source organism: Amaranthus cruentus (assembly GCA_019425755.1). Lineage (NCBI taxonomy): Eukaryota > Viridiplantae > Streptophyta > Magnoliopsida > Caryophyllales > Amaranthaceae > Amaranthus > Amaranthus cruentus. The sequence continues at coordinate 5,918,500 of CM033457.1, read as the reverse complement.
AATGTAAGAGAATTTGGAGATGAAAGTAGTAAATTGATTTTGTTAGGGGAGGAATGGAAGGAAATATGTGAAATGGCTATTGTTTTTATTGCACAAAAATGATTTACATGATTGTTATTTATAGGGATAAATCTACTAAAATATCTTAGATATTTTAATTTTTAATTACATTAATCTAGGACCTTCTAATATAAAATCTTAGATATTTTTAATTTTTTAATTCTTTCTCTAGGAACTTCTCCCATAATATCCTAGATATTTTATTTTTTAATTGCTCATTTTAGGAACTTCTTGGATATTTTTATTTTTTAATTTTTTAGTTTAGATATTTTTATTTTTAATTAAAATCCTAGATTTTTCTAGATTATTTTAACATTAGTAAGTCTATCTTAGAGCGCTTTACTTCACTAGTAGCCTTATGGGTAACTTCTAGCAGATTCCAAATCTAGTTGGCAGATTTGCAACCCATGATACGGTTATGTTCGTTCGGTCCACAATCACAATGAAGTAATTTAACGGCAAGAACATTTATCTCCATTTTCTGAAAATCTTCTTTTTCATATTCGGTTACAGGTTTAGGAATGATTTCATTATTGGAGTTTGTAGTAGTCACCTCAAAATCTCCAATTTCAATAACTCTCCATACCTGATAATTTTTAGGATTAATGAAGATTCTCATTCTATTTTCTAGTATGTGTAGAAATTTCCATCGAAAATTGACAGCCTTTGACTAGAGTACCCCTCTTCCATTCGTTCATTCACATTCAATATCTCTAAAATACCAGGATATTGCTCTCAGGGTTTCTTGTTCAAATGAGGAACAAGGCTCTCATACCAACTGTAGAAACAGTTACAGACGGTTAGAGACAAGGGGGTGAATTGTTGTTTGATAAGTTTAAATATTTTTGCTCGGTTTTTACGGAATAAGATTGTGAACTTAAAACTTAAACTTGATGCGCAAAATTAGAAAGAGACAACATAATTTTTACGTGGAAAGCTTCTAATCCAAAATATAAGGAAAAACCATGACCCCTGGGATCTTAAATTCTCTACTATGTTTTAGGCAATTAGTTACAATTAGGGGTGTTCAAAACCGGGTACCGGGTTGACCCGGATCTGGAAATCTGGGACCCTGCTTTTTCGGGTACCTAAAATTGTGACCTGGTTCCGACCCGGTTTAAACAGGGTTCGGAACCGAATACCTGATTTTGTTTTTTCTAAAAACATGTGTTTTTCCTTATTTCTTTTAACATTTTTTTATAGCTGGATTTTCATTAGAATTTTCTGTCATTTGAAATCAATTAGAATTTTCTGTCATTTGAAATCAATTAGAATTTTCTGTCTTAGCAACAATATCCCTTAAGAATAAGACAGATGAGTTTGATAATCAACTCAAATGATTCAAATATTGACAATTCCAATTGAATAACAATTATTTATTTATAATCAACAAAATACTAAAAAAAACTTAAATGACAATCATGGAAAATATAAGCCATCTAGTTGCTATAGGCGTGTATTGATCAGAAATCTACTAAAGAAGCATTTAGAAGCATTTAAAAATTAAAAAAAAATAAAACACAAAACCGGATACCGGGTACCCGGTTTCACATAAGATGCTACCCGGATCCGACCCGAATACTTGGTTTATAAATTGGGTACCCGGTCTGAAATACCCGATTTTAACAAACCGGGTTAATTATCCGGTTTTTAAAACCGGATACCGGGTTATCCGGGTCAGGTTTTACAAACCGGTTTTTTTTAACACCCTTAGTTACAGTCACATAAAACAAATAAACAAAACAAAGCCAACTTCTATTTCTCTTTCTCTTTCTCCTTCTCTTGATTCACACGAATCTTTTCTCTTCTCCCCTAGACTTCACTAAGTCTAGTTACAACAATTCTCTCAAAAATCCTTTACAAAAGTCAAATACCAAAGGATAAAATTAATGATTTGCACAAGAAAATGTTTAAGTTAATTGGCAATTTTTAAGCAAAAATATTTCTTGTTAATTTTTTCAATATACACACATCTACAAAGGAAAACAACCGGTTAAAAAATAACTCCTTTTATATAGGATCTTTACTTAGCTATGCGAAAGAAATAACTACCCACTATATTTTTAATCCTAAATTTAAGGAAGAGTAAGTCGAACTGGATTTTGCTATAAATAAAGCCACATTTTTATAATCTAAAATTAAGCGAGTTAGTTTTTCTTACTTAAACCAATAATTGAAGCCCATTTATGTGGAGAACAATTAGAGGTTTTATCCACTTTTATAAAAATGTACTTGTTGTTTTAAAGGTTGTTATAAAATCTTTCGCCAACTAACTTATCAAATTAATGATGCAACAAATTAATCTCACCCATACATCAACTGAAAAATCAGAAAAATATATTTTACGAATTTTTAGCTGACGTTGAGTCTTCCAAACTTGAGTCTTGGGAACATGCCATTGTCTCTGCTCATAGACAAGTATCATCAGATTATCAACTTAGGAACAGTAGACCTCCTGTCTACATTTGACATCTTAAGCGATCTTCCTTATCTAACTTCCTTGGATATATTTGACATGCACAATGTTTATAGACCAAGTCGTAGGCACAATCAACTATCTTTATCAATACCAGATATCGACCTGCACACAATCTCTAAAATGCAGTCATTTATATTAAGTGTAGTCATCATCAATACCTAAAAGGGCCAACAAGAATATTTCTTAATTATATTTGAGGAAACGTGTATTTTATCTTATTCTTTTTTCCTTTTATACTTCACTAGTGTGTGTACATAAACCGATGTAATTCTCATTATTATTCAATACAAAAATCAGTATTCACTGGCCAAACACTATTTTCCGCATTATTATTTTCTTCAGTTTGTTGTTGCTCTGTGCCATCTTGTTGTTGTCCCTAAGCATACAGCAACACAACCCTCTTACCAGGCCTCATATGCTTTGTCGTGCCTCGTTGCACCTCGGTGTCATGCCTTGTGATGCAACCCAAGTCCTTCGTTGTAGCCCATCTTCATTAACCAGTAGCCTCGTCAAGCCACGAACCACCATGCTGCCATTTTTGAGTTCTTGATGTTGACTTTGTGAACACTTCATTAAAGTTCTTGGTGTTAAACTAAACGAAACAGATCAATTCCCTACAAAGGCTTCATGAAGAACTTCATCTCAAGCGGACCGCTTCTTGAATCCTGATCTCATAGAATACATGTAGATTGTGTTGGATGTTTGAAGAAAATAAATTATTGCTTTTCTTCGTTGGTTTTTAAGGAGTACATAATTTGCCACAATTATTAACATTGTAAGATGCAAATGTGTATTCAGTGAATGATAATTTGATCTTGACCTTGACGTTTATGTTTACTCTTATAGCTATAGTTGTGAGATTCTTTGTATTGAAGCTCAAGTTTTAGTTTTCTTATATACTTCATATAGCAACTAAACAAGTCATAGAAGAATATTTGTGTGTTTACTAATATATTACATCATGTACAACTCGCTTGAGAACATGCATAACATATAACATAAATTTTTGCCATTATTAGCTTCAAATGCCACAACACCCCTTCTAATAGCTAAGGCTAGAGGAGGCATGTCTTTTATCTTATATAACATTAGCTATAGACATTGCTTTAAGTTGTCTTATAAAGCCAGTAAAATAAGTGACTGTTGTTTTGTTGTCAGCATTGGTTTGTATTCTAATAGTTGCATAAAAAGTAGGTAGGAACACTTCATTGAAATGAAATTAACATGTTCTTGGCAACATTCATTGTGTGTGATGGCTAGTTCTATTGTGATGTTGCTTTAAACTAGCTAATGTTAGCATGTGGAGCTTTTTGAAATCATATTACCTCGTGAAATCGTTAAGAGTACAATATATTACTCCGTCCTTTTCAATGATTTACGGACCTTTTCTCATTGGGTCAATTCATTGATTATGTCCCATTTCTGTTTTTGACATTTCTTTTTTACCCTTTTACCCTTACTACAACAACACATAAATACCAAGCCCTTTATGGAAAAAGTGAGTTGTCCACCCAATTTTAAGTGGTCTCCCAGCCTTCCAGTTTTTCGTGCAAAAGGAAAATTTTCCTAATTCCTAAATAAATGAATAGGAGGGAGTACTACCAAACAAGCCGTGAACTAGATGAATTGGTCTGAAAGAAAGCCCTAGCAAACAAGTTTCAATTTGTAACTACTGCAACGTAAACGTAACACACCCATTTTTGAGACTTGAGATGAGAACTAACAAGTGCGAAAAATTGCTTACAAACAAGAAATCCGAAGAAGGAAGGAAAATAAAGTTAATGAGGGAAGGTAGAAAAACGAGGGAAGTTGAAAAGGTAACTGACCAGTGATCAGTCATTTCAATCAAATTTGAAAAAATGAATTTGAAAAACGGGAAATGAAAAAAAACACTAGAAATAGGTCAGTGAATAAAGACGGTCTCATAATGAGACCGACGCGTTCAAGTTTCTGTGAAAATAAGTCACAAAAACTTAGCTGAGATCGTCATAGAATGAGACGTCATATGGGCCGGCCCAGTGTGGGGCGCGGGTGTTGCACGCACGCGCCTTTCCCTCTAAGTTTCCGCTTTTTTTCATTTTTTTTGGAAATTCTTTAACTTCCTCATTCAATTGAAACTGCCATGTCAGTTTCTTTTCAAATCATTCTAATCAAAACTTTCCATTCTCTTCTTCCTTGCTCCATTTTTGTCCCTGCATCCCTTTTCATTTGCATCAGTTGTTTCCTCCATTGTTCCCACTGGTAACGTCTTCTTCCTTGTTCTTTTGTAATTGATAATGCATGTCAATTTTTTTGTGATTGTTTTATTTTCTACGTTTTTGATGTTGTTCTTCATCATTTTCATTTTTTTTTCTTGTATTGTTTCATTTTTTCAGTTGATTTCATACATTTGTTGATTTTTTTGTCTTCCTTCTATTTTCATGTTGTTTGTAGTATCTTTGTTTTTTCTGCTAAACAATGGTGAAGTCCAAAGGTAAGAAGAAAGATGAAGAGTTGCCGTTGGCTCTCCTTTCGAAGGAGAAAGGAGTATCAAAGAAATCGAGTGTTAAAAGGACAAAGAAGAACAAAGATTCATCCAAAAACGTTGTTGTTGTCAAGGATAAACAATCTAGAAATATATTGAAAAAGAACAGGTTGCAGTCATATGTACTATAGAGGGACCGTAAGTTATCTCTCCATAATTGTTAGGGTTAGTATGAAATATATATGTTATGGATCTGAAACTTAGGTCATTTATTTTTCTTACAATTGATATAGTTAACACCATAACATAAACGAGATAAGTTCATAATTGATTCATATTTAGTAATAATTGATAGTGATAAGTATTGCAATGTATGTTGTTTATGTAGTTCACTTTGTTGTTTGTATAATTGATATATTTTCATCATAAAAATAAATAGGTTAAGTGAATAATTGATGCATGTTTGTTAATAATTGACAGTGATAAATATTGATTTTTATGTTGTTATGTAGTTCATTTTGTTCTTTTATAATTTGATGTAAACAAGATAAGCGAATAATTGATGCATGTTTGGTAATAATTGACAGTGATAAGTATGAAATTGTATGCTGTTATGTTATTGGTTTGTATTGTTTATAATTTATTACTAAACATCATAATAGAAACAATTCAAAGTGATAATTGATGCATGTTGGTTAATAATTGAAAGTGATAAGTATTGTGCTGTATGTTGTTTTGTAGTTCATTTTTTGTAGTTTTTGTTATTCATGCCTTTAATATGTAAACTAATACTTATTAGATCAAAATTCATAAACTTAAAACTATAGTATGTGGACTTTTTTTTATGATCATGGCTGAAAAGGAAATCAAAACTAATTGTAAAATTTGGTCTTTCTTAGAGTTGAATGGGAATAAAGTTGCTCTAACAAAAGCTCAAACTGATTCCATTAGAGAAGTAGGTTTTGGGGGGTTCTAGCATATTTAGTTTCTAACTTTGATCTGTGTGGTTGGGTTCAATGGATAAAAAATGGTAAGTCTGAGAGGGAGTATTATCTCACGCCTGCTGATGTTCATGATATCTTTGGGTTGCCTATCAATCAACAGAATTTAATACAAACCACGTTCAATAACAAGGATCTTGTTTCTAAGTGGAGGAAATTTCTTGGTGCCGGGGATGATGATGAGCTGAAGATCCATACGATCCTGGATAAGTTTAAGGACTATTCAGAGGGTGGTGAAGTGTTTAAACAATTGTTTGTTTTGTATGCCGGTTCAGCAATCTCCATTACCGGAGCACAAGATTAGATACAATCTTCTACCGGTTGTGGAGGTTGTAGATACAATCAGTTTTAGCTTCATCCATCGCGTGCATTTTAAAACCCGGATCAACTCATTCCACTGTGAATGGTTGTGCCATTTTTCTGCTAGTTGCATATTGTTATCGTGTGGTTTTCAAGGGTCAGAGGTATCCAAAGTCGCTGTCGTTGATAAAGAACATTACTGACCAAATGCTGAAAGTTAGGTTTTACGAGGAGCGAGAGGCAGGTTTTGGCAATGGTAGGATTATGGTTGTTGGTTTTCCCATTTGTGAGGTAAATAATGTTTGCGCTGTTGAAAATTGTAAAGAAATGACTGTGGATGCCAATGAGGCTCGTGTGGAGGATGAGCTGAACAATTTTTTGAAGTTAAAGATTCTGGTTGGCGTCAAGAAGGATGATGAAATCAAAGCTATTGCCGAAGATATGAGTCTATTTATTTTTTTAAAGTTGTCTATATGTTTTTACTTATTTTTACAACTTATCAATTTAAACATATAACTGCTTGTTTTATAATCAAAATTGAAATTATTTGGATAGATTGAATTTTTACATTCTCACAATTGTATTTGTTAAGCCCTTAACTGTGGCTTATAAAATGATAAGTGATGGTGTTATGTCAATGATTTATAGTGTTTTGATTGACTTTAAAAGCTTTAATTTTCATAAATTGTATGTTTTAATGCCTTAATTCTTTTATTTACATAGTAATTATTGTGCCATTTTAATAGTCTGTTCAAGAGGCATGTTTGCTTCTTAAAAGAGATATCGATGTAGTGGTGCACACATACATGGATAGGTTGTGTGAGGCTTCTAAGAAGAGATTTGAAGATGAGGGGGTTGTGTCGATCACTCAACAAATATTTCAAGACAATGAATGGCTGTGTTCTGTCAATGCATTGGTGGAAGATATAATTCAAAAAACACAGGAGGTGATACTACTGTTGCTGGGCAGTGTACTCTTGTCCAAAACCAAGAAAGGCCTGATGAAAGAATTGTTCCATCGGCTTTGAAGGAGTGTTGTTTGATCGAGCTAGGGGCACGCGGTGTTGATGTCCCGTATGTGTCCCAGTTTATGATTATGAATAAGGAATTTTTTAAAGATCTTTGTGTGTTGGAGAAAGAGGTCATTGACTATTGTATGTTAGAAGAAACAATGGAAAAGTTGTGAGATTCTATGAACCATACTTTTTGCTATATTACGGTGAATGTTATGTTGTTTCATGTTTTAATACTATGTTTCTTTGTGTTCCTTCATTCTCAGTGAAGATATTTTTGCGTTTGGTGAATTTTATGTTGTTTCACGTGGCGAAGCATTTTCTTTGAAGAACCTTGGAAAGATTGAGACCGTAATTCTTGATTGTTGGGCAGTCTACTTGAGTATGATCGAGAGAAATCAGGATCTAGTCTTGCCCAATAAAGATTTGAAAGCTTTTTTGTTCTCAACACGACACTGTGTAAGTGGTTCACACCTCTTTTAAGATCTTTTTAATCGTGTTTATTTTAAGTAGTATGTATTTTTATATATATTTTTTTTGTTTTTAATTTGATAGCGGCCTTTGGGGATGATAATGAATGAGAAGGATGACAAGAAGGTGAACGAATTGAAGGTGGAGGTTGTTGACGCATGGGAGCAACATGTAAGTTTGATCAATGCAAATGCTGAAATAAAGATAAAAAACATGGTATGTTTACATTGGGTTGTTTGATACTTAAACTTAATTGACTTGTGTATTTGGATAATTGATAGATATAAGAGTATATTTTGATTTAGGTATTCGTTGGTTTGATGAATTTGCAGACATAAACTGATTATTGAGGCACTTTACATTATAATTTATGAGTTGTTTTTGTTTTTAATTTTTATATTATATGTCTTAATAATGATATTATATCTGTCACTTTTATGAAAAAGAATATAACATAGTAATTTGAATAAGGTATTGATGGCATTGATTGCTTTAAAATATATTTGTGATGATTGTATTATTGTTTTTCTATTTCTAGTTTTTCATTCCCATGACTCTGGAAAAACAAGAACACCATGTGGTGTTTGTTATTGATACAAAGAGCAAGGTTGTTCATTATTTAGACAACATAAAGAGAAGAAAGGATTATAAAGATGCAACAACTTTGCATAAGCTTATTGTGGGTTGTTTCTCCGATTTTCTTGATGCATTTGAACACTTTTGTGCTGATGAAGTGCTTAATTACAATCTGCAAATGGTTAAAATGCCCTGGACTGTCAATGAAGCAAACGACTGTGGTGTTTATGCTGCCTATTTTATGGAGCAATTTATGGGCGATAACAATTTTGGCCCTCTTACCTCGTACGGGGACGGGATAAAGTACACGGGGTTGATTTGTAGTAGATTGGTTCTATCTAATGTGAATAAGAATAGGGATGAACTTCTGAAGAACCTTGAGAAGTTCAACAACGAAAAAGAAGTGAATTTGCCATTGATCATAGCTGAAAGGCAGTTGAGAGAGGCCTATGCACAAAAGAAGGAGGAGGAAGGCTTGAAGCGTTTGCATGAATACAAAAAGAAGTTGGATGAGGACGAGGGAACAAAGAGAACCAGTAGGAATAAGTTGGTTCCGGTGAAGAAGATTACAAAGAAGAAATAGTAAATCGTTTGTATTTGGTTAAAAAGAAGCTAGTGTATTTTTTTTATGCAACATTGATTGAATTTTATCGTTTCTAGAAATATCTTTAGTATGTTGTCTTTAACACTACTTAGGAAGTATGCTGAATAATTATATCTACAATGATAGGTTAGTAGACATGGATGTTTTGATTCTAAGTAAACATTGATGTTAATATTATGAAGGTTCGTATTTTAAATTGATGGGTTTTAACTAAATATTGTTGTTGTTTATTATAAAACAGTTGCCATATTGTATCTCAATTTTCCACCTAAAATACTCAATTGATATGTTAAACTATCCATATTGTATTGTTGTTACTTGGGTTAACTGTAATGTTGTAATGTTAAACTACTCAATTACCCTCTTAAAATACTCAGTTAATATGTTAAAATACTCAATTTGTCATATTGCATCTCAGTTTTCCCCTTAAAATACTCAATTGATATGTTAAACTATTCATATTGTATTGTTTGTTACTTGTGTTAATTGTAAAGTTGTAATGCTGCTGCAATATTGTATCTCAGTTTTCCTCTTAAAATACTCAATTAATATGTTAACCTGTCCATATTGTATTGTTGTAACTTGTGTTAATTGTAATGTTGTAATGGTGTTGCCATATTGTATCTCAGTCTTCTTAAACTAATCAATTAATATGTTAATCTGTCCATATAGTATTGTTGTTATAGCAATAACATACTACCAAATGATTTATTGTATGTAATAGATGTAAAAAAATGATGTACAAGTTGTATATGTTTCACAAAGAATGGTATGTAATCAAATTATATGTTTGTTTCTTGTTTTTGTTGCAGAGTCCTTTAGAGTTGAACTATTAGATCCTTTCTTCTATGATGTTTCAAAATGTCCCTTCAATCTTTTCATTCTCCCCTTTGTGACCGTTCTTTCTGGATCTCTTACTTGTGTTAACTGTAATGCTGTTGATGCTTCTGAAGTTTCTGCCGCAACTTCAATTTCATTACTAGTCTTATCAATTATTTTACTTACTTCATCAATTGTTGCATTGTATAGTGCTTTTACTACCTTTCTTGCTTCTTCATTGCTTTGTGACTTTAAGACAAGATTGTAACACTTACGTCTCATGCTTTGTCTCCATGTAAGTGTAGAAATTCTTGGGGGTTCTAAGCCTGTAGGTGAGCATTGATTACCATAAAGTGTATCCCATATATCCTTCTTTGCATTCTTTGTCCATCTTGGTAGAATATATATGGATGGTATTTTTTGGACAAAATGCAGGTGTAGAACCCGTAAACAATGACAACATAACCATCCATTTGATTCAAAGTTCTTACAAGTACAATCAACATGTATAGTATCATTGTGTTTGATGTGTTGAACTTCATGCATGTTAACATCATTATAGCCCTCAAACCAGACTCTATTAAGATTCAAATTGAGGTTATTAACAATGAAACTGATACATTTTACTGACTAAGTAATACTCTTGACAGATAAGGTAATCATAAAACTAAATAGTATAAAATGAGAATTGAATAAATTAACAATGAAACTGAATAGTATAAATATATACCTGTATATTTTTTTATCCCCCATGTCGACAATCTGTTAAATTGAAGATGGTATTGCCATCTTAAACTCCCGTTCAAAGTCTCTAAATAATGTTGTTGTGTACACCTCTGATGCATGTCGTAATAAACCAGTAAATCTAAATGCAGACGTTGGGGTCGTTGTTGTGCAGTAGAACTCTAAAGCAATCTCCCTTTCTCTCCATCTCTCTATAGTTTTTGAAATATTTTGAAGAATTGATACAAGCTTGTGCTTTTCGTTGCTTCGAACCTGATCGCGTTGTTTGTGGATTCACTTCGTTGCGAAAACAATATTCCAGCCGAAAAAGAGTTTTTGCTTAATACAGTGCACCATTTGTCTCTTATATTCTACAATCGGTCAAACCATTTGTAGTAAGATTTATTCCTTTTGAGATTGAACTTACCGACCATGTTTTCTCAACATTCCTTGAATTCATTTTCATTGCTACAACCCATTAAGCATTTGTTAAATGCATATTTGAAGTTTGCATCTGACTTCAATGTTCCATAATGTGAAACTGCATTTTTCAATATATGCCATAAATATGGCCTATGCCTTGAAAATAGATAGACCTAGCAACAAATATAGAAACTGTAAGGTTTAGAAGGAAAACTAAAACTCATATCAGTTAAATTGATTAATATAAGACTATTACAAATACATGTTGTACTGCTCTTGCAATGGCTGCGTCTTGGTCTGTGAAAATTGATACTGGATTTTTTCCTTCCATTGCTTCCTTGAGTTGCTCAAGAACCCAAACAAATGATTCAACTTTCTCATCTGATATGAATGCACAACCAAACATTGTTGTGTTCCAATGGTTATTTATTCCAACTATTGGTGCACAAATCAAGTTGTATTTGTTTGTACAATATGTTGTATCAAAAATGACAACAACCCCATAGATTTTGAAATCTTCTTTCATCAAAGAGTCACACCAAAACAGTGCCACAAGCTTTGCTTCATCATCAAGTTTCATATTCCAAAAGAAATCATTGTCTCTTTGTGCCAACATAATCAATTGTTTGATCACAGTTTGAGCATCACCACCCTCAATTTCTTTCATTCTCATTTTGTTTACGTAGTTGAGATGATCTCTTAAAGTATGACCTACACATTCGGTCCCTCCAGGATGCTTTGCCAAATATTTATACGCTGTAATAGGCCTTACTTGTGCATCCTCAAAACCTTCAATGGTTTCCATTGTTTCCTTCAAAGTTATTGTCCTCTTAGATCGTTGCAAGTATTGCCATTCCACTATTGCTAAAGTATGGTTATGTGACACGACATGTTGTTTTACAAAGATTTCTCCACCATATAAATCTAGTTTAATCCTTATGTGTGCATCACGACCACATCGTTTGGTCGGAACTAATTTCCTATTGATACTTTGTTTTTCATTTTCTTTTGTTTTTTTCTCCGTAGTCCCTTGTTTAGAACAAACAAAGTATCTCTCGTGTACAACACCATCTATTTTCCTTATGGTGGATTTGCGAACACTAAACCCTGTTGCTCTAGCATGATCATGATACAACATTTCAAGTTCCTCCCAACTTTCTACTCTCATACCCTCCAATGAACCTTTTATGTCAAAGTCTGTCCTTGTAGCTAAAGGATCGGTTTGCACGCATTGTATTGCATTTGTTTTATCTGAAACTTACAAATTTATTGATATAATTGAATACTTTAAAGGGAAAATTGTTAATGGTGTGATGTAATTTCAATATATACATATTCAAAACATCAATGCACAACTGAGCAAATTTAAAGCATAATTGAATAAATTAAAAGCATAATTAAAACCTAATTAAAACTTCAATGTATAAAATATGCATTTGTAGATCAGAATAACATGAATTATGCTTAAAATCTTGCGCAATGAAGAATTGAACATTTAATCATGAAACTGAACATTTTAATGGAAAAATTGATTATGCCTGTATGAAGTACATTAATGTAATTCAATATACATATTCTAACCTTGAATGCAAAACTGAGCAAATTAAAAGCATAATTGAACAACCTAAAACCATAATTAAAACCTAATTAAAACTTCAATGTATAAAATATGCATTTGTAGAACAGAATAACAACATGAAATTATGTTTAAAATCTTGCGCAATGGAGAATTGAACATTTTAATCATAAAGGTGAACATTTCAATGGCATAATTGATCATACCTGTATTATGTATATTAACATATTCATGATCTTATTCGTCTTCACCATACATCACCTTCATTTGATCTTCATCAAGCGTCAAATCTGAAATTAAAAGATTATCAATTACATATATAAATCATTCATCATTAATCTCATTAAAACTAGAGGTGTTCAAAATAGACCAGATGACTGATGAGCAAATTTTAATTAACCGCAAGCGCACGGTGTACGCGTAGTGCGGGTCGAACAACAGGAGGCTATATAATTCTAGATTGTATGTCTTATGACAACCAAGACAAGGGGAGAACAAATCAAATGAGTTTGTATCTAATCTAGGATGCAAGAACTAAAACAAGTATTAAAAAGGTTGTGTTAAAACAAGATATGATGAACACTAGGGCGTCGGGCATCACCTAATTCTAACATGGAATTCAATTACTCTCATGATTGTATGGACTTAAGCCGTTGACATAATCGAACGCGATCTAATTAATCTCAAGCTTTCGAGTTATTGACTAATATCAATTTAAGGCCAACTAGTACTAATCCTCAAACTTCCGTTATATTGGTTAATACTAGAAGGAATTTAACTTAAATATATCTCGATCCTAAATTAATCTTAATCTCAAACTTCCGTTTTATTGAAAAGGTTAATAAAGATATTTAAATCAAGATTCATTAAGCATAAGTTCAATTATAGGCTCAAATCACATACAATCAATCAATAAAATATCAATCCATGCTTCGAATTAGGGATTGACCCTAACCCTAGATAAGGAAACTACTCACAATTCATAGCTATGGAAGACATATAACAAGTAATGATCAAAAGCGAAGAACAAAACAATAACATGAGAAAACTTACGAATCTGAGAAATAACATAAACCGAAAATGCGAAATCCAAATGCTACAAATTGTTCCTCAAAGGTTAATTGAAAGAAAACTCTAAAAGCTGTAATGAAAATTAAGAAAATTACAAAATGAAACTGCTCAGATATGAAATTAGTAAATAGTGGCCCCAAAAATTAGAGAAGAAAACTGCTGAAATTGACCTGGCTTTGAAGAGCGACAAGCGTCGCTTCATGAGTGACGACTCGTCGCCTATTCTCTGGAAGAATTTGGATTGCTTCATCGATCGAGCGACGAGCGTCGCTTATAGGACGACGACTCGTCGCCTAGTCCCTGGAAAAATATGTGCATCCTATGATTTGAGGCGACGAGCGTCACGTGATGAGTGACGACTCGTCGCTTTCTCTCTGGTTACTTCAATGCTCATGTACGTAATGGCGACGAGCGACACATGATGAGTGACGACTCATCGCTTACTCTCTGGATGCCCATATTGCTTAGCTGATGAATGCGACGAGCGTAACATAGGGGTGACGACTCGTCGCTTGGCTGCTGGATGCTTATTACTTCACTTTCTTTGCTTCTTCTTCATCGGGAGTCGCTCTTAGCACGGTTTCTTCACATAACAAGGGGTCTTAGGCTATTTCTCCAAGCCTTCACCCTCTTATAACTCCGGAACCTAACATAAAGCCCCAATTTTGCCTCATATATCACATAAAACACAAAAATCAACCTCATGAGAAAAAATTTGCAATAAACTACTAATTACGTGCCTAAAACCCGCTAAAACTTCATATAAGGAGCATAAAATTGATGCGGATAAGTGCAAATAATTACGCTTATCAATCACCCGATAGACACCCGACTTTATAACCGAACCCGATTTGACCCGACTTAAAAATGGATCTACAATTATGTAAAAACTAATGTGAACACAAAACTCAATATGTTCTTGATGCTTGTAACGTCATTTCCATGTCAAATTCGTTAATGATTGATATATGAACACAAAATTCATTTCCATGTCAAACTCAATGGTTGAATCGGGTATATGACATGTTAAATTTATTTCAAGTTGGTTGATATATGATAGTAGGTTAATTTCAGTTTGGATAAAATTCTATTACGAGTTAACCTCAATTCGGATGAAATCAGTTAATGATTGATAAAAATATTGATTCGGGTGAATTTCAATACAATTGAATCTTTAAGTTCTGGTTGAATTCAATTAGAATCTATTTTATTTTGTAATAGTATGAAATATTAGCTAGTGTCATTCTCCTCATTATAGATTCCAGAAACATAGATATAGATTATAGGCAATAGTAAGTTTATTTTGTGTTAAATGAGTTCATCTATATATAACTGGTGTGAAAATTTGATGCAATTCAAAAAGTTTCTAACCATTAGTTTTTGTTCAGTGTTGATTCGAGTATTGTCGTTGAACTGTTGTTTATGTATGTGTCGATCAACATATAAGTTCAGTTTTACCTTGGACGGTTAATGATTGGCTCGTTTTCGATTTCGGTTAGTCTCCGATTCGAGGATTTGTTGGATTTATAGAGATATTTTCTTGGTTCATATACGTGACAAACACAGTTCGATTCGTGCAGGTCCATTGAGTCGATATCGAATTCGAACAACTCTATATACAACCACATCAGAACAATTGTCATGTGTACAAACACTCCGACAAGCTACATGATATTGTAGTCAACAATAGGTAATTCAGTCTTTCATTCAATTTTCCTCAAACACAACATCTATAATTTTCGATAACTACGAAAAAAACTACTCCACAAATAGACCACAATCGAGCTAATATTTGCAAATGCTATTAAGATGTGGAATATAAAAGAAAATAGTGCATTGTTTGACGAAGGAGATCAACAACTGAAACTACTGCAATACAACTACTTGTGGGAGGATAAAACCTACAGTTTATGTGAAAGATCTTCATCATTATATGTTTTGATTTTTTGTATAGAAATAGGAATCGGATTTTTCAAGACAGAAACATTTACATTATTCCAAACATCTGGCTTGGTTGGTAGCTGAGCAATGTTTTCGGCGATAACCATATCTTCTGGAAGAACAGACCCAAAAATTGTATAAGCCTTACTCCATTCAACATGATTTGCCAGGCTTATGAAAAACTCTGGACCAGATCCAACCCACGCAACTGCACCTCTCCTGATCGTTCGACATACTTCAGAAGGGAACTGCTGTAAAGGCGTGCCTGCTGCTTCAAGTGTTCCTTGAATCAGGGCATAAGGAGGACCGAAAGAAGCCTACATAACAAAATTTTAAAGATGTTGGCTGATATATTCCAATGTTGATAGAATGAAGATGTATTCAAAGAAATTTTAAGGAAATTCCATGACTGGATATATAACTAACATCATTTATGTGGTTTCCCTTCACGTCCCATGAATCCGCTCGGCCTTCTGCGCGGTACAATTGACAGCCAGCACAGTGGCGAAGTGTCAGTAGCTCAAGAATATACTGCACTGAATATGGAGCAGAATCGGGGTGAAGCTGCACCAAACTGAGCATTGTTAGAAAAGACATGTATATCCTAGCAATTTTCAAGAGTTCTGCTAAGTGCAAATTATGTTGGGGTAACCTGCCAATAATTCTAGAGTATCATAATAATCCATACAGAAGCTCTATTTCATCAACTTCACAGTTATTGCACAAGTCCCCAATTCTGAAAGATCAAGTTTATTAACTAAAGGTGTACAAAACGGATCCGAGGATCCAATGTTCCGACATTTACCCGGCCTACTGTAAAAATGTAGTTACAATTATGTAAAAAAAAGGACACAAGACCTGATTTTATTTCAACCCGAAACATTTGACCCAAAATCGACCTGATGACCCGAATGAACACATCTATTATTAACCAATGAGTGAACAATTACTTATGACTTCAGAAATGCTTACTTTTATGCGAAGGGTACCAAGTTCAGTTTCCAAGCCAATAATTCCCTGCAGAAAAAACAGTGAGCAAGAGAGTTTGATGTTCAATAAAGAAACAGAGACAGCAAGCATTTTCAAGGCTCAAAGCAGAATTGGTGTAAGGAAGAGACTGACAGTAACTATCTTGATAACCTTAGTTCGAAGAAAGCTTTGCTTAAAACTTAAAAAACATCCCTCCGAATTTCAGACTTGCAAACTTTCCTTGGTCATTTTGTTACATTTGAAAGCTTGGAACCATTTATGCACACCTATTCCAAGTGTTGGATATGTGCGTCACATACAGCATATTGATTGACATCAACATTATACCAATACTTCTAATTAGAGGGCTTCACAAGAAAAAGAGGGTTGCGGGAGGAGCAGTGTCACATGATTCACTAATCTCCTTGTTAATCGCGAATCGGAAAAAGCGAGTTATGATCGCTTTTGAACTAGTTTTTGACAAATTTGAGCGAATCGTGAATTCAAAAAGCGAATGAGCTAGCAAATCATGTTACGGTGTGCGGGAGTGTAACACTAGGTTCAAATTTACTCTAACAAAGAAAAGAAAAAAAAAAAGGCTTCCAATTACACGTCATATAAGAAGCACAGGTATGAATGAATTATTTGGCTATATTGAACATTGGCAACTGAGAGATGTCATGTATAATCAAGCATGTAGAAGTATGAGCAACAGCGACGAAGGCATATCAACACACTATTAGAAAAACTCGAACCAACAAGGTTACAATGGGACAATTATACTCGACGCCTATGGACATAGTCAAACATCAAGCAAAACACAAGGACTACGTTTTCATCAGGCAGTATAAAGCTCATAAACAAGCTGTCTCTAAAGTATTCTAACAGAAATGATTGCAAACCTTTTACGTAAACGTGAGAAAGAATGTATATCCAGCATATTATGTACCTCTCCTTTGCCAAATACAAGCCCCGACGTCCACATTACTTTGCTACCGACATCTTGCCGCTGAGGTGCCAATGTGTCCTGCTGCTTCTTCAACCAACACTGAAACAACATATCAACAGTAAAAGTTAAAACATGTTAGAGTAGGCTAACGAATGCGGAAGCATGGGCCAAGAGGTGGCACGAAAGGTTAACACCATAGCTTGAAGGTGTACTAATGAAACATGGTTATATGCAAGTATTAAGGTGATTTAAGCAATAAAAGTAAATAAAACAATAACACCAAGATTTAAGGTGGTTCACCATTAATGAGGCTACATCCACCATCCTAGGCTAGTGTATCATTATGTGTTTAAAGGATATAGAAGCTTGAAAGCTTATTACAATGTTGAAGGAATTATATCAATGTAGATAGTGTGTGTGAGCATTACATGGAGAAGAGAATTAAAAGGGGAGTGGTAAGGATAATGGGAGGCTCAAGATCTAAGCTTGGCTCTACACATAACATACAACATATACATGCATATATAGACAAAGGGAAAAGTGTGGGGCAGCAGCTAAAGGCAGTAGGTAGGCTGTAGGCTCGATCAGAAACAAGCAGCAGGGCCGCTCGACCCATGGCTCGGGCAAGCAGGCCAGTCGAGCAGCAGTACAGCAGCTAGCTGTGACTTGTGTCTCTTGCCTTTCCTCTTCCATGTATGTGCAGTGCACGGTCTCCAACACCTTATACCCAAGTTCAAGGCCTGGATATTTGCACTTCAAAAGCTTCACATGTGAAGCTAATCTTCCACATTACATTGTACTTTAATTCCCAAACAAACCAAACACAAAATGATGTGTCCTTTACCATTATTAAACATGCTTAAGGTCTAATAATCTTAATTAGTTATTTTAACCTTTAAGACCAAATTCTTCTACTCCTTGATTGTCATCTAATCACATGACTAATCACAAGACTCAAGTTACACTTCTTTCAAAACACAATTCCCTTAGAGCTAATTATCATTTCATTAAAAAGAACTCACAAAGGTAAAATTACCACACGCTAGATTCCACCTACATGACACTACCACCAATTCAAAGCATAGCATCTTAATTTTTGACAACGAAAAGCTTACTGAAAATAATTTTAAGACCAAAATAGTGATATTCATAAGTCATGAGCTATATAATACCCCTTGATTCATACATAGTAAAGCTAGATACATAGTAAAGCTAGGAGTAAAGCTAGATACATAGTTAAACTAGAATTAAGTTAGTAATCTTAGTTCAGTAATTTCAATAATCATCAACGCATTCAACAAAAGAAACACATTATACAACCAAGTACTCAGATCAAAAGCACTTCTCAAATTCAACTAAAAGAAAGTCGTTGAAGGAAAATTCCCCATTTCAGCAATATAAGTGTTACAGCATATGCAAAAACATTATGGATCAATCATTATCACACTCAATAACAAAAAAACAACCTCTACAGGACCACTAACTCAAATCAAAGCCAATTCTCAAACTAAACGCAAACAATCACAACCAACCCATCAAACCATTTCAATCATACAGGCAACAACACCAACAATCGTATAAAAACTAACCTCACCAAACTTCGATCCACAAGCTTGACGATCACCACAAAAAACCCAACTATCACACAAACAAGGCCCAGAATTACCACTACACATTGCCTTACAAGATTCACAACACTCTTCTGCAGAATTAAACTTATTGTCTGTGCCCCATTTAACTGCTGATCCCCAAAGCTCCAAATGTGGGATACCTCGACAACAATTTCCCATATTTTCTCTCTTCAAACTAATTCCATCATTTTCATCTAGTGCTATTTTATCAAAATCTGAGATTGAATTGCTAGGTTTAAGTATAGTTGAGATAACTATGTAGGCTAAAGTACCAGCTAAGAGACCCAATGATAGGATAAAGATTGAGACCCAACTACCCGCATTTGAGTCGATTGAACGACGACCCATTTGAGAATTAAGTGTAAATAGCAAAACCCAGAAACGAATTTCGTTTTTTATGTTTTAGATTAGATGGATTAGATTAGACTCTTGTTTCAACTTTGATCAATTGAAATCAATTCTAGGGTTAGTGCATTGATTGTAATGGGGCTTCAAAGAGTAACGTGTGATATTCTAGTTCAAGGGCAATAGTCATCGGATTCTAAGGAATCGAGGATGCGAAAGAAGATTACGAGGTAGATTGGGCAATGAATGACGGAGGTGGAAAATCAATGCTTAAATAAATTCCGGCTTTCAAAGTCAACGCTTCATTGAAAGAGAGTAATTAGGACGTTAGCTCCTCGATTCTTCACTGCAAAATTCCGGATTTCTTGTTTGTAGACATTTTTGCACACTTGTTAGTTCTCATTAGGCCGTAAAAAATTGACCCGACCTGTAATACCGCCCAAAATCGATCTGTATTCGATTCGTTGGTTGACCCGAGGTGCAGTGACCTGTAACCGATCGAAACTCCGACATATACCCGATTATTTTAGACCAATAATCGACCGGTAGCCGACTCGAGAACAACCGACACCCGAAATTGACCTGACAATGTGGTTAACCGAACTCGATTTGCACCCGACATGTTACAACTCGAATCCGTCTTTAACCGATATAGGTACTCGACATAATCCCACCCAAAACGACCCATAATCAACACTCGAGATTAACCCGACAATTTGATTAAGCGATATAATTTGATTTAACCGTATTAAATTTATTTCAGTTAATAATAAGTTTAATTGAATTGAATCAAGTTTAGTTTAGCTAAAATTCAACAATAAATGCAGGTCTACAATCAAATCTTATCGACTTTATTTTAGGCTAAACCAAATTTGTCTATTAACCGACTACAACTCTCCATTCTCCAATCACAAACGATTTCAACATAAATTAATGGTATAATAACCATAAATTTCATTTGACATAAAACTCAATTGAATTGGATTTTAATCGACTTGAATCCTAAGAAAAACTAAATGCACAACTCAAAAATGATATAATCGATCCGTAGTCACCCGAACCAAAATAATCCGGATTAACGTTAACCTAAAACCAAAATGACCCGACTTAGTCTAATCGAACTCGATTCGACCTGCAGCATAACCGATTTGGATCCGAATTGTATTAACCGAACCCGATACAAATCCAAACTGAAATGGATATGACCCGAAACCGACCCAGTGTGGTATTAACCGGATACAGACCCGTACTCGATTGGACCTGTAATTGACTCGATTCAAAGCGCTAAAGAAAAATCCGAACCCGAGAATATCCGAATCCGATGAAATCCGACCCAAAACCCGACCGACTAACCGAATTTACAGCCCTAGTTCTCGTCTCAAGAACAATGGGTGCGTTACGTCAACGTTGCACTAGTAACAAATTGAAACTTGCATGCTAGGGCTTTCTTCCAGACCAATTGATCTAGTTCACGGCTCGTTTGGTAGTAATTATTACGCAAAAACTTGTAAAAGACGGTTTTGTATTGTGACCGTCTATATGAGTCGGTTTAATAACTAAAAATTGAAAATAAAAATAGCCTAAAACTCAAAAATAAAAAAATAAAAAAATAAAAATTTAATAATGACCTTAAAAATTCCACCAATGTTCATATTATTACAGTCTTTTGTAAAAATATGAACATTGGTTCATATTTTTACAATCGGGGATTGCAAGTCCTATTTATAGAAGAAATGAAACTAGTATTTTTACTTCATGAAGCTAATATTTTTACACTTTATAAATTGGAACCAATCATACAATCATACAATGTTATAATTTTGATGTTAAATGACAAATGTCAATCTAACAAGCATTTGCTAAATGTAGCAAAATTATTAGATGTTGTAATATAACATGTCAATACATTTGTATGTTGTGTTGGCAATATTATGCTAAATATATATAATAGAATCTCACTATTTTCCTTTTAGACATTATGTTTTTAACAAAAAAATAATTAATTGTAAGATTATAATTTTATGCTAAAATTTTTTTATAGTATCTCACTTTTTTACATTAATATAAAATACAATATATTTATTTTCAGAATAAGGTTGTTTTGAGAAAAATAATATTTATTTTTCAAACACATCTTAAAATCTAAAAAATTAAAATTAGGGCAGTCGATTATTTACTTATATGATTATAATTTTATGTTTTAAAATTACCCATTAAAATGAGATTGTTTTATGTAATATTGAGAAATTTCATTCGCAAATTTTTCAATCAAAAAACACAGTTTCCAATAATATGCAATTACACGGTAATTTAAAATTTACGTTTCATAAAAAGTCCTTAAAAAACTTCTTGGTTTGCACAGGTTCTATACTAGTTTTTTTGCTATATTTTTTTATCATACTTACAAATCTCTAAGTTAAATGTTTCTTTCCAATTTCCTCTAATTTTTATTTTCTTTTTTCAAACTCTAGATAATAATTATCCTTATTATAGAAATAACCAACAACAACTAAATAACACTAGAAACTCAAATTTTTATCCTACTCAAAATAACTCACAAAATCAGAAATTCTTAAATGCGATAGCCTTATGGTGTGACTATCTCCAATGAATTGGTTAATGTATATTTAGTTTTTTAAAGTGATAATTTATAATCTTTTAAATAATTAAAAAGAAAAATAAGATAATTCTACGAATTCATCTCATTGCAAAGTACTCTTATATAAGATGAGTTGCCTACAAATTATTGTGAAAATCAAAACGTGCAAAAATTCAACCGGCAGAGTGGGAGAAAGGTTGCGAAGTCGCGATCAAATTATTAAAAGAAGACAAAAAGTGAAATCTCAAAGGAGATCAGACCAACCATTGCAACTCGCGACCATCTGAACCCAGGCCAAAAGACTGATTTTTGCATTCAATGCAAACTTTTTTTTATTAAAATCAATTTGTTAGTATTCAAAGCCGGATAATAAATCTATCTATAAAAACTATTGATGAAGAAACATGACTGATATGTATGAGGCTCAGTGAAAAATTTTCCCGCTCATTTTTATATTGACTTGGCAGGTAAATTTGCACTGAAAATTATTTCCTAATATAGTACAATTTAATGTGCATAAGAAGATTTGGTATGTAGTATTATTTCCGAAGTATTTGTCTTGGTAAAAGATGATAACTGCTTCATACGGCAAAATGAAACATGACTAAATTTATAAATCTGTATTATTTTAAAAGAGAATAATATCTTGATATAGCAAAATTATTTTTCTAGATTATTTATAATTATACTGCTACTTATCTACTTCATATTCCTATTTGCTTAAAACAATTAGTTTTATTATTTAATAAACAGGTATTTTCAATTATAAATAAATTTCTTAAAAAATAATTATACGAAGGGTAATATGTTTTCAAGATCTTTTAAATGAGATTAAATTTGTAATATTTTTGACTCTTTTTTAAAAAAATTCAAAAAAATTATCTGGTTGTTCTAAAATATTAAGGTTTATTATAAAAATTAAATTTATATTATTTTATTAAAAACTTTAAAGTAAATTTATTCATAAAAATATAGTTATGAAAAAAATAAATATAAGATCTTACTTGACTAAGTTTTAGCTAAAAGAGGTCAAATAGTGAGTTGTTATCTGTTGAATAACCAATCGACAAGAATAAATTGACATAATCTGAGAATTGATATAAAGTGACATGAATTTGCATCTCACTTCATATTTTCACTGACATGATATTGCAAATTACTTACCTACGTTCTATTTGTTTAAAAAAAGTAGTTTTAGATACTAAATAGATGAGATTAAATAAAAATTATATAAACGTTCTTTTCTTTCAAGATCTTTAAAATGAGACCAACTTTTTAATTTTTTTGACTCTTTTAAGAAAATTGGAAAAATCTTTCAATTATTCATATAAAAAAAATAATTAAGCTTTATTGAAATAAATCATTTAAGTCTTTTTCAATATTTTTGAATTAATTGTAATTATTTAATTGTTGTAACAAATTTAAGTTATTCATAATACCTTTTGTTTTACCATCTAATATTTTCTTAATTTTTTTTAAATATCCATTACTAACAAACAACCTTCTTTATACAAGTAAATAATCATTAAAATAAATATTATACAAGTATATAAAATTAACTCAATTTTTTTTCGATCTCCGTGCATAGCACGGGTATCTATCTAGTTGTGTGTATAAAATTAAACCGAGGTGCATGAAAATGTATAAAGAATATTAAAAGAATAATAAATTATGAAAAATTAGAGGAGCAATTCAAAATTAAAAAATAATTTTAAATAAGAGGTACAAAAGAAGTATATATTATTCCTTTTCTTCATAAAATATATAACTTTATTCACTTTTCTTAATTTATCAACTAAATATTAATAGAGCAAATTTATATGAAATAAAAGGAGAATATGAAATAGAACCCCATTTCCTAGGAAAACATATTTGGCAAAATATAAACTGATTCAAAATTGTTCAATCACGAGAGGAATACAAAAATAATGCGTAAAAGGAAATATTAGATTCTTTCTTTTTTTTTCTCCTTTTTTTGGGAAAAAAATAAATTCCAAACAAGAAGCAAACCAATATATAATTAATGGGGTACATCAATTCAAAAGTAGATACCGTAAATAATTAATACAGCATAATTTTGTTTTTGGAAACAAATAATTGGAGTACATAAATATTGTTAATAGTAAAGAAAAGTAATATATTTTTCCATAATATTCCCTCGAATCTTTTTAGTTATCTCATTTTTTTATTTGGCAAATTCACATCAATTGTCTCATTTCCTTTTTTGTCTTTTTTTTTTTACCTAAATACCTTCACTTTTACTATTTCCAATAGCCTACCTACCACCTTTAATTTACAATTAATTTAATCAATTAAAATATCCAATCACCACCTATAAAATTAATTTAATAAATTAAAATACCCAACTACCACCTTTTTAGTAGACTCCATACCACCCTTAATAACCGTGAAAATCAAATAGGACATCTAAAATGATTCGGAGAGAGTATTACGTAAAGATTTTGTTTAGTCCATTTATTACATGATCGAAGATAAAAAGCTACGTCCGTTACATTGCAATAGGAAGATACAAGTAAACTTATACTATTTTGTCTAGTCCATAATATTATATTTAATATTTAATGTTAATAATTAATAATTATTAATTAATTACATTTCTATTTCTATATTTTACATTTTATTTTTAAAACCACCGTTAGTCACACATACTACATCATTTTCATTTTTTTGCACAAACATACTTCTTTTCAAAAAAAAAATGTCCAAGCTTTTGCCTTCTATTATTCTTGCATCCATCCTAGTAATATATTTTGGACAAACAACAGGTAAAAAAATTTCTAATATTTTATTTATATGCATAACTATACTTTTGTCCTAGTTTTTATTTTTTTCAAAATTTCTAGCATGTACTTAATTGAAATTAAAAGTATAGAATTAGAATTAGAATTAGAGGTGCGAAAAAAAGATCTGACTCGACTTTAATATTAGATAATTATAATTCAAATTTATGTTTGATTTTGCAATTATATATGAGTCACCTTCGTACATACAAGATCCGACTTTAACCAGATTCAACATAAATTCTATAAGTCAAATTTAAAAATATGTAATTTATTTGGTGGACTAATTAAATTTGTACATGTATGTTGTATTGTTTCATAGATGGAAAATACCATTGTCCTTATTGTGTATCAAATCCACAAGCACCGGATGAATTAATACAAAAAAAGCTAGATTTTTTGTGTGGTGAAATTCCAGCGTCTTGCGGTCCTATACAACCCGGACAGCCTTGTTATGTTCCAAATGATCTTAGGACAACTGCTTCCTTTGTCTTTAATGATTGGGCTGCTGGTGGTCTTCTTTGTGATTTTCAGGGTGCTGCTATTCTTGTTCATCAAGATCCAAGTAACCCATTTTTCATCTTTTCATTAATGTTGTACTCCCTCCAAATCAGTTTAGATGTCCTATTTTCTTATTTGGTAAAACCATATCAATTGTCCCATTTTCTTTTTTGTCTATTCTTTTTTTTACCTAAATACCCCCACTTTTACTACTCCTAACTACTATCTTTACACCACTTTTCCAATTTCCAATACCCCAACTACTACCTTTACAATTAATTTAATCAATTAAAATACCCAACTACCACCTTTTTAATGGACCTCACTCAACCCTTAAAATCCGTGAAATCCCAAATGGGACATCTAAACTGATTCGGAGGGAGTAGTATTTTTGACGTTAACACTTGATCTTATTCTTATAATATATTTTTTTGAAAAAATTGACATTAATAATCCACATTTGTCATATACATTTGGCCACAAGCCACAACATACCATATTATTAAGGAAAAATTACATAATAATTCGACATTTTCATGATTTTTCTACAATTATCTCACCTATTCATTAAATATAAATAATCTCAATTTTACGGGTATTTGCCTAGAGTAAATAGGTAATCCATTGGCCTGCTATAATAGGTAATTCACCAAAAAAATATATAGAAAATTAATGTAACATTGGAGAAAATTTTGAAAATTTACAACAAAAAATTTTGAATGATAAAAAATCAGAATTTTTTTTTAATAATTTTAATATTTTTTCGACATTTTATTTTAATTTATATTTTTTTTAAAATAAAGCTTGCTATAACAGGTCAATTGATTACCTAACTTTACTTTAGGCAAATACCACTGAAGTTGGGATTATTCAGAGTTAATCAATGGGTGGGATTATTGTAGAAAAATCATGAAAATGTTGTATTATTTTAGGTAATTTTTCTGATTACTTATCATAAATAATAAAGTATGTTGCCGGCAAATTAAAACAAATGTTAGAGTTTGTTTAGAAAATAATTTAAAAGTAAGATTATTTATTGCAAAAGATCAAAAGATTGGAATATTAATGTTAATTTTTCTTAATATGTAATGTAATTAACTAAATTGAAAAAAATGATATATATTTTTAATAGGATTTCTCTTAAAGAACACTACAAAAAAAATGCAAATCTCCGACTAACCAAAATAGTCGCTGTTTAGTTGGTATGCAGCTATACCGACTAAACTCCGACTATATCAAGGTAGTCGGCTCAGAATGGTCGGTAAATGAAAATAGTCGGGAAAACAGTCGGAATTCCGACCAACTGAGCGTTGGTAGGTGATTGGTCGGAATTCCGACTATCACCTGTAGTAGGAGTTTAGTCGCAGTATACCGACCAACTTCCTACTAAAGGGCCGTCGCCAAATGCCGACTAACAAAATGGTAGGAAACTAGTCGCTGTATATTAAAAACCAATTTTGATGATTTTTTAGTGTTTTACAAAAACAAAATTTTTTTTTTTCCGACTACCCGCCGACCAAAAGGTAGTAGGAAAGTAGTCGGAATAGTCAAACCTCATTTTACCCAGATGTTGACCAATTTTTGGCGGCTCATGATCCCGACTAATCTCAGACCAACTTGTAGTAGGAGAGTAGTCGATGACGTCAAACTTCAATTGACTAAAAAACTAGACCCAATTATGGCGGCTCTTGATCCCGACCAGCCTCCGACTAATAAGTAGTAGGAGAGTAGTCGGTAAAATCATGTGATTACCGACTAATTTCCTACTAAAGTTTTAGTCGGAATTTAGTCGGAAAATTTATAATATTAAAATAATAAAACTGGTCAAATGTGGTCAATGAACGTTGACCACATTTGACCAGTTTTATTATTTTATTATTAGAATAAATTATCGAACAAATAAAATAAAAAACGCAATAAAAGTTTATAGAAAACGCACGAAAAAAATTAATAATGCAAATGTTAAAAAATAATGTTATACAACCCAATGTTTCAAAACATAAAAATAAAAACATAAAACAATAAAAGTACAAGGAATCAGCCGGGCGGAGGCGGAGGAGGGTCACCTCTTTCTAAAAAAACAGTGCGCACAAAGCCGAGCAGATGGTTGACCTCTTGCCTCAAACGCCGATGCTCCTCCAATAGTGCCTCATGCTCCTCCCTCGAAATGTGCGAGTTGAGGCGGGCCTCAACTCGGTTAATGGAGTCCTAAAGCGCATCGAACCTCTCGTTCGCCAATTGTTTGGGGGGAGGGGTGGCCTGGTATTGAGACTGCGGCGCCGCAACATCGGCGTAATAAACAGCTGCCGCGTCACCAACATCATACACGGCCTTGGAGGGCTTCTTCTTCGTCGGCGCCTGTCATTCAACATTATGGACGGCCTGAAAATAGGCGTCGTTAATCGCCTCATCAGACGCCTCAAGAGGAAGTTCGGCATGGAGGCGTAGGTATTCGTCCTAAACAACAAAACAATAAATTCTGTAAAAATTTTAGCAGAGTTTCCTCTGTAAACTAACTAAACCAAAATTTAAATGTCGAAGATACCTGTAATTTAAACCAAGGAGTAATTATTAAGACATGTAAAAAGTAACCAGAAAATGAAATAATACTTATATTTTAGACATGTAATTAGTAATTACCTCTCAAAGGGATACATCCACCTATATTGTACCGGACCAGCAATCCTCGCCTCGTAAGCTAGATGAACAGGCAGATGTTTCATGACATCGAAGAATGTTGGAGGAAATATAGTCTCTAACTTACAGAGCACCACTACAATTTTCTCGTCCAACCTCCACATATCTGCGGCAGAAATCCTCGGAGAAGTAAGACTTCTAAAGAACAGACTAATTTCAGTAAGAGCTTCCCATACTTTCGCTGGTAGCAACTCCCGAAATGCTATTGGAATCAATCGCTGCATGAACACATGACAATCATGACTCTTCATCCCGAATACCTGATGTTTAGCCATGTCGATGTTCCTGGCTAAATTTGAAACATACCCATCAGGAAATCTCAGAGTTTTAAGCCACTCTAGAAGGACAACCATTTGTTCTCTGTTTAGTGTGTATGATGCCTTGGGGATGCTAGAACCAACTGGATGCAATTCCGATCGGATCTCGAGCTCGGCTAAATCTTGACGTGCCTTGAGATGATCCTTAGTTTTTCCCGGCACACACATTATTGTGTTGAAAATGTTATCAAAGAAGTTTTTCTCAATGTGCATCACGTCAAGGTTGTGACGGATCATGTTTGTGCTCCAGTACGGCAAATCCCAAAAAATACTTCTCTTCTTCCATCCAACACAATACTTACTGATTTCTGCGTTGTACTCAGCTGCATCGTCTTCAAATACCCGTAAAAAGCCGAAACGATCCAGCTCCTCTAAAAGCTCATTTCCCGTACGTATGTCGGGCCTAACATCCTTCTCAACAGCTCCACGAGTGAACATTGTCCGGTTTTTGCGGTAGGGGTGCTTACTATGTAAAAATCTTCTGTGTGAGTCAAACCAACTCACTTTTCTACTGTGTCTTAAATAAATGGCTTTGGACTCATCCATGCAGTATGGACAAGCATGCACGCCAGATGTACTCCACCCCGACATCATCGAATAAGCTGGAAAGTCGTTGATTGTCCACATCAAAGCCGCACGAAGCTGAAAGTTTTGCCTCTTGGATACGTCGTATGTCTGGATTCCATCTTCCCACAATAACTTTAGCTCGTGTATCAATGGCTGCAGGTACAGGTCAATCTTATGTTTTGGATTGTTAGGGCCTGGGACAATCACCGTTAAGAACATGTACTGTTTCTTCATGCACATCAAGGGCGGAAGATTGTATGGAGTTAGTATTACGGGCCAACATGAATATTATTGTCCCGAGTTGCCGAATGGATTGAAACCATCTGTACACAACCCCAGTCTCACATTTCTTATCTCCCTTGCAAAACCCGGATGCGTCGCGTTGAAAGTTAACCAGGCCTCACTATCCGAGGGGTGACACATCTCTCCATCCTCTGAACGGTGCTCCGCATGCCACCTCATGTGGCTGGCAGTAGTCGCAGAAGCATACAACCATTGTAGCCTAGGACCGATGGGAAAGTAGTGGAACTGCTTTCTGGTAGTGTTATCAGATACCCATCTTGAAACCCCACACTCATCACATTGTGGCATACTCGCTGTGGGGCCCCAATAAATTATACACCCATTGACACAACAATCAATCTTCTCTACCGGCAATCCAAGAGCCAAAATTTGTTTCTTCGTATTGTAAAAACTTGTTGTCATCCGATTATCTTTCGGCAACAATTCAATGATGAATTGACATAATTCATCATAAAGTCTCTCTGGAATACGAAAGTCTGTCTTCAGGCTAGACATCCTTCCTATGACCGACATCTGAGTATGCGTTTCACAGCCAGGGTACAGAGGTAAGTTGGCGGCTCTTAACATTTCAAAGAACTGTCTTGATTGGGGGTTCGGATCTTCATCAATATGTACGGGCGAGTATGGTACATTAGCGACGACATCATCATGATGCGGTAGAAAATGATGATGTGTATCCGGAAAAGTACTCGCTACTACATCGTACACCATTTGTGCATACGGATTTTGAACCGTGTTCTGCTGTGGCTCAACCGGAGCCCACTCACTACAAATTGGTGCACCGTCAGAACATTTGTGCAGGTACCAATTGTAGTAGTTTTCAACAAACCCCTTCTTTAACAGATGATCTCTTACGACATCTGGACCCCACAGTCTACGATTACCGCACTTTTTACACGGGCATCTAACTTCAGTTGGATTTTTTTTCTTTGCAAATTGTATAAATTCTTCGACCCCTTCTAAGTATCTAATATTATAAACTCCTTTAGAACTTCGTTGGTACATCCAACTTCTTTCAGCTCGTAAGTCCATTGCTCTGCAAAACAACAAATACCACGTTTATAAGAAATTGTGCCTAATTAATAACAGGTCAAAATTATATCAAAAAAAAAAAAAAACCGGCCAAAATTCAAAGTTTCAAAATACCGACCAATCTGCGACGATTATTACAGTCGGCAAGTGGTCGGTATATAAAAAGTGGTCTGCATCAGTTATTACTGTCAGACTACTTTTGACTGATTTGACGTGTATTACCGACTACTTAGCGACCAAGACGCTAGTCGCAAGTTGGTCGGTAAATATATAAAAAAAAAATTTTAATGAGCTTTTTTCGGACCATTTTTGGGTAAAAATTATAAGTACTAAGTTGAAATAGTGATTTTTCTTATTTATTCTCTCGAATGTACTATAAAAAATTGAAAACGTTTAATATATATTTCTCAAATCTGATGAAATTGAGCATTGTATTTCTTAATTATTCTTTTTCAGTAGTAAACATAAGTAAAATAATTCGATGCTCAATTTCATCAAATTGAGGAAACATATTTTAATCGTTTTTAACACATTTTTATAGTAAGCATACAAGAGAAAAAGTAAGAAAAACAACTATTTCGGTTAAGTACACATTTTTAACACATTTTTACAATTGAAACCGTTAAATCTATATTACTCATCTTGTCTCTCTCTTGTCACATTCGTACTTTATTGAAGAAACTCAAGTACGAATGTGAGGAAGGAAGGGACAAAGTGAGAAACATAGCAAAGAGATACTTGTTTAAAGTAACCAAAACATAGCTAATATCATGCCTAAATTATTTGGATAGAATAAAATACAGAGAAAGTAGCATGAAAGTAGAGATGTAAAATGTAATAAGAACTTACGTTGAGGGGGTATATATAAGAAAACCTGTCAAACTTGCGACTAACTTCCGACCGCCCAGGTAGTCGGAACCAAGTCGGTGAATTTATTTTAAAAAAAATTTGTGTTTTTCCTTGCGACTAACTTGCGACAAACTTGCGACTAACTTGCGACTAACATGCCTGTCGACCACTTTTGAAATTCAAAATACCGACTAACTTACGACCGCCCAGGTAGTCGGAATCTAGTCGGTGAATTTATTAAAAAAAAAATTTAATGAGCTTTTTTTCCGACCATTTTGGGGTTAAAATTATAAGTACTAAGTTAAAATTGTGTTTTTCCTTAAATATTTCCTCGTATGTACTATAAAAAATTGAAAACGTTAAATATATGTTTCTCAAAACTGAAAAAATTCAGCATCGTAAATTTTACTTTTTATGAGTCTACTAAGAAGAATTTTTTCATTGCATGGCATTGGATCCTCCATAGTGCACTTTACAGCCTAGAAAATACTCCCTCCAATTCACCACTAAGTTCCTATATGTTTTTTGACACTATTCATATCGTAAAACAAATGAGAACTACTTAATGGTGAATTGGAGGGAGTACAATAGGCCGTAATTACCACTATCGAGGAAAACCAACGCCCTGCAAATCGAAAATTATTCTTTTTCAGTTGCAAATATAAGTAAAATAATACGATGCTAAATTTTCTCAGATTTTGAGGAACATATTTTAATCGTTTCTAACACATTTTTATAGTAAACATACAAGACAATAAGTAAGAAAAACAAATATTTCGGTTAAGTACTCATAATTATTACAACAAAATGACACAAAAAAAAACTCATAAAATTTTTTTTTACAATAAATACAACCATTAAATTTATATTAATCAATTCATCCCACCCTTCTCCCGACAAAGTTCGTACGTTTAATATCAAATTTTGCCATTTTTTTATTACGATTGAACCGTTAAATTTATGTTTCGCAATTTGTCCCGTTCTTCCCACCCTCACACTTGAGTGAAGAAACTCGAGTGTGAGAGTGAGGATGAACGGGGCAAATGAGAAACATGCCAAAGACCTTTAGACCACTTTTTACAATAAATGGAACCGTTAATTTTATATTTTTCAACTTGTCCCTCTCCACCTCCATCCCCTACTTGATCAACACTCAAGCAGGAGATGGAAGAGGAGAGGGACAAAGTGAGAAACAGATCGAGTTTTAGAGAGAAAGTTAAGAGTAGAGAGAGTTGTAGGAAATGTGAGAAGAGTGACGTTAAGGGTGGGTATTTATAGACAAAATCAGGAAGTTTCCGACTAATTAACGACCAAGACCTGGTCGGAATCCAGTCGGCACACAATGAGTTTTTTTACAGGTTTTTGCGGTTTTTTTAAATTTTTTTTAGAACTTTTGCGACTAACTACCGACAACATAGGTAGTCGGAGAACTTGCGACTAACTTTTGGGTCGCAATTCCGTCAGAATTTTGCTACCATATCCTTTCAGTAGGAATTTAGTCGGAATTTCCGACTACTCGCTAGTAGTCGGTAAAATAGTCGGTATTTTCCGACTAAAAACGGGTAGTCGGTAATGTTAGTCGCAACTTTGCAAATTTTTTGTAGTGGAAAGATTTTGGGGATATTTAATTTGTGTGTGCATAGTCTCCTTTGTTTTTTTTTTGAAGGAAATTTGATTAAACATGACGAGTAGATTTCTCATTTTTCACTAGTTATTAATTACATGAAAAAGAATTGCGTTATATTTTGATGCTGAATAAACTTATATTTTGTTATGTTTGTTTTGTGATAGGTCATGGTGACTGCCATTTCAAGTGTGTTCCACCTTTGTCAAAATGATGCATTTTTAAGAACAACAAATTTTCCTTCGTAATGGTTGTATCATTTGTACTCTTGAAAATGAGAAATTAACGGTCATGTTTTTTATGTTTGGCAATTGAGTACTTGAAATTTTTGATGTTATTTTCTCGTTTAAATTTTTATCTTATCTCATGGTCAGATTAAAACTTAAATTTTTATCTTATCTAATGGTCAGATTAAAACTTTGCTGACATATCCAAATTTTTGTGATTTTTGAGTTTTAAATTGGTTTTTTTGAGTTATTATTATAATCTATGATTATTTTTTAAATTTTAATAGTTGAGTTTAATACTGTATAGTTACGACTAGTTGTTTTAGTGAAATATAATAAAAAAAAACTATATTTAAATTTTTAATAAAAAATATACAAATGGCATTTGTAGTGAACAAAATTGTTATTCCTTTGCATCTAGTTAATAGTTATCAAACTACTAACTAGTCAAAAAGATATTCATTCGATCGGATCATTGAGTTGACTTTGAGTTAAAGGTTTTGGGTCAATTTAAAATCAAATTTTGTGTCCATAAATTTTTTATATATTTTAAAAATTCATTGTGAAATCGAATTTCAAGTCAGGTTAATTCATCAAATCGTGGAGTCTATTTTAAACATTTTGCACACCACATGATGCCTTAGATACAAATTTTCATTACTAAGGCCTTTAGCCCTTCACCCAAATTAAAATTTTCAACTAAACCAATCATATTATCATCATTCCAAAAGTAGTCCAGGTTATTAGAATCGAGATTCTACCTAGGATCACTGAGGGGATAAGATTGAAATCGGTAGAATCGGATCGTATGATCGCGTGATTCTATAAATAAGCATTAATGTTTTTTGGAATACTTATTATCAATTATATTTGTTCTCTTTTTAAGGTTTTAAGGTGTAAGTAAAAATATATTTGACTTTATCTATTAATTTTTGCAAAAAAATACTTTTAATTATTATTTTTAAACTGTAAATCAAGAAAAACTTGAATTTTATAAAGGGAATTGATATAATTATTATATGTAAGTGAAACTTGCATTATATGAAAAAAATTTACGATTGAAACTATCTTTGTAGGATCGGATTGTTGGATCGTAGTATCGTAGTATCATGTTATGATCCTAGCATCTAAATTCTTGATATAAGTAGGATCGCACGATTCTACCACATTAAGATCCTACCTACAATCCGAATCGGTCGCCTATTTATGGATCGTAAGATCATAGAATTGTAGATCAGAATTGAAATTCTGATTACTATGGTCCATATGAAGTGCCCGGAATACCACACAAACACCAAAGGAAGCACTTCTTACTTAGCTTTGTACACAAATCCGGCCATGTACCAGTACCTACCATTTATTAAATATCTTAAACTACGTCAGATTAATTAAGTACAAACCAAGATCTCAATCCTAAACTTATACACTACAAAAATTTTGCAAAGTTGCGACCAAACTTACCGACTACACCTATTTAGTCAGAAAATACCGACTATTTTACCGACTACTCGCCTGTAGTCGGAAATTCCGACTAAATTCCGACTGAAAGGATATGGTAGCAATATTCCGACGGAATTGCAACCCAATCGTTAGTCGCAATTGCTCCGACCACTTGTTTGGTCGGTAGTTAGTCGCAAAAGTTGTAAAAAAATAAAAAAAAACTGTAAAAAAACCTGTAGTTGGCCGACTGGTTTCCGACCAGTTCTTGGTCGTTAATTAGTCGGAAACTTCCTGATTTTGTCTATAAATACCCACCCTCAACGTCATTTTTCTCACTTTTCTTTCACCCTCTCTACTCTTAACTTTCTCTCTAAAACTCGATGTATTTCTCACTTTGTCCCTCTCATCTTCCATCTCCTGCTTGAGTGTTTATCGATCAAGTAGGGGATGGAGGTGGAGAGGGACAAGTTGAAAAATATAAAATTAACGGTTCCATTTATTGAAAAAAGTGGTCTAATGGTCTTTGGCATGTTTCTCACTTGCCCCGTTCATCCTCACTCTCACACTCGAGTTTCTTCCTTCAAGTGTGAGGGTGGGAAGAACGGGACAAATTGCGAAACATAAATTTGATATTAAATGTACGAACTTTGTCGCGAGAAGGGTGGGATGAATTGATTAACATAAATTTAATTGTTGTATTTATTGTAAAAAAAATTTTAATGAGCTTTTTTTTGGTGCCATTTTGTTGTAATAATTATGAGTACTTAACTGAAATATTTGTTTTTCTTACTTATTGTCTTGTATGTTTACTATAAAAATGTGTTAGAAACGATTAAAATATGTTCCTCAAAATTTGAGAAAATTCAGCATCGTATTATTTTACTTTTATTTGCTACTGAAAAAGAATAATTTCAATTTGCAGGGCGTTGGTTTTCCTCGATAGTGGTAATTACGGCCTATTGTACTCCCTCCAATTCACCATTAAGTAGTTTCTATTTGTTTTACGATATGAATAGTGTCAAAAAACATATAGGAACTTAATGGTGAATTGGAGGGAGTATTTTGTAGGCCGTAAAGTGCACTATGGAGGAGCCAATGCCATGCAATGAAAAAATTATTCTTAGTAACTCATAAAAAGTAAAATTTCACGATCTTGAATTTGATTTGAAACATATATTTAACGTTTTCAATTTTTTATAGTACATACGAGGAAATATTTAAGGAAAAACACAATTTCAACTTAGTACTTATAATTGTAACCCCAAAATGGCAGGAAAAAAAAGCTCATTAAAATTTTTTTTTAATAAATTCACCGACTGGATTCCGACTAGTGAATAGTCGTAATAAAAAATGTGTTAAAAACGATTAAAATATGTTTTTAACTTTGTCCCGCTCTTCCTCAGGCTCGTACATGGTTAATTTCAATCGAGTACGAGTCGGAGAAGGGTGGGATGAAGTGATAAACATAAATTTAATGGTTCAATTTAATATAAAAAAAATTATAATGAGCTTTTTTTTTGTGCCATTTTGTTGTAATAATTATAAGTACTTAACCGAAATAGTTGTTTATCTTACTTATTGTCTTGTACGTTTACTATAAAAATGTGTTAAAAACGATTAAAATATGTTTCTCAAATCTAAGAAAATTAAGCATCGTATTATTTTACTTAGATTTGCTACTGAAAAAGAATAATTTTCGATTTGCAGGTGTTGGTATTGCGCAACAGTGCAAGGTGATTACGGCCTATTGTATTTTCTAAGGTTGTAAATTGCACTGTTGCGTAGCCAACGTCTGCAATGAAAATATTATTCTTAGTAGCCTTGCTAAAGTAAAATATACGATGCTAAATTTTCTTAGGTTTGAGAAACATATATTTAACGTTTTCAATTTTTTATAGTACATACGAGAAAATATTTAAGCAAAAACACTATTTGAACTTAGTACTTATAATTTTTGTAGTCGCAGGTGAGTCGGACAATAGTCGGTAAAATTCCTGATTTTTCTATAAATAGCCATCAACGTAAATCTATCTTACATTTTACATTTTACCTCCTTACTTTCTCTCTACTTTATTCTCTCCAAATATTTTAGGTATGATAGTAGATATGTTTTGCTTATTTTAAACAAGTAGATGCTTGCGTTGTTTTTTACTTTGCCCCTCTCTTCTTCGGATTCATACTTGGTTAATTTCAATCGAGTATGAATTTGGGAAGAGAGGGATGAATTGAAAACAATAAATTTAATGAGTTTGAGTATGGTTCTATTTGTTGTAGAAAAAAAAATTTAATAAGGTTTTTTTTGGTGCCATTTCGTTATAATAATTATAAGTACTGAACCTAAATAGTGGTTTTTCTTACTTATTCTCTTTTATGCGTACTATAAAAAAATTTAACGTTTTCAATTTTTCATAGTACATTCGAGAGAACAATAAAGAAAAACAACTATTTTTTCATAGTACTTATAATTTTTACCCAAAAATGGCCCGAAAAAAACCTTATTAAATTTATATATAAATCCTAGGCTAACTGCGACGGAAATATTGGTCGCAAAGTAGTCGGTAAATAAAAACGTCAATTGGTCAAAGTATAGGAACAATAAATGAGGCGAGCGACTTTATTTATCCGAACCACTTGCGCAGGAAATATTGGTCGAGGTTGGTCGGTAATTTTAAAATTAATTTTTGAGGTTCCTTTTTTTTGTGAAAATATTTTTATAAGCGTGGTATTTGTTGTTTCTTGGGGCAATGGACTTACAAGCGAAAGAAGTTGAATGTACCGGTGATGTTCTAAAGTAGTTTATAATATTAGATATTTAGAAGGGCTCGAAGAATTTATACAATTTGCAATGAAAAATGAGAAGAAGTTAGATGTCAGTGTAAAAAGTCGCGGTAATGTCGTAGAGTGTGGGCTCGGATTAGTAAGAAATCATCTGTTAAAGAAGGGGTTTGTTGAAAACTACTACGATTGGTACGCACAAATGTTTTGGCAGTTGCACCAATTTATCTTGATTGGCTCGGTTGAGCCCACAGAACCGGTTCAAAATCCTATGCACAAATGGTTGCGATCGTGGCAGTACTTTTCCGGATACACATCATCATTTTCTACCGCATTTTGATGATGTCGTCAGTAAATGTACCATATTCAGTCGCCTGTACATATTGATGAAGATCAGAACCCCCAAGCAAGACAGTTCTTTGATATGTTAAGACGCCACTTACTATGTACCACGGTTGTGAAAGCGCATACTCGGATGTGGTCATAGGAAGGATGACAAGCTGAAGGCAGGACTTTTGTATACGGAGAGACTTTATGATGAATTATGTCAATTCATTATTGAATTTTCTTAGAAAGATAATCGGATGACAACAAGTTTTTACGACACGAAGAAGCAAATTTCGGCTCTTAGATTGCCGGTAGAGAAGATTGACTGTTGTGTTAATGGGTGTATGATTTATTGGGGCACCACAGCAAGTATGACCCAATGTGGTGAGTGTGGGGTATCTAGATGAATATCAGATAATATCCCCATAAAGCAGTTCCACTACTTTCCCATTGGTCCTAGGCTACAACGGCTGTATGCGTCTGCGACTACTGCCAGCCACATGAGGTGGCATGCGGAGCATCGTTCAGAAAATGGAGAGATGTGTCACCCCTCGGACAGTGAGGCCTGGTTGACTTTCAACGCGACACATCCGGGTTTTGCACGGGAGACAAGAAATGTGAGACTGGGGTTGTGTACAGATGGTTTCAACCCATTTGGCAGCTCGGGTCAACAATATTCATGCTGGCCCGTAATACTAACTCCATACAATCTTCCGCCCCTTGATGTGCATGAAGAAGCAGTACATGTTCTTAACGGTGATCGTCCCGAGCCCTAACAATCCAAAACATAAGATTGATCGTACTGCGCCATTGATACATGAGTTAAAGGCTGTTGTGGGAAGATGGGATCGGACATCGGCGTATCAGAAGCGAGAACTTTCAACTGTGCGGCTTTGATGTGGACAATCAGCGACTTTCGGCTTATTCGATGATGTCGGGGTGGAGTACATCTGGCGTGCACGCTTGTCCTTACTGCATGGATGAGTCCAAAGCCTTTTATTTAAGACCCAACAAAAAGTGAGTTGGTTTGACTCCACAGGAGATTTTAGATGATGCAGCCCCTTTCGTAGAAGCAGGGTGCGTTTAGCGTGGAGTTCTTGAGAAGGATGTTATGCGACATCGTGCGGAAATGAGCTTTTAGAGATTTGGATCGTTTAGGGTTTTATGGGTGTTTGAAGGCGATCTGGTGAGTACATGGCTGAAGTCGATAAACATTGTGTTGGATGGAAGAAGAAGTATTTTTGGGATTTGCGTCTTTGGAGCACAAACATGATCGTCACAACCTTGGCGTGATGCACATTGAGAAAAACTTCTTGATAACATTTTCAACACAATAATGGTGTGGGGGAAAAACTAGGATCATCTCAAGGCCGTCAAGATTTAGTGAGCTTCGGGATCCGTCGAATTGCACCCGATGGGTTCTACCATCCCAAGCATCATACACACTAAGCGAGAGAACAAAGGGTTGTCCTTCTAGATTGGCTTAAAACTCTAAGATTTCCGATGGTTATGTTTTCCAATTTAGCGGGAATATCGACATGGCTAAACATCGGATATTTGGGATGAAGAGTCATGATTGCATGTGTTCATGCATGGCTGATTCAATAGCATTTAGGGAGTTCTTTGCCGACCAAAGTTTGGGAAGCACTACTGAAGTTAGTACGTTCTTTAGAAGTCTTACTTCTCAGAAGATATCTGCTTGAGATATGTGGAGGTTGAGCGAGAATGCGATGGTGCTATTGTAAGCTAGAGACTATATTTCCTCCAACATTCTTGATGTTATGGAACATCGCACGTTCACCTAACTACGAGGCAAAATTCTTGGTCGAGGTACAATATAGGTGGATGTATCCCTTTGAGAGGTAACTACTATTACATGTCTAAACTAAGTATTATTTCATTTTTTGGTCACTTTTTACATGTCTTAATATTTACTACTAGGATTAAATTACAGGTATCTTCGACATTTAAAGCTTAATGTCAAAAACAAGGCGCATGTTGAGGCCTCGATCTGTAACGCATATCTTACAGAAGAAGCATCATACTTTGTCTTGCATTACTTTGGGCCAGACATTGGATGCAGAGTTAGAGATCTTCCTAGAAACGATGACAAATGCTTTGATAACGTGAGATCGGGTGTTTTGTCCATATTCACACACCCAATCAAATTTCATGGGCGGGGTAAGGCTCTTATCTTTGGATGAAGCGAATCTCAACATTCTTTCGGACTTATGTTTCTTGAAATTGTCGAGGTGAATCAATTTTATGATCGATTCGTACACTTAATCACAAAGTACGAACCCGATCTAAAGCGAGCAAGTTGACCATGTGGTCAGAACCGGTTGCTGGTTTAAGCAGTTGTGAGTACACCTTTACCATGCGTAATTTGTTGTGTAGCGATATTCGAATTAACATTGAATTATTGATTTTATATGCGGTCTAGGGGCCGGGTTTCTTGGCGGTGTGGATAATCTGGATATTCTAAAGGACCTGTGAGGGACCTTGCGAGAAGACGTCGCTATGATGTTTATTCGTGAATGGTTATAGATTTCACCGTATCTCCATTCATAAAAGAAATCATTGAAACGGCGGGGTGTGCGTGAAATCTGATGATAACGGTCCGGATGTAAGCGATTTTTATGGTAAGTTAGAGGATATTATAGACCTCGAGTATCGAGCACTTCAATTAAAAGGTCACTTTGTTCAAATGTCAATGGTTTGATCGGACTACCACGGATCAGCCCGTAGATGCGAGAATCCATCCAGCGTTACAAGGCGGTTGGCGTTCATATTGATCGATCCTATAGAAAGTTGATCCTTTTGTGCTAGCTAGTCAGCTTCCCAAGTTTATTATTTACCTTATCGCTTAAGGCAAAACATGAAAGATTGGCATTGTATGCAAAGTCGAGATCAAAGCAATTGAGGAGACGCTTTCCAACTGAGAGAAATCCTGGATTTTGTGGCGAATGAAGATGTTTTTGATGCCAAGATCGAGCGGATTGCGTGATCGGTGGAAGCTGTTACACCTAGGGAAACGGTTCATGATGTCGATGAAAATGAAGACACCGACGAAGATCTTGTACTATCTGACGACGATGATGTCGATGACAATTATGTTACCCAATAATAAGTTTTTAATAATTATAGGTTTATTTATTA
This sequence comes from Amaranthus cruentus, assembly GCA_019425755.1. Classification (NCBI taxonomy): domain Eukaryota; kingdom Viridiplantae; phylum Streptophyta; class Magnoliopsida; order Caryophyllales; family Amaranthaceae; genus Amaranthus; species Amaranthus cruentus. The sequence goes on along the minus strand of CM033457.1, from coordinate 5,877,867 downwards.
TTATCAAACATTTTTTAGTTTTTTTAATCGTTTGTTTATTTTTATAAAGTTACTTTAGCTCGTAATTTTTGTATCTTTTAATCTCGTATTTACAATTTTAATAATTATAAAATGATAAGTATCATATAATAATAATAATAATAATAATAATAATATTCAATAATAATAATAATAATAATAATAATAATAATAATAATAACAATAATAATAATAATAATAATAATAATACAAATCAGAAATCCAATTCAAAAAGGCGCGAATTTTTTTTTTTTCGAAATTCCGACCACTCACCGACTACTTGCCAGTCGCAGAGTAGTCGGTAATTTGAAATTAGAAAGCTTCCTAGAGAAGCTTCTCTGATTGTCAGACGCATTGGGAAAGAAAAAAACTTTTCAGTATACCGACTAAACTTCGACTAGCCTCCAGTCGCTAATTAGTCGGTGTACTGAAAAGGTTTTTCACTTTCGAGGTTTTCTGAAAAGTTACTGTTGGCAATCAATGTGGTACGTAAAACATCCCACCGACCAGCCACCGACTAATTTTTAGTCGCAAAGTAGTCGGTGCACTGAAAAGTTTTTACTTTTCAACGTCTTCTGAATAGTTACTGTTGGCATTCAATGAAGTAGGTTAAAAATATCACCAACAAGATACTGACTATATTTTCGTCGCAAATTAGTCGGAATTTAGGTGATATATAAACCAGCACTTCACCAAAAAATCGAACATTTTCATTTCCTAAATCCCTTTGGTTCGTCGTTTTCTTCTTTCTTTCTTTCTCTCATTCCTACTACATTCCTACTACATTCCTACTAACTCCTCATCTCCGACGGGTTTTTGGGTCATACTCCGACTACTGAATCTCAACTACACTCCGACTATTAAAGGTTAGTCTTCTTTTTAATTTTTTTTTTGAAATTTAGATTAAATACATGTTTTTTAGGGTTTGATGGTTTGATTATGAGAATGATTATGAACATGATTTTTTTTGTTTTTTGTTATTTGTTTATTGTATGAAATCAGGGTTTTTAATTATTAAAATTTCGAATATTCGGACTATCTTGCATGAAATTAGGGTTTATTGCATGTAATTTCTTATATTTTTTTACGTGTTATTTTCGTCAATTTCTGGTTTTTTAGGGTTTGATTTTCTAATATTTCAATTTCTTTTTTTAAGTTTATGGTTTACTATGAAATAAACATCATAAACATGTAATAATCTTGCATGAAATTGTTTATTTACATGTTTTTTTTGTTTAGTAATCTTGCATGAAATTAGGGTGTTTCTGAGTTTTTAGGGTTTATATTTCCGATTTTTTGTTTTTCTTTTATGTTCGACATTATTGGTTTTTTTAGGGTTTACATGTTTAATCTATGTATACATTATTTTTTGATTTTTTTTTTGTTCGACATTATTGGTTTTTTTAGTTTCGTCGGTACCACGGCATCTGGCGTTCGACCCTCCCATCGCTACTCGATCTCAGCCTGAAGCTGAGCCTCATGATATATCGCTCTCTCACCCTTCTCAGGGTTTAGAGGAGCATTTTTGAGTCGATTTTAGGAGGCGAGAGCGTCACTCCTCTCGGTGTCGTCGCGTGCCGCAGCATCCGCTAGGATACGAAGGTTGACCTTGTGCGAGGCGCGCGTAGATGACTTTGTCCATGTGCGCGCATCCACTTCCACCCTACCATGGGTGCGCGGCGCCGCGTTTGCCCGAGGCGGTGGCGGCCAAATATCCACGTCCATCAGTAGGGCGTTTGAGAGCCTACAAGATCCTAATGGATGGGCTTGGAAGCACCTATCTAGGCAAACTATCGAGTTTTATTGGAACCACTTTCAAGTAAGGCTATGTACTTCATTTCTTCATTATTTGATTAACTTTTTATTGACTTGCTTTGTTATACTAATACTGATTGTTTTAATCGTTTCAGAAACAATGGGCTTGGTGTAACACCCCGCAAATTTTAATGTTATTCATTTATAATTTAAATCGTGTTTAAAAATAATTTTTTTTATAGATTATTATTAAACATCGGAAATTTAACATTTGGAACCCATAAATATTTATTAACTAAACGTTGAACACGTCTAATTATACGGGAGATTAAAATTTATAGGCTTCGTGAGTAGTATAGCCTAAAGTAATTGTGGGTTAGGGTTTGTGAAATCTAAACCCCTCTAGTTTGAGTGAGCCGTCACCCACATACTCTTCTCCATCTCTTAGCTCTCTTCTTCTCTCTCTCTCTCTTCCTCTTTGAGCCATCACTCAGCGGTCTTTCGCCATCAAGGACGCCAGGGCGGTCCCCACGAATACCACCAATCCGTGACCACCTCCCCACCGAAGCGAAGCGGCCGGCCGAGGGCTGGAATCCTCCCAAAGCGAGCAACATAGTCTTTGCGTTTTTACCCAACGCGCCAAGGTGCCCATCTCCCTCTTCTCTCATTTTCCCCATTGTAAGCCATGTTCCTTCCTCTTTGTGAGCAATCTCTTACCCATTTTAAGTTTGTATATTGTGATATTTAATCTCTTATTATTTAGATAGTTTAATTTGTTAAATTTGAACATGATATCTTGATTTTTTAAGATCTATATAATAATGAATGTAAAGGTAGTGTTTTGGTGTTAATTTCATTGAATCTTATTATGGGTAGTAGTTAAATGTGGTGTTTTTGAACATGATTTGATTAAGGTTTGATTTTAGGATGAAATTGTTGATAGTATGTGCTTTTATGTTACATTAGTGGTGTGATGATTGAATTGGATAATCTTATAAATTGTCTTAAGACTTAGTTTGGTTGATTAGGATGTGTTGGTGATAGTTGTTGATGGGTATAGTTGTTAGCCCACATAAGTAGTGGCCATTTTTGTTTATGTACCATTAATTATAATAATGTAAGTGGAAATTTTGATATCTAGTGTTGGGAATTAAATGATAATAATAATTACTAAGAAAGATTAAGGTCGCGATTGTCATTAATGAAAGCATTGACGTGGTTATAGTCGTTTGATGAGGTGGTTAGTTTTGAGCTTGGTTGTTATATTGATATGTTCAATTGTGATGCTAAATTATACGACTTTGACCCAAGTTATACGAATCGTTATTGATTCGTCAAGCTACAAATTTAATTTATTCGTAATCGTTTTACTCTAAAAACCTTGGAAAATTAATAAATCACTACTACCATGAGTGATATGATTGTTATTGAGTGTAACATCATACATTATGTGTTCTTAAACTTTCCCATTAGTAGCTTGATTAGAGCGCACAAGCATAGGGTTGCGTCCTTTCACTTGAACCTATCTTGGTATAGAATCGATTGGATTCTAATGTTATGGTTTGATTGAAATTCATGGAGTAGTTCATATGTGAACATAGGTGAATTTATTGCATGAGTGCGTTTAGAATGAGTATTAGCTTGAATCGAAACTTGTTTGGCTAATGGTGTGTATTTTGTATGAGTCGGTGCTTCTTAAATGATGTGAAATAGGCTTATTAGTCTTACTTTAAACGTGTATAGGTGTCCGGTTCTTAAGAGGGGTGTAAGAACCTCCGTCGAAGTGATTTTTTTTGCGGCTTGTTATCTTGCAGTTGCAGGTAAGTACACGCAGTAGTTAATTCTTGCACGCATCTTGAATATGTTTTCTCTGCGTAACAATATTATATGAGCTAAATAGGGTTGTTATTAAGTTAGTGCTACAAGTGTGAATCAGTTGTAGAGATGGTAGAGAATGGGTTGTAATATCGCAAGAGTAAGATGTTGGATTTATGAAGTTGGAATGGGAATGAGACCCTTATTGCGAGATATTAAGTTGGATAATTACTGTGACTCCACGGATTGGTACCCATTGGATTAGTTCAGGAGGCATGGACCATCTATATATGGTTATGCGAGGTATGATCATACTTTGCCATTGGCAGCATAGCCATCACAGTCCTTAGGGAGGTGTTGCCATGTGGGTCTTGCAAACCTAATATGGTGGCCTCTAGTCCGATATATATATATATATATATATATATATATATATATATATATATATATATATATATATATATATATATATATATATATATATATATATATATATATATATATATATATATATATATATATATATATATATATATATATATATATATATATATATATATATATATATATATATATATATATATATATATATAAATATTTGAAGTGGTTAAGCTCTTGGTTCAAGTGATACAGGCGTTATGAAGTCGAAAGAAGTGAAGAAAATGGAATTGTCAGTGAGAAGTAGGAACTGATGTTCAGTGATTATGATTGGCACTTGGAGTGTTGTGAAATCACCCTCATTTTATGACATACTTTATTGATGCAAATTAGGCCTTATTACGATATGATGTTACTTACTAACGTGTACTGTTTGTTTTCTTTGTCGATGGCTCGTCTTTGATGGCCCTGCTATGACGCGTTGATTTATAATCTTACGTTGAGCAGCGGGGACATCATAGATAGACATTACAGGTGATGGAGCTTCTATACATTGCATACGGGGGGAGTGAGTGAGAACCTTGAAGCGTGCAACGCTATATATTTGTTTTCGACGCTACATGTAGTTTCTTTGCATTTATAATTGTTTATGTTTTTGGCTTGAGGCACATGTCCTCCTTGTTGTATAAGTTATCTCCGCTGCGCAGTAACTTGCATGATTCTAAAGTACTAAGTCTTTCTAAAATGCAAGCGTCGACATGGAACCACGATCCATGCTTAGCATGTCGACAAAGGATTTGGCGATGTCTCTTCCGCCGTGATCTTTGTTATGAGGTTATTGATGCCTCTTCTTCATGATGATTTTCTCTTATTGTTTAATCCTCTTGGTGTGTGAAATTTCAAGGCAAATGTTGCCGAAATTTCCGTAGGATTTTGTTTGAAAGTTTTTCTATAACCTCTTTAATCAAACTTAAACCTTATCCTCTTTATTTATTCTATTTTATTTTAAATGTAACACCCGAATTTCCTCCGTCCTCCTTCGGTTTTGGTTCCGTTTAGAGGGTCGGAAATTCAGGGGTGTTACACTTGGGATCCCTATATCACTTCTCGGGTGCGCGAGAAGTGGGAGAAGAGGGCCAAGCTCAGGTACAAGGACATTATACATCATCAAAGAAAACTCTATGAGGAAAATAATGAGTACAAGCCCAGCTGGGCGTCGGTGGAGGCTTGGGAGCGATGGGTACTAGCCTGGAAAAGTAAAGAGTTCGAGGCCAGTCGGTCCAGAGGAAGGAGGAACCGTCGCCGGGGCGATGAAGCGGGTGTCGCTGAAGTCACCCATACCGGCGGATCGGTGTCTGCGCGCAGGACATTGCGCATCTTGGTATAACCTTCAACTTGTAATAATTTGATTTATTATTTTTATACGCATAAATATTTAAACTTAATTTCGTATAATCTTCAACTTTGTTATTGTAGGAACAAGAGCAGCAACGCACGCCGCTCTCTTATGAGTTGTTTCTACGCACTCATAAGGTGCGTACAAAGGACGGGTTGCAGTGGGTCAACGAGAAGTCCAAGGCCATAAACATAAGTGGAATTTCTGATCTATATTACTTATTTTTAGATTAGCTTTTTTAGGTTATCATTGAATCGTAGCTTAGTTAGTTTTTTGGTAGGTTAGCGTTTGGTAAATTAAATGTTTTAGAATATTTCTTAGGTTTATTTGATATTGGATTTTGAGGAAATGCTGGTTTGATAGCTGTTTTCGTTGTATATACGCATTATATCTATATTGGCTTCTATTTCAGGGTTTTTTTAAGTTTTGGTTTAGTTAGTTTACAGTCGTTACTCTGCCGAAATTTTTACAGAATATATTGTTTTGTTGTTTAGGACGAATACATTCGTCTCTCTGCCGATCTTCCAGTCGATGCGCCTGATGAGGAGATTAACGACGCCTATTTTCAGGCCGTCAAAAATATCGAATCACAGGAGCCGACGAAGAAGTCCTCCAAGAGTGTGTTTGGTATTGGTGATGCGGCACCGGTTTATTACGCCGATGTTGTAGCGCCGCAGTCTCAATACCAGGCCGCCCCTCCCCCAACGCAAGTGATGAACGAGAGGTTGGATAGTCTACAGCAGGCTATGAACCGAGTTGAGGAACGCCTCAACTCGCACATTTCAAGGGAGGAGCATGATGCACTCATGGAGGCGCATCGGCAGTTGAGGCAAGAGGTCAACAATATGTTCCACTTTATGCGCACTGTATTTGTAGAAAGACAACCTCCTCCGCCTCCGCCTAATTGAGTCCTTGTATTTTATGTTTTTATATTAGTACTTTTATGGTTTAAAACATTTGGTTGTATAACATTATTTTTTACGTGCCTATTATATAATCTTTTATTGCGTTTTTCGTTTTATTTGATTGATAATTTAGGTTTAATATTAAATTAAAAAAACTGGTCAAATGTGGTCAACATCGTTGACCACATTTGACCAGATTTTTTATTTTAATATTATATTTTTTCCGACTAAATTCCGACTATAAATAGTAGTAGGAATTTAGTCGGTACATTTGAGAATCACCTACCATCTGCCGACTACTTACCTACTAAATTATAGTCGGGATCCACAGCCGCCAAATTTTGGTCAAGTTTTGGTAAAATTAAGGTTTGACTTTTCCGACTACTTACCTACTAACATATAGTCGGAGAGTAGTCGGAAAAGGTGATTATATTTTTTTTTTGGGAAAAAAAACTGCCAGTATATTTTAAAAACCCCGCGACTACTCTCCGACTAAATGTGTAGTCGGTATTTGGCGACGGTGTTCTAGTAGGAAAGTGTTCGGTATATGGCTACTAGTTTGCGACTAAACTGTGTAGTCGGAAAAGCGACCAATCTGCTACCACAGCCCTTGTAGTCGGAATTCCGACTAAAATTCCAACTATTTCTTTTTACCGACTATTTTGTATCGACTATCTTGATTTAGTCGGAGGTTAGTCGGTATAGGCGTATACCGACCAACCACCGACTATTTTGTCCAGTCGGAAACGTGCGTTTTTTTTGTAGTGATACCTGCACACTTTAGTAATCCATATCTCAAAAAAAAAAAAACAAATAAAAAAACCAAAATAATTGTATATTAATGTTTGCGTGTATGTAAAAGGTTGAAAAAAATTATTTTATCTCAAGTTTTGGCAATAATAACTAATTTCAGGGATACTTCGAAAACCAAAAAAAAAAAAACTAATTTCTGGCACTATATGCATATTTATAAAATATAAAATAAAAAGTTGCAATACTATAAGTATTGCTTATATCTTTTTCCTCCCACTAGAAGTATATAATAATTGAGATTAGTTAATTCTCTCTATATTGTTGATCAAATTGACCATTTCTTTTTACGTTATTTGCCATCAAATTTTCATGAAACGCAAGTGATAGCATTTGTATAAACTTTTTTCATATCGTAGCATCTAGTTTATGCCCTACTTAACTGTTATAGTATTTTTTTTTTTTAAATTCTTAGTAATTTCCGTTTAATTCACAATTTTAATGTTTCTACCAAGTGTTGGTTGTTGTCGTTATAATTTGCCCTAAATCATTTTATGCGCTCAAATGTTTAATTCACCATTTTGATGTTTAATTTTACCATTATGATATGTTTAATGCACCGTTTAATTCATCAACGCTCTCGAATATAATAATTTTGTTTTCATTCAAATTGTGACCATTTTTGGCAAAAGGTGCCTTAAGCACTATTACATAAGCCATAATTTGAAAAATCATCTTATTTTCTTCATAAATTTCATTCCAATGCATTATCATTAGGAAATGTGGTATCAGGTGGTAATGGAATTTGTGTACAAAAAACTTGCATATAATTTTACAATATAAATATGGTATCAGGTGGTAATTGTACACAAATTGTTGTGAAAAACGAGTTTAAAATGTAGACGTTTAATTACATCGTAAATCAATTTTAAAATGTAACAATTCATTGTCTTAGGCTCTTAGCTTAGGCATGACCCGACCCGATAAAGGCGGGTCGGGTACCCAATCCTGATTGTAGTAAATTTCTAAAACATTAAGCCATCATTCAGGATGCGGGTCGGTGCGTTGGGTCAAATGGGTCGAGTGTTTTAGAACACACCCCTAGTTGATGAGATATGTATGTAAAGACAATTACTATTAATGCAATGTTCGAGTTCAAAAGCTTGAGAAATAATAGCAACTTCATTTAACATCTTGAAAGGTCAATTGGCAACAAACTAAAGTAAAGATTGAATTATTAATAAAAATTCAAAAGGTGTAATTGTTGGCAGTTAATGGAAAATAGATTAGGTTATTATAAAGAATGAAGATAATGATAGATAACCTGATATAGCAGATCATTTTCTGAAGTGCCTATAGACAATAAACTAAAAACAAAAATTATATTATTAACCAAAATTTCAAAAAAATGGAATTATATGCAGGTAATGGTAAATAAATTTTGGATTATTCACACAATTTTTCATTTTTCAAAAAAGATAAATATAAGTCTACTTGTTAATGCAAGCTAGGTTTGGTGTTCTAGAAAAGTGATTAGATTAGAGCAAAATTTATTGAAAGTGAGAAAAGAGGTGTTGAAAGCAGAGGGCATTCCAACAATAAGAAAGTGCAAGTGTCAACAAGTATGCTATGGATCATTGAGCACTCGCGCACTTGCTTTGAATTCCCCTCTTTTCAATATTATCCGCCACTTTTATTTACTTTCAACACACATGCATAATATTACTCCTAGTCCTATTGGCAACTAAATTATTTTCCACCCAACCATCTTTATTACCTAACTTCAATGTATCATCTTCAATATCTTTTAAGATTTTAGGATTTATATATAATTGCTGATGTCATCACTTTAAAAATTATTTATGTGTGATTTTTTCAAAAATTTTTTTTCCTCTAAAACTCAATGATGATGCTATTGTTTTTATTACTAATATTTATATTTTTGACTTTTATATTTTCTAATTATGACTATAATATTATAAATATTAATTAATTTTTTACATATTAAGTCATACTATGATTTAATATTTATGACTATAATATTAGCTTGAAATTAATTTTTTACTTATCAATTTTTTAATACGTAAAAAATTAATTAATATTTATAAATAATTAAAAGAAAATAAAATAAAGATATTGGCAACTAAATTATACTTGGTCGGTATTAATTTTTTAATGTCTCGACTGTAATTATTCTCACAAAGTTTTGGTTACTTCATAAAATCATAATATGTCTCATCATGATTATGATTAGGGTCAATCTATAACTACAAAAGAAGAGGGGGTCAGAAAATCTCTCAATGTGAGAATAATTACAGTTGAGAGAATTCCGAAACAAAAGAAAAAGAGCTGAATTTACAAGTCTACATCTAACAACTCAAATTGGACTATTAACATAAATAAAAATATTTAAAATAATTAGATAAGTAAATAAATAAGTAAATAGGTGATCATCTAAATTGACAAGGAATTAGAATAGAAGTAGATCAAATTCAGTGTAGTTTTCAAGAATACAATTTTTAGATAAGAGGTTAAAAGTTAAAATTTTAATCTCTAATTTGATAATTGATAGAATTTAGAAAATGAGCCTAGGCAGCCCAAACAAGGAGGAGAACAAGTAGTGCACTCATAAACCCAAAGAAGATTCACAACTAAAACCAATTGGTAATAGTAGGAGTTACTCCTTGAGTATATAAAGTGATGCATATTCTTCTCTTTCTCCGATGTGGGACAACTTACATGTGGGTAACATATGAGCACTTTAACAATAATTATTTAAATATTTTAAACTTATACAACTGAATATCTGCTAGTGACACGTAAATCCACTATAAAGTATAGTAGTGAATTATAGAAGTGTTTGTTTTCTAATTAACGTTCACTATAAATACAAAATAGAGCATTTTAGAAAGAAGATATACTTATAACTACAGAAAAAGCATGGGTCGTGCTTCAATCTTTTCACTTACATGTCTCTGTCTCTTTATTTTGGTCCTAAAATTAGCTGGTATGAATTAAGATCTTCACTTCCATTTATTATTATCTTTTTTTTTTTTATTATCATGCATGTTTTTACTCCTTCAATTGAATTTTCTGATAAAAAGAAGGCAAATTCGCCATCGCAGCTGTTGCATAAAAAAGAATCCGACATTTTGATTCATTGGATCTTTTAAAACTTTCAAATCGATTAGGAGCTAAAGAGGCAGGACTGGATTAGGGTCATCATCTGATCTTACTTATAATTCTTAAACTTTAACATTATGCTTGGATAGTAAATTTATTAGGCCGTGACAATTCGTCACATAATCTCATTGTGGCCCATTGGCGAAGCTACATGGGGCCGGGGGCCGGCGGACGCCCGGCCCCCTTGCCGAAAATGCAAGTCTTTATAATTTTGGCTTTGGCCCCCTTACTAATATGATATATAGTTTAAAGAGTGTAAAATTAACAATAATTATTATAATTCAATGGTTGGAGTAACACATTTGTACTTAAAGGTTAAGGGATCAAATCTTCATTTAAACAATTATTTTTTATAGACTAATAGATTTATACTATAATGTCATTACTATTTATCTTTCATAATTACATTCATCATTTTTAATGTGCGTTTATATATTTCTATCTTAATTTTAATAGTGTCTTTTTTGGAGAATTAATAGGCAACTATAGAGAGTCAAAAACACTAGTTTTTTCAAACATAATAATTATAGGGAAGCTTCAACTCTATTTATAGTTAAATATAATTTTTGCAATGATTCAAGTTCATTTCAGTCTATATGATTTTAATATATTCATAGCTTAACTAGTGTCTAATGGTGTTCGTTCGGTCATCGTTGATTTCGGGTTAGGTGTTTCAAGTGGGCTTGCAATCGAATTTTGTGTCCATATTGTTCTTCATAATTGTAAATTTTTAAAATCGAATCAAATCGGATTCGGTTACAATGTCGTGTAAAATTTGAGTCAACGTGTTTCTTTCTAACACCTCTATTTTTTATATAGTAAATTTTGTTTTCTAGTATATCGACAATTTGGCCCCCCCTAAATCAAAATTCTGGCTTCGCCCCTGCCGTAGCCCACTCGTGTGGACACGGGAAACCCGTGGGCTCGGGCCCACACACCCACGGGTCAAGAGCGTTGACTTGCACATACACTCGGTGAGGTTCATTGTTTCCCAAAACCATATGGCCTTAGGAAATAGGAAGATTAGTCCACCAACTATATATGCAAGTCAACAACCCACTATTTTATCGATGTGGGATCTTGTCTCACATGTGAAGTATTTCCAACAAAATTAAGAGAAAAGAGAAAGGAGGGAAAGGAGGGGAAGGGGAATGAAAGGAAGGAAAAAGGATAGGGGGGGTAAGGAGGGAGACGGGCGAAGTTGGGAATCTAAGTTAGTGATAGAAGTTTCCGGCGCACGCGGAATTTGTAGTTGGACCCAAATAAATATTGCATTTTATTTATTGAATACAAATATTATGCTTACATCATAATTTGTACAAGAATTAATATTTTTGGTGGCACACTTGTTCCGCACCTATACACTTTTCACTGATAATTTTATGTAAGCTCCATGTATCATCAATCTCTCATATTTTGGTGTGTATTCGCATCGTCACTTTTTGTGAGCATACTCTTACTTTTTTGTTGTGTGAAATAAGTCTATTTGATTTTGGCTTTTTCTCACCACCCCTCTCTTTAATTGGCTATCTTTTTATAGCCTTAGATGATTTGGGTGGCTATTAATCTAGAATTTTTTTTACATAATCCAAGTTTCTACACTTTTCATCTATATCTCTAGATTTTTCTTTCCATTAATTACTACATTTTTTTGATTAAATCTTTAACACTTCCCCTAATCAAAAACAATTTTATACAAATAATCTTTTGTCAATATTGATGCTTATATCATGAACACTTGTTGTTGTCGGTCTCATAACTTGTCTTTGCTTCCAATGACACTCTTGTCACCAACATACACTTGCATTTTTTTATATCTTCTTCTTGTTGTTGATAGTTGGTACCCTTGTTACCAAACGCTCTCTTCCAATATGTTTTTCTTCAAATATTTCTTTTTTTCTAGTTAGTACTCATGTCACCAAATTTTCATATTTCTTTCATAAATCTTAATTCTCAATCTTCTCATTTTTTTTAAATTCTTCAAATTCTTTTATTAATGCCCAAGTCATTAACATTCTCCACAATTTCTTCTTCTACATCTTTTAAATATTTTTTTGCCATTTTTTAAATGTTAATGCTGATGTCATTAACCTCCCTCATTTTCATATTTTTGTTAGTGCTCTTGTCACTAACCTCCTTCATTTCTTTAATTTTCTTATTATCTTTCCATTCAAATATGTTAGAGTAAATGCTCTCTACCAATGGAGATTCTAATTTACAAAGAATGAAAAAGATTTGCAAAAATAAAGAAACATAAACAACACACTAAGAATTGGAAGGTGTAAAATCCTAATATCAAATTGATATTAGACTGTAAAACCACCCAATGGAAGAAGGCAATTGTATTGATTAATTCTTGATTACACACACTAATCAATTCTAACAATGAAGATGAAAACTATAGAGATTATAAGAGTAATTGTAAAACCTCAATTCACTCAAGAACCATGTGGCTCTCTCTATCTAATTCAATCTCACTTGTGTTTATCTATCTTGATTACAATGTAATTTACACACGACAAATAATGAGATTAATGGATATTTATTGAAGAATAAAATAAAGCGGAATAAATTAAGTTTAAGGCTTGAATACTCAGTTTGTATTAATTTGAATAAAGAAATTACAACCCTATAAATTTACAAAGTATCCCTCTAACTTAGGTAACAAATAATCTAGGAAATAATAATAAAATCATCTACGCTAATTATTGTAATAAAATAATTACAATATATCTCATATATTCCTTCACTCCCCCTCAAGTTAGGTCATGGGGTTTCCAATGCCTAACTTGGATTATGTAGTCTCAAAGACTTCAGTTGAAACTGCTTTCGTGAGTATGTCTGCTAGCTGATCTTCAGATTTCAAATTTCTTGTCTCTAATTTCTCCTTTATAAAATGTTTGTCTATCTCCACATGTTTGGTTCGATCATGTTGGACGGGATTTTCTGATATATCAATAGTTGCTTTGTTATCACAGAACAAGGTACATATTTCGGATGGTGGAAAATTCAATTCACTCAGAAGCGTTTTGAGCCACAAAACTTCTGTTATCCCTTTAGCTACTCCTCTAAACTCTACCTCTCCACTTGATAATGCGACTACTTTCTGTTTCTTACTTTCCAAGTAACCAAATTACCCCCTATAAGGGTGAAATATCATGATGTAGACTTTTTACTATCCCGATCTCCTGCCCAATCAGCGTCTGTATAAGCTACCAGATCAAGATGACCATTTTTCCCATAAAACACACCTCTCTCACTTGTGCCCTTCAAATATCTCAAGATTCAGATAACAACCTCTAGGTGTTATGCTTGGGGTGAATGCATGAACCGACTCACAACCCCTACTACATATGCTATGTCTGGTCTGGTATGAGAAAGAAAAATCAGTTTTCCCACTAGCTTCTGATATTTTTCTCTATCAGTTGGTTCTCCTTCTAGTAAGGTCTGAAGTCTGCGGTTTGTGACAATAGGTGTATCGGCTGGTTTACAGTCAAGCATACCTACCTCTGCAAGCAGGTCCAAGATATACTTTTTCTGGTTAATGAAGATTCCCTTCTTCGATCGGAACACCTCTATACCAAGGAAGTATTTCAACTTTCTCAAGTCTTTCGTCTCAAATTCCTTAAAGAGTTTCCCCTTTAGCTTAATCTCCTCTTCGTTATCCCCTGTTATAACCATATCATCAACATAAATAATCAGTTATGTCATCTTATCATTCACCTTCTTTAAGAATAGGGTATGGTCTGAGTTGCTTTGCTTGTAACCAAATTTCTTCATTGTTGTAGTAAACCTTCCAAACCTCGCTCTTAGGGACTGTTTCAAACCATACAGAGCCTGCCTAAGTCTACACCCTTCTCCTTGAGCAAATTCATTTGAGAACCCAGGTGGAGCATGCATATACACTTCTTCTTCGATCTCTCCATGAAGAAACGCATTTTTCACATCAAACTGATATAACAGCCAGTCTTTATTGGCAGCTATTGAGAACATAACTCTTATGGTGTCAATCTTTGCAACAGGGGATAAGGTCTCAGAATAATCAATACCATAGGTTTGGGTGTACCCTTTTGCTACAAGCCGAGCTTTGTATCTTTTAATGGTCCCATTAGAATGATATTTTATTGTGAACACCCATTTGCAACCCACAGCTTTCTTTCCTTCAGGAAGTATACACCTGTCCCATGTGTTATTCTTCTTAAGAGACAAGATCTCATCCTCTATCGCCTTTCGCCATTTTGGATCCTGGAGAGCTTCATTAGTGTTACGAGGAACGGAACTGGAGTATAGACTGGTTTGGAAGGCTTTTGCTGTTTGAGCCAAATTATTTCCTTCCTCTTGGCTTATAGGATATCGCTATCTTTGTGACTCAAACTCCGGATCATTTCTCTTTTGGAGGAACACCTCTTGTTCTCCTTGGAGGCAATTGATACCTGCATGGAGACTTAGTAGCACTAGATAGATCATCATCAAAAATAGGGGATTCAGTTAATACCTCTTGAGGTTCAGACAACACCTCTACACCATGAGATGCATCAGACAGGGTAGGAACAGCCTGAGGAGAAGGAATATCTATGTCGGTAGCAATATATGTGGGATTACCTACTTGCTCTTTGGGGTCTAGATCATCAAAAACAGAATAACTAAGCCAGCTCGAGTCATCACATGTAGTCTCCCCCTGAGGACGAAGCTGGAGATAGAAGTAGGATATCTCAAAGAAATCACAATCCAAAGTAGTATATAACTTTTTCTGAAATGGATCAAAGCAGCGATACCCTTTCTGATATACACCATAGCCCACAAAGATACATTTGACAGCCCGGGGTTCAAGTTTATGTCTAACATGTTTGGGAAGATGAACATAGATAACACATCCAAAGATTCGGGGAGGTAAAGAGTGAGTGCTAGGTATGGTGAAGTATGTTTGAAGGGTTTCAAGAGGAGTTTTGAATTTTGGGTTTTTAAGGGTAGTCTGTTTGTAAGGTATGTGGCTGATGCAATGTCTTCGGGCCAAAAATAGGGTGGAACATGGGCTTCAAACATAAGAGCACGACTGATTTCGAGAAGGGTTCGGTTCTTTCTTTCAGCTACCCCATTTTGTTGTGGTGTATGTGGACAATAGGTTTGATGTATGATGCCATGGGTGGTAAATAAATGTTCCATGTGGTGATTTATTTATTCCCCCCCCATTGTCAGATCGAATAACTTTGGGTGTAACTTTGAACTAGTTAACAATCATATGGTAAAATTTAACAAACACATCAAGCACTTTAGATTTGTGCTTCAAAAAATAGACCCAACACATTCTAGTACAATCATCAATAAAGGAAACAAAATATAAATAGTGTTGTTTATTAAACTCGGGAGTAGGGCCCCACACATCAGAATGTATCAAACTAAAAGGTTTGCTGTTATGACTACTACTAGGAAAATAAGATTGTTTGTGACTCTTCGCAAGAACACAAGCTTTAATGTCCAGGGTTACATGACAGTTACTAAATGACGGAAATAGACGTTTTAGATACCCTAAGGATGGATGTCCAAGACGTCGGTGCCAAGTCCATAACTGATGATCAGGAGATCCATGAGCAAACAAAGTGTGACCCGTTTGAATCGCCTCGTCCACATAGTATAATCCATCTCGTTCAATACCACGCCCAATAATCTTCCCTGTCCGAGCATCCTGCACAATACAATCAGAAGATGACATGAACACAGAACAATTTATTCCCAAGTCTGCTGACTAGTAGATAGCAATTATGAGATAAACTCGAAATTAAAAGAAATTTTTTTAAATTCAGAAATGGAGAAATATTAACTGGGCCCAGATCGATCAACACTGACACACTCCCCATTGGCTGTATGTATGTAGCTACGTGTTTGTGGGTTAGTGGATAAAAGATCATGAGGGTCGAAAGTCATAGTGTTAGTGGCCCCGCAATCAAATATCCACTGGGTCGAAAAGGGAGTTTTACACATGAGTCCAAGATGGGTATTTAATTTGGATCGTGTGTTTGTGGGGGATAATAGGTCGTGTGTTGTCGGGTTTTGTGGGGTTGAGAGTGAGGGAGTATATAAGTGAGAATAAGGAAAGTTTTTATTTGCCCCATCCCTTTCTCTCTCTCCCGGTCCGTCTCTTTCTCCTTCCCTTTTTCCTGTTTCGCCTTCGTCACCATTGTCGTGGGTCTGAAGCTCCGATGAGTGGGTTGCTTGATGATCTGACATTTTGTCTGTCCTTGTGTTTGTGTAGGACACTGGTGGCCATGTTAGCCTTGCCGCTGGTTCGGTTCATCTGGACCTTGGTGGCGGCTTTCTGCTGCCGGCGCTCCTCCCACCATTTCGAGAAGCCGATTAACTTGAAACATCCTTCCTTTGTGTGACGGGTTCCTCCACAGTGACTACACCTAAGGTGAGATTTCTCTTCTTTTTCACGCCGGAATGAGGGTAAATCCGACCGGTGATGTTTAACGGCCAACCCTCTCCCAATTTCTGAGGAAATCTTTCCCGGTGATGAAGTGTGGGTCATTATCCCACGCCTTGAGATCTCACAGCGAAGGGGGGCGTAGGCTGTCTCCACGGTAGGAACGGGTTCGAGATTTAATAAATCTCGTTTTTCTTTTTCAAACGATTCATCTATTCCGGCCAAAAATTGAAATAACCTTTATTTCTGAATAAATGTGTTAAAAGTCGTTATATCCTCCGCATGGACCATTAGGTTTGGCTGTCGGCGGTCCATCTCCTTCCAAATTGTGATTAACTTTCCATAATAAACCTCAAGAGTGTCCCGGTTCTGTTTTAGTCCGTTTGCTAGACAACTCAAATCGAGTATTTGGAGCTCGTCTCTTCCACTGCTTAATAGGATTTCAATTTCCTTCCATTAGTCCCTTGCAACTGTATAATCGAGAAAATGATTTATGAGTTCAGTATCAATGTTTGAGGTTATCTATGACAAGACTATTGAGTCTCTTTGTTTCCAAATTTTGTATGTGGGATCCGTTGTGCTCGGGGGTTCGTCGATGATGTGACTGAGACGACCCCTGCAATTCAAAGCAATCTGCATCATTTTACACCAGTTGGTGTAATTTTGGTAGTTTAATTTCTCTGCTATTTTGAGATCCGGTGAGACAGTTTCAATTTGGGTGTTTGGTTTATGCATTTGTTCGAATAATTTGAACATATGCTCCATTTATTCATAGGTTACAATTTGCTGGTTTGTGTTTGTTTGGTTTTCGGCCATTTTGTGGGTTTACTGGTTTACTGGTTTTGTTTGGTATGTTTTGGGTAAATGATGAAACCAAAAGTGTTAACGGTCCCGGAAAAACACTGTCGCTCTGATACCATGAAGAATAAAATAAAGCGGAATAAATTAAGTTTAAGGCTTGAATACTCAGTTTGTATTAATTTGAATAAAGGAATTACAGCCCTATAAATATACATAGTATCCCTCTAACTTAGGTAACAAATAATCTAGGAGATATGAATAAAATAAGCTATGCTAATTATGGTAATAAAATAATTACAATATATCTCATATATTCCTACATTTATAAGCTCAACCTAGTATTGAGATTATGAGCCACAATCTACCAAATCTCCACCTTGACGAAATAATCTCAATTCCGTCAAACACAACTTAATTAATCATCTTCTGAAAACAACTCATCAAAAGATGAACTCCTCCTCAAAGAGGCGCCCCTCCATCAAAGGGAGTAACCCATGACACATGAAATTAAGCAAATTTGTTTGAGCCAAGCTCAAACACAACCCCCATCAAAGACCACCACAACTCCAACTAGAAGCCCATTGGAACCATAGGAGCAAGCACCCTACGCAAGACAACCGAGCCCCAAGCTACAAAGTCTTGAAAATGCCACAATCTCCTATCAATGCAAACCATCTCATGACTACATATAAGACCACATTCCACCAATTCTCGCTTATCAAACAAGTCGACACATCTCCGATCTAACACTTTGCTACGCATCATTGCCATGCCCTCATCAACCATCATATCACTACATGAATATGACACCCATTCCTTCAAGGTACACAATGGAATGTCTTCACCTAACTTAGGTGAACACACATCATCAAGCTCATCCTCCTTAGCTAGATTAACACCGCTATTGACCTCCACCTTGTTCTTGGCGCTAGAAAAACCATAAGCCCGGAGATTAGCGCACTCTACAAAGGTAACCAAAAACATGAATGTTGATCTGCAACGATCCCACAAGTACCTCTTAATCCTCCCCGAGTTTCCCAAGAAGACACCCTTCTTAACTCGTAACTCAAAATCGTTTCCCATACAAGCACAAGTAGGGATGGCAACGGGTCGGATCTGGACCGGGTCTAGGTGGACCTAGATCCAGATCCATTTTCAAGAACAGGGTCCAGATCCGCTGGCCTAATTTTTCAAGTCCCAGATCCGGATTCGTGGATACTGTGGATCCAGTACCGGGTCCGGGTCTAAAACGGGTCTGACTTGTTTTTGCTAAATTATCAAGCAATATACCACTGTCAGCATAAAATGGTAGCTAAATTATCAAGCAATACTAATTATCAACCAGTCCAACTGTCTGCATAAATTGGTAGCTAAATTATAAGATAGATATGTATGTGAGATCTGCAATCAAGGATTTCTAGGAGACCAGAATCTGCAGATGCATAGGAGAAGACATAAGGTTCCATGGAAGCTATTGAAAAAAGAGAAAACAGTAGTTCGAAAGAGAGTGTTTGTATGCTGCTGCATAAAATGGTAGAATTAAATATATATTTAATATATTAAAATTTAAAATGGGTCCTCAAATCCGCGAGTCCGGGTTTGGGTATTTTTCTTAGACTTGGATCCGGAATCGCAAAATTTAATTGGACCCGGAGCCGACGGGTCTATTTTTTTGGGACCCAAATCCGTGAAAACGGTTACGGATCCAATACTCATTGCCATCCCTAAGCACAAGCCATGTCACCAAAGAACCATACTCCAGAGTATTCTTGAAGCGCCAACTTCACTACTTTGGCATCCAACATCTCGCTTAATCCCACTTGTAACCACAACGAATAATGAGCCAATCCATGTAGATCCACAACGGTTCTTACCATCCACCCACATCTCATCTATCCACCAAAACCCCTTTGCTTCCTGGTTTCCTTCTTTAGCATTATCATCCAATCCTTGAACACCGTAAAGATCTCATCACTATGCTCCAAGAAATTAACCCACACTTTCTTCAAAGTAAGCAAATACCGGTAGATACCATGTGATGGAACCAACAAAAGACTCCACAACACCGACTGATTATAACCGAGAGAACATGTTCTATTAACAACCATCTTGAAGCTAACCCCTCTTTGCTTGTAAAGAACACCAAGCTCACAAGATCCAATAAAACCCATACATCTCTCACCAACTAGACCATTCTTCGATAGAACCCCCAAATGTCTCAAATGCCACAAAGAAATATGATGCTCGTCGGACAACAAAGAACCCTTTGATCTTGCCAACCCATCATTCATCAACCCAACTAGCTCATTAAGTGACCCTTTCTTTTTGCCCTTCATCACTACTTAAGACCCCTTAGTGGTCACCAATCCATCCTTATCAAGAGTGCATCTACTACCATCACTAACCAAGGCACCTAGTGATATCAAGTTCTTTTTCATATCCGGAACATGATGATCATTCAACAAAGTATAAATCGTGTCATCAAACATCCTTACCCTCACCGACCCTACACCCACAACATTGCACATCGCATTGTTGCCCATGTATACCACTCCACCTTGAACACTGACATATGTGGAGAACAAATGTCTATGAGGTGTGACATAAAATGAACTACCCGAATCAAGAATCCATCTATCACAAGACCTTTCACTTGCCTCAACAACAAGAACAAAATCTTTTGATATACACACTATAATTTGATATCCTTCTTTGTTAATTATGATCCTATATGAAGGATTCGATTTCCGATACCATTATCGTGGAGCTTGCTTGAAGCCATATAATCTCTTATTCAAGCGACAAACCATGTGTTCTTTTCCCTTAACCTGAAATCCCTCAGGTTGTTCCATATACATTTCTTCTTCCAAATCACCATGTATAAAGGCTATTTTAACATCTAGTTGTTTGATTCTAAATCCATTCTTCATGATGAATATCGTTTAGAGCCTCTTCATAAGATTTTGGAGAGCCTACATTCTCTAACAGACTGTTTTATACCTAATGATATGGTTGACCTCTCGGTGTTCCACATTATCATGATTTTCTTAATCAGCATCATTATGAGGTTCATCTTCTTGGTGTACATCTCCCCTATGAATATTAATTATGCCTGAAAAAGGTATAGGAGGATCAATAATTATAGGCGACTCTTCTTTGGATGTTATTGATTTTCCCAAATTTTCTTTATTTTCAATGGTTTGATCTTCAAAGAAGATAACCTCTTAACTTCAAACAATCTTTCTTTCAGTAGGACACCATAGCCTATAACCAAACTCCATAACCTATAACCAAACTCATCTTAAAGATAGCCAAGAAAAATGTATTATTTGTCTTGCTATTAAGCTTCGATTTATCATCTCTGGGAATGTGAACAAATGTTATACATCCAAACACCTTCAAACTCTCATAGTTGACTTTTCTTCCTGACCATATTATTTGAGGAACATATGAACATCACCATCTAGTGGAACTAAAGAAGATAGATTAATCAAATAAATTGTAGTATTTATTGCCTCGCCCCAAAAATATTTGGGCAAGTGCGCGTGGGACAACATTGAAGAAACTTTCTCAGTAATAGTTTGAATCATTCTTTCGGTAAGATAATTTTGCAAAGGTGTTTTGGGGATAGTTTTATTATGTTTTATCTCATACTTCCTGCAATATTATTCAAACGGGCCTCTATACTCACCAGTCACCGCCATTATCTAATCGCACATATTTTAATGTTATGCCACTTTCTCTTTCAACTTTTACATGAAACTCCTTGAATGCATCAAAGACTTGATTTTTAGTCTTCAAAAGAAAGACCCACACTTTCCTTGAATGGTCATTAATAAACGTGACATAATATGATGCACCACCAAGAGATTTCTCCGTCATTGAACACACATATGTATGGAAAAAATCTAGAACGTGATTTCTTCTGAATGTAGGATTTCGTTTGAACGATTATTACCTCACTGCTAAAGGATCTCTGTCACGGTGATGCTGTGTGCCTAGGACCGGTGAAAAATCACCACCATCATCATCATGATCATTATCACCTAGGGGTCGAACACGCCTAATATCAGCCTCCGTATCAGTATATGCTCCCATGACCAAATCTGTAGGAGCAAAAGATATCCCCTATCTCCTTAGCATTTTTACAGGATGCCCTGCATAACTGTTGATATAGGTATGCGAGGGTGGCGCTACCCTAACTGTACCCTGAAACCTCATCTAAATTAGACAACAAGGGAAGGTAGATGAGCTGGACACAATCACCGCTCTTGTCCGCAAACAAGATGCAACCAAACAAATACAAAATGTTTCCTCATCAGCATCATCAGAAGGGCCCTCACTGAAATGATTCCACAACCATGTTAGCCTCAAGGAAGATCCTACGAGTATCTGCGTTCCTCTGGATCCTCAGAGTTCTGCGGAAGTACCCCCAAATGCTATAGTACTACACAAGTTCTTGTGAGAGACGATCTTTATGAGAGACCATCTCTAATTGAACTGACCCATTAAAAAAAATGTAGAGTAAAAGTAGATATTAAGCTTTAATGGGCTGGGCCTGAAAGACGTCTCTCAGAAAGACGATCTCTCATGAGACTAGTTGATAGTACTATGGCGGCCCAACATCCAGTCGCCACAACGGATAACCGCTGTGCCATCTACCGGTAAGCCTAATAGGACCCCAATGTCCTGTAATGTAATAGTCGTCTTTCCAACCGTGAGATGAAATGTGTGCTTCTCTTGCCTCCATCTCTCAACCAAGGAAGTAATGAGTGCTCAGTCAGTGTCTAACCCGCCACCCAACAACCTATGAATGCCCCCAAAACCACATCCCTGAACATACTCCATAACCCTCTTAGGCACAACCAATGTAACCAATAGTGTTGTCGAGTGATCAACAGCCGATCAATGCCCTCCCATGCACTTACGCTCCGATAGGTGGCCGAGTGTGTAAGTACTAATGGATCAACTAGGCCCGGTGTTGTCATGATGCCTGACAATTAAACCCCCACTATACACCACAATCACCACCATTATGAAAAAAATTAACTATTCAAATACATAAGAACTGGATAATACACAACAAAGGTCACGGGAGCATTTCACCGAGCACATTATGTGCATCCTACAACCATATAATCAATAACTTAATAATGGCTAAACTAAACTTATGACATGAAAATCAATTTGAGTAATGAAAAAGTATAATAAGGCAAGTATTAATGTTTATATGCATACAATTTGAGTAATTGAAGTATAATCATAATAATATCTTGAATATATACTAAACAAATTAAATTGCCCAAAAAAGTGAATTTTTTATTTAAGCATTTTATCGAACACTTTATGTGCATACAAAAGAAATCATATAATTCAACTAAAATGTTTAAAATGTACACTTACAAAATGAAATTAAGACAAATTAACAATCAACACATCTATTACAAGCCAAAATAAGATCAATAATCTTCATCATCATCTTACCCAGTGTATTCTGTCCATAGAGAACTATAGACAGAGTCTGGGGAGGGAAGGACGGCAGCAACTCATACCCATAAAGGAGAGCCCGACCAAAAGGAGTCCCCCGGCTCGAGAAAAGATGAGGAGAAGAACATGCAAGAGAAAAAGAACCCCAGAAGGTACTCTTAAGGAATCAGTAATCTAAAACACGGATAAGACGCCTCCAACTACCCATGTCCCTAGCCAGGTCCTTATAGAGGTTCAACTCGTGCATGTCAATTTTAATTTGCTCATCCCATGTTCGTTTAGGTCTTCCTCGACTCCTCTAACCCTCTACTATAGTGCTTTCCATCGTCCAAACAGGGCGTCGAATGTCTTTCGTTGCACATGTCCAAACCATCTTAATCTAGTTTTGCGCAATTTTCCAGAGATAGAGGCAACCCCTAGGTTGTCTCTAAACTCTTGGTTCCTATAATTCGATCCATCAATGTGTGCCCGCACATCCACCTCAACATGCGCATTTCTGTGACTTCCATTTTACGCTCAAAAATCTTCTTCACAGGCCAACATTCTGCCCCATACAACATAACAGGTCTGATTGCCATCCTGTAAAATTTTCCCTTTAACTTACTTGGGAACTTCCTATCACAAAGCACCGTGGTCGCTGCCCTCCATTCGAGCCAACCCGCTTGGATACGGTGAGTTACATCTCCGTCAATCTCCCCATCTCTTTGGAGGATCGAACCCAAATACTTGTACATGGTCGTACTTTTATCAACTACGTCACTAATGGACACCTCTGGCTCACCTACCGGTGATGTCCCACTGAAGTCACAACGCATATACTCGGTCTTCGTACGACTAATGCGCAACCCACTACCTTCTAAAGCTTCTCTCCACTCAGCTAATTTATTATTAACCTCCTCTTTAGTCTCGGCCACCAGCACCATATCGTTCGCAAAAAGCATGCACCATGGTACCGTCTCCCAGATAGATTCAGAAATCTCATCTATAATAACCGCAAAAAGGAAAGGACTTAGAGACGAGCCCTGGTGCAGTCCGACTCTTACCGGAAAAGGCTCCGTTATCCCCACCGGTGTTTGGATTTTAGTTGACACCCTGTCATACATATCCCGTATAGCCTCAATGTACACTGAAGAAATACCTTTGGCCTTTAAGCAATCCCAGATGACACATCGTGTTATGCAATCATATGCTTTCTCCAAGTCGATGAACACCATACGCATATCCTTCTTTTACTTTCGGTATTTTTCCATCAGCCTCCTTATAGCATGAATTGCCTCCATGGTTGACCTTCTGGGCATGAAACCGAATTGGCTCTCTCTAATCGTTGTTTCCTGTTTAATTCTCCTTTCGATCACCCTTTCCCACAATTTCATTGTGTGGCTTAGAAGTTTTATACCTCTATAGTTTCCACATATTTGCGCATCGCCTTTTTTTTTAAACAGAGGTATTAGAGTATCTAGCTTCTTGTAAACCTCTTCATAAGCCCGATTTTTCGCCTCTATTACCGCTTTCTTTGTCGTCTGCTTTGCTGCTTTATAGTCCTCTATCTTTTCTATTCTATCCTCCTCCTTCGTGCATGCCATAAGTTTCCTAAATCTCTTGTTTTTGTCCTTTATCTTCCTCTCTACTTCATCGTTCCACCACCACGACTCTTTGAATACTTTCGGTTTTCCCAACGACACCCCCAAGGTCTCTTTCGCCACCTGTCGAATGGTTTCTGCCATATCTATCCACATTTCATTCGCATCCTCAGACTGACGAGGGAAGCCCGATGAACATATCTTGCGTGACACGGTCGTGACCATATCCTCTTTAAGTCTCCCCCACATGATCTTTCCCCTGCACTTTATCTTCTTCTCCATAATCTTCTTCATCCGAAAGACCAGCACCAGAAGTCTGTGTTGGGTAGGCATCTTTGTCCCCAAAACTACTTTACAATCCAAGCATGAGGCTCGATCACCTTTGTGCACTAGGAAATAATCAACTTGGGTGGCATGATCGCCGCTCTTATATGTAACCAAGTGCTCTTCTTTCTTCCTAAAGAACGAATTTGCTACAACCAAATCTTTGGCTGATGCAAAATCTAGCAAATTCTCCACGTTGTCATTCCTTGCCCCCAAACCAAACCCCCCATGCACCGAGTTATAGTCGTCCGCAACTCTGCCAATATGTCTGTTAAAGTCTCCTCCTAGGAAAACTCTTTCATCTTCTGGGATAGTTCTCAAAAGGTCACCTAGGTTATCCCAAAACTCGCGCTTTATCTCCTCATCCAGCCCAACCTGTGGCCCATAAGCACTTACAATCGATACGACCTCTTCCGCCACTACTATCCTAACTAACATCATCCCGTCGTTATACCTCCTTACTTCAACCAATTGCTTTAAGATATCATTAGACACTAAGATGCCAACCCCGCTTCGTCTGTCGTCCAAATCTGCATACCATAACTTATATCCCTTGATACCTTTAGCTTTTTGTCCCTTCCACCTAGTCTCCTGAACACATGCTATATGAATCCTGTATTTACAAAGCTCATTGGCCAACTCCAAAGACTTGGCTTCTAGGGTCCCTATGTTCCAAGTCCCTACTCTTAGTTCCAGATCCGATTTACGATGTCCCCCCTTACCTCCCCCCTTAGGACCTGACCTCAGGTAACCACACTTGTTATCTAACTCCATATTATATTACTACCCTTATACCTGCCGGTGATTAATAATCGAAAACCCAGTAATCTTCAACCCAAATTGAAATTCGAAAACGAAATCTTCAACCCAGAAATCTTGAGAGGGGAGAGAAAAGAATTGATATTAGGGATTGTAAAAACCTAGAAATCTTCAAACCAAATTGAAATTCGAAAACAAAATTAAGAACCCAGAAAACCTCAACGTAAACCCAGAAATCTTCGAACAAAACGAGAAACTTGAAAAACAAAAAACCCAGAATTAAAACAAATCATATCTGCACTGTTCATACCTTTGATTGATGAAGAGAATGAACAAGTAATCAAAGAGAAAATTTTTTAAGTAAGAACAGATTGAAAGAATTTTTTTTTTAAAGAATGAGCAGCAACCGAAGGTGAGAAGAGAAGGGAGGGAAAAAATTGTTTAAAGAGAAAATATAAACTGCATTAGAACCGCTACTCAAAGTAGCGTTGATCTTTGTATGAAATAAACGCTTGATGAAGGAGCGCTTCAGTAAGTTCCTTTAACATAACCCGCTTGTTGAAGTGGTGGTTTTGCTATAAAAAAAAAAGAAAAAAAAATTTTACCCCGCTGTGCTACGTGGACTATATTCATGGAATTATTTTTCCCTTTGGTGCATAATGGGAATTATTTTTAGAAAATGCAACAATAAGGAAAAATACTCTACGTTTGGTTTAGCCTATTAGTAACCGCCTCTTAAAGAGGCGATCCCTTGTGAGTTTTTGCGTTTGTTTATCGATGATAAATGTGCCCTTATTTAGATGGACAACAAGCCAAGAAATGCCCACCATGGTGCGTTTCTAAACACGATGCTTCAATGGATCGGGTCAAGATGTCACTAGATTGGATCTGTAAGAATGGAGCGAATTGTGGCCCAATAAGCCCAGGTGGGCCTTGTCATGTTAAAGGTGATCTGAAGGCCATGGCTTCCTATGCCTTCAACGACTATTTTCAAAAGAGTAGAGTGTCTGGTGGGCTTTGTGATTATGGTGAAGTAGCTACCATATCTAATGCAGATCCCAGTAAGTATTTGTCTCTAAATTGCTACTTAATTTAGCCATAACTTTGAACTATATTTTGCCCTTTTGAATTTTGCTTTTCATTTTTTAATATAACGTATGCAATCAAAGTAACAAACTTAACAAATTTCGTCTAAATCACAAATCAAAGCGACCAATTATATAGTATATTAATAATAGTATATACTTTAATTATATAGTAGGATTATACCTGTGAGCATGGTCTGTTAATTTTTTTCAATATCAAATGCAGATCGAAAATCGTATATTATTTGATTCAAAAATCAGATTAATTTTTTTCGAGATGTAGTTCTATTAATAATAGTATATACTTTAATTATATAGTAGGATTATACCCGTGCAATGTACGATGTAGGTTTACTTTTAGTTCTTTATAAATTGTATTTTTTTTTTTTGAGGATTTTATAAATTGTATTTGGTTACTAATATGTAAGACCTTTTACAAAATTCAACGAAGTCTTCATATAGAATCTTTCAACATTGCATGATAATGCATGATAATTATTAATTAAACATTAGCAAATTTATACTAAGTGTAATTAATCATAATAGTAATGCATAACAGAAATAATATTTAATTCAAGTGCTAATGAGGTTATCATGCATAGTGATATATAGTTGAATAGTAATATGATTGGACATTACCTCTTAAATTGGATGCTAGAATTATGAAGTATTTTGGAAAGATATACGTAAATTAGTGAACATATGTTTTTAATGACCATTAAAAGTAGTAGAAGTTGAAGAATCTACAATTATACCATATATGATGACTCTTTTGTTATGAATTTATAAGTTAAAATTAGATTGCGTAAGCTAGTTTCAATATATGAAACTTTAACTTTATTAGCCTTCTTTTGTAAACTCTCAATTTATATTGCATTGCATTTAGGGAATGTGGTTAAATAAATTTTCCTAACATTGATTAGCATTATATCAAATTATGAGTTATATTATCTTATAAAGCTAAAAACAACATTATTAATATTAGTATGAACATGATATGAGTTATATTATCTTATAGGATCATTTGTCAACAACAACCTTAAATTTTACTCAATTTCAAATAAACAGCCTCAAACTTCGTTTTTTACCAACTACAGCCTCCAACTTAAGAAACATGACATCGATACAGCCACTTCACCGGATGATATGCTAATTGACCGTTGACCATGCTCAATGACCTTTGAGTTTCCCTTAATTTCATTAATTAAACCTAATTACCCAATTATCCCTAATTAAATCCTTCTTTCCCAACCTTTCTCTAACTCACCTCAATCACCTCCATTTCCCCCTTCATCAACACCACCATCACCATCATCACCATCACCATTAAAACCCCTCCTTTAATAGCAACCCAATTGAATTCCATACACCCAAATTCAACATTAAAAACTGCAACCCCTCAAATCCAATCACAAACTTGAAGGACAATAATCATGAATTACATAGCCAACTCTTCCTCTCAAACAATCTCTATCCTTTGAACAACAATAACCCAACAAAAAACACACAAAAAAATATGGCTTTGACAACAAGCACTTCATCTCTTACATCAAAATCAATTTTCCATAACTCTAATGGATTCAATTCGCCGAAACGTTATCAATCCAGTTTTTGTTTTCTCCCAATTAGAGCCTCGAAATCTCCATCAACATCCACAACTACCCACAATTCGAATCCAAAATGGTATTTAGATAGTTGAAAAGCAAAGAAAGTCCTTTAACAACCTGATTACCTTGACCTGAATGAGTTGGATTTGGTTCTTAAGACCCTTGAATCTTTCCCACCAATTGTTTGTGAGTAATAAGTTGTTTGTGGTGTTACTAAAAGAGGGGTTTTAATGGTGGTGGTGATGTTGGGAGAGTACCTTTTAATGGTGAGTTGAAGAAGAGAAGGGTTTAGTCAAATATTGAAGAAGGAAGGGGCTTTTGATGGGGTTGTTATTAAAGAAGGGGTTTTAATGGTGGTGGTGGTGGTGGTGGTGGTGGTGGTGTTGATGAAGATGGAGAATGGAGGTGATTGAGGTGAATTAGAAAGAGGTTGGGGAAGAAAGGTTTAATTAGGGATAATTGGGTAATTAGGTTTAATTAATGAAATTAAGTGAAAGTCAAAGGTCATTGAGCATGGTCAACGGTCAATTAGCAGGTCATCCGGTGAAGTGGCTGTATCGATGTCATGTTTCTTAAGTTGGAGGTTGTAGTTGGTAAAAAACGAAGTTTGAGGCTGTTTATTTGAAATTGAGTAAAATTTAAAGTTGTTGTTGGTAAATGATCCTATTTTATAATGCTAAAAACAACATTATTTATATTAGTATGAATATGATTTTGTAGAGTCTATGTCAATATCAAGTATTTTATTACAATAAAAATCACTTTAAATAAAACTCTTCATTGACAATTAAGATTTCATTAGGGAAGATGAAGAGATGAGCTCCAAAACAACTACCCAACACTATTAGAGTGATACTTGACAAAGTGCTTTTAAAATGCATTTGTTTTGTGACACCTGGCACAAATGTTTGTAAATTAGTATATGTATATGATATGATGATGATATTTGATGCGTCAATCATCCAAAATGAGTTTGTAGTTAAGATGACCAACACTTTCTCCCTTTGAATCATATTAATGCCCCTATTAATATAATCTTTTGTTTTTTTTATTTACTAATCTTAATTCTAATTGAATTTATGTTATAGGTCATGGCGCTTGCAAATTCACATGTACACCATACTAATCAACAGTGACTAATTTTAGAGGTGGGAGAATGAAATGAAGTAGCTGTCTTTATACTTGTATTAGATAGATATATTTATACATGTATAGTTTTAAAGCTATTACACCAAATCATCTGAATCAATAGTAGCAAACTCTATATATATGTATAAGTAATAATAAAGTTGTAGTTGTACATAACATAAAAATAATGTATAGTATTTGGTAAGTGTAATGATCATACAGGAGTAGAGACAAAATCACCACTAAGATCAGAATCTAACAATTCAGCCTCTAAATCATCAGTTTCATCATCAAGTGTTTGGGATCCTGTAGTTTGTTCTGATGATTTGGTTAATTTTCCTGGTATTCTTGCTTCTTCGATGATTTTCATGATCTCTTCTTCGCTTTGAACTTGATCATCGCCACTCTCTTTTTCTCCATTGCTCGTCTTCTCCCCTTCGATTAAGCTCTTTGGTAGATTCTTTAGAAACCATGGCTGCTTCTTTATCTCTGGGATTGTTATCCTCTTCAATGTAGATCACACCAAAATTACAACGCAAACAGAATCGTAATATGTTTCATAACGATCAAGTAAACGAAAAATCCAACTGTGACACATGTGATAAATTTGCACTTGTATACAAGACCCATTTAAGAGAAAAACTGACAGCACACAAACTCGATGATGTTTCATCCTAAAACAAATTGCTAATACAGCCGGTCTACTGGCTTTCTGAGAAACGTCTCTTAGGCCTAGCCCATTGAAGCTTGAAGCTTAATGTCTACTTATTGTATCTTTAGTGCCCTACTTACTGCATTTTTAATATTTACTTACAATATTCTTAATGCCTACTTACATATCCTTAATGCCCACCGAGTAAGTGTGCAGTACTTACATACAATATATTAAATGTCTACTTATAATATCTTTAATGTCCACATAATAACTTACTCACAAGAATTTGTGTTGCTAATAGGAGGGGTAGTCCATCAAACTTACATGTTAATCAATCTCCCTTTCATTGTTCGATATGGAATCGCGTGTGAGTTATTTTTTCCAACAACATGACTCAAAATTAAACCGTACTAAAAACCGAGCTAAAGATTGTGAAATAGAACATTACCGTAGAGGGATTGGAAACAAAGATACGCGATAAAAGGTTTTTGCAATCAGCTGATACGCGCACATAATCTGGTATTGAATATTGAACTCCTAATATTCTCTGTGCATTGTGTAAATGTCAATTCTATCAGCAATACTTTAAGCTCATTAGTATTTGTTTATGCAGTATGTTATAGACTAAGAAGAGAGGGAAGTATTTAAATTAACAGCTTAGCTTACTGCAATGGTTTTACGAAAATTTTTAGGATCTTCAGGATCTTCAAATGGATATGCTCCTACCAGCATTACATACAACGTCACTCCACAAGACCAAACATCAGCAATCTGTAATATCATTACAGATTGAGCATGACTTGTTAGTTTATATCTGACGCTAAGTATTCCATCACAAGTGACAAGTAGGGTTTGTTTACTCTACCTTGCCATCATATTCCTTACGCGCCAGAACCTCAGGTGCGATATATGCAGGCGTACCCACTGTTGATTTAGGTTGTGAATGCAGTATTCCTGACTGTGATGCAATGACTTGTTAGTTTAACAGTTAGATTTCGAAGAAAAAGAAAGATCGAGCATGATAGTTTTGTATACTTTTGAGTAACCAAAGTCGCATATCTTAAGACGAGGAGTTGGACTGTCATCAAGTAGCGTGTTCTCTAGTTTAAGATCACGGTGACAAATTTCCTGCACGAATGAGAACACTAGTTTACTACTGAATATTGAGAATGTGATTCAGATAAAACCAGTAATAATAGAGTTATTTTACCATGGTATGACAGTAGCTGACTCCTGAAATCAGCTGCTGGAAGAAAAACCTGGCCTAATGAATGCAAACTACAGCTAGTGAGATCAACTGATTATACAAATTTCAATAAGAATTGGTATCATAGACAACCCAAACCAAGTCAACTTATAGACTATGTTACTCGAACTCTTCATTTTGCTTCACGTACCTGTGTCCAATCCTTGATGCTCGGACGTTGTTATGACCCTTAAACACTTCATTTTAGGCGTAAAATTAAATACTTAGACGTATACGACACTTAATAACGTACAAATATTCAACATCAGTAATTGAGTCCAAGACACATAGGTTATGATGTTTTAAAAAGAGAAAAAAAATGATGGTCCAATTGAAATCCAAGTCACCAAAGTTGTAATGGATCTGGGAGGCACCAGCTTGTTGTCCGACCACTGACAGGAGCGGGAGGTTCTCATTGCTCTGTGAAACCAGCCTCATGCAGTACCCTCCACTTTAGGACCCATGAGACCTAAGCTTTTGCTCAAACCCCATGTATCAACTCCCAACTTGGACAGGGCAAGCCAGCAATTAAGCCAAGCCCAAGGATCCAACTCGGCAACCATGGACAACATCCCATCAAGTTAATGCCCTCACTTGAGTTACAAGCTCACGTTGCTGAGCTCGGCAATATGTAATGTACTGTAGCTGATATATGAATTAAAAAATTTATTAGTATTCTTCCGATGTGGGATTATGAGACCTCATTTAACGTCATTAACTGCATAATCATACCACTCTATTCTGCAGTATGCACGATTTTAATCTCTATGAAAACCAATGCTAAACTCTAAATCACAATCTAGTAGCGCGATACCTGATCTAACATATCATACAATTAACTAAAATTTCCACTTACAATCAAATTATTTTATTAATACAACCTTTGTTCCTTTTTGACAATATTATGGCCGAGTTTGAGACTCGAATGTTGCAATCAACCCTTATTAAAACAGAGTTTTTTCGATGAACCCTTACAGATATCATCAATTCATCTCAAAAAAATATATCATCAACAATATCATATGTACTTTTATAAGAACTGCATATGATTTGATCGGTTATTATGTAGGTTTAATAACAAAAATTGAAATTAAAAGAAAATATAAACTAGGTTAAGCAAGGAATAATAACCTCGTCTTCGCTAAATCGACCAGCATTGCATATTTTGTTGAAGAGCTCACCTCCAGCAGCATACTCCATCACAATGGCTAAATGTGTCGGAGTCAGGAACACCTTGAATATTGAAAGTTTTTGGTAGTCAATTAAAATGTTAAGCTTATAAATATATCTCAGAATATACTATATACTCTATCATTTACATAACAAATTTATAAACTCCGTAAAATTTATATTTTGTTTGTTAATATTTGATATATATTCTCTCACAACAATACGACACTTACTGCATGCCCATTTTATACTATATTGTACGCGTTGCTAAACAATAAACTTGGTGTAATTTCACTCGCAAAATCACTTCTACAAAGTCATGTACATACTCCTTTTAGCTCTTTAATTCACAAAATTCAATCATTTTCTTTTTTTTTTTTGAATAAATTCAATCATATTTATCATAGGAAAAATTAACAAGAAACGTGAATAATACAACTTTTTGTTAATTTCCTTACAATAATACTCCCTCCAATTCACTTTAATTGTCCCATTTAGTTTTGGCACACCATCCGATGCACTAATTTAATCCTAAATAATTCTAATTTTGCATAATTAAAAATTATAAAAATTTAATATTAATAAAATTTACATTGAGACGAATCAAACACACTTGACTGTATTTTGATGTCTAGATTAAGAATAAAATAGAAATTAAGAGTGATCGATGAATAGTGTCAAAAAACTAAATAGGACAATTGTTTTGAATTGGAGGGAGTACTAACTAGTGATTAACCATGAATAATACCAACTTAAATGGGTGTTTTCATAAAAAAAAACCTCTAACATGTTAAAAATCAAAATATAGGTGATTATATGACAAAAAAAAATTTATAAATTATTTAATAAACTAAAGTTGGTAGTCCCTCTAATTAAATTTAGAGGTCCCATTTGGTTTGGGATATTTAGAAATGGAGGGAATCACCTATAATAATAGACCCATGTGCAATATTGAGTACTTTTAATATTAGAAAAATGAGGAGACCACCTATAAATGCATGTCTTTAAATGCAAATGGGACAACTGAGGTGAATAGCCTCTAGAAGGAAATGGGAACACTAAAAAGAATTGGAGGAAGTATTATTCTAGGAAAATACCCCACAATAAGTTGGTTTTATTGTAGGAAAATTAACAAAAGATTGTATTATTTAGGATTAGTTTTCCTTTATCATATAAATACACCTTTATCGCAGCAAAATAAAAAAAATACAAGGGAAAACGCTGTTTTAGATAATGTTTTCCATATTTAGTGAAAACATTGTTTGCGATAGCGTTTTTCCTTTACTAAATTAAAAATCCAGTTTTCCAGTCTATTAGGGTATAAAAATGTAGCCTTTAACAGTTTTTTTTTTCTAAAAACTTATTTTTGCAAATAATTTGGAGTAACACGCATTTTTCTAAATAATTGAAAAAAATTAAAAGCTTAAAAAAAGTTCTGTTTAGTTCATATCATTGTTTGTTCAGTGCATACATAATCATTTTCTTCAAGTATTGATGTTAGTGTGTGAAGCAATTACGGAAGCACATGACAACTCAAGTAAGGAGATAGAGGAAATAGGGCTGCACAATAAAGCGTCAACAACAGATGCACCAACAGCCCCCTTACACGAACAGCCGACCTTGCACGCATTAGCCAAGGCGAACCTCGAGGAACTAGGTGGCATTGAACATACAAATGGAATCCTTGCACATGGGTCTAGTCATCCAAGTCCTAAGAACCTCCTCACAATCCTTAAAAACCCACAAGAAAAGGAGCTCAAGGTCACTCATTCGCCACACAATGCTGTCAAAGTCACTGACTGAAAATCTGACGAGCAGCCTACCTTTCGTGGGTTGTGCAAAGCCGGCCAAGGTGACTCCGATGAATTAAAAGGCATAAATGGAATCTCTACACTAGGGAGTTTCTAACAAAGCCTTGAAAGAGCTCTAAAAATCACGAGAAGACCTCCAAAAACGAGCACGAAGGTAGCCTGCCCGCAAGTTTGCTGTCAGAATGTGTTGTGCACTGCTGCTCTTTTTTTTTCATTGTGTTTTAATTAGGCACATGCTAAAAAACGTGTTAGCTATTAACAATTAGTTTTTGCATCCCCTTATGTCCTAATTGTTCTCCTTATATCTTAGGCCTATAAATAAGAGCCAAGACATGTAATAAAACTTAGTTTTTGAGTTTTAATAAAAATCACACATTGAAGTGTTTTTCTTATTTGTTTTTTTGAGTGTGAGTGCTCACCAATCTTGAGTAGTTCAAGATTGTCACCTACTATAATTGAGAGTAGTCTTGATCATAGGGAGGGAATTGATTGCCTTGAAACATCCAAGATTCAAGTCAATCAATTCAAGAACTATCCATACAAGTGCATTTCTGATTTTTCTGTGCAAGTCACTTTGTGACTCTTGTGGGGGATTTTAGGCTGCACATATTGGAGTTGTTAAGGGCTGATCTTCAAGGGGGCATTGCAAGGAAGGCTTCCCATCCCTCGATTCACTTCAGTGTGTGAGTGAGCCACTCATTTCATTGATATTTTATAAAAGAAGTAAATTTGTAAATGATATTAAACATTATAGGACTATTTGCTTAAAAGAAAAGCGTGCATATTAACAAAGATAGCAAGGCCGGGAGCATTTTCATAAGGACAAAGTATTCTTTTGGTTCTTTTGGTTGCACCTCACTAGCTTATATCGCTGTTAATCTATAAATTAAAATATAAGAGTGTTTGGCAAATTAGTTTATTGAGCAATTTTAGCTTATATATTTTGATATTAATAGAGGAGTGGGTGGTCAAATCAGCTAATGCTAGTGTTTGTTGAAGTAGCTGGTTGAAACAGCTTATCGATACGAATAAGCCATTTTTGAACAAGCTGATTATAGCAGCGGGTTCAAAATAAGCTGGTCAAACCGGTTAATAAAATCAACTGGTCAAATCAAACACTATAATCAGCTATCAGTTACCAGCTATCAGCCATTTGCCAAACACCCTTAGTCACATAAAATAGTGTATGAATTATCTCGTTTATTAATTTCTAGTTTCGTTAATTGTGTAAGTAATATAATTTGAGATGACAACAGTATTAAAACATAAAAAGTGAAGTACTTATTAAATAAGTAATATCAAGTAGTGATGATGAAAATTTACGAAGAATTTGGAGATGGAACTTTCGAGAATTTTCTTTTCTAATTACTTCTTACCAAACAGATCATTAATGCTAACTACTAAAAATAAATACGATATTATCTAATTGTTTACTTTTCTTCTAGAAGGATATAATTGATTTTATTTTATTCAATATACCAAACATTACTTCTTTAACTAACATGATTATTGATGAAGTTTACTGCTTACCTCTCTGAACTTGATGATGTTTGGATGCTTCAAAGATCTATGATTTATGATTTCCCTTTGAACATTTGCATCTATCTGAATAAATATTTAAAACAATATTATTTAAATTCCAAAAATAAAAATGAAGCTTTTAAGATTTGACTTATTTATTTTACACTTATTATAAAAATGAAACAGTAAGATATTCAATAAATATTCCCAGAAATAATCATTAAGTTATTAACTCATCAACATGATGAATGATCAAATAATAAAATTGAATTGTTGGAAATTTCCTTTTTTTTTTCCTAAAAAACAAACAATAAATTATAGTAATAATTTTAAGTAGAGAAAAAAATAATGAAGTTTTTACCTTGGTACCTCTTTCAATGTATTTGACAGCAAAAAGCTGTTTAGTCTTCTTGTCAATAACTAATCTTGCCACTCCAAAATTTCCAGAACCAATATCTTTTATTGGCTCATATCTTTCCATTTTAATATTTAAAGCTTTTAAAAAAAATATTCTGAAAACCCAAAAAGGATTGTCAAAAACCCAATATTTGTGTTATTTTTGTTATTTTTGTGCTGTCTTTATGTTTTGAAAAAAACCAAAAGATTTTGAGTTTATAAGAAGTTAAGTAAAATAAATAAGAAAAAGTAGTACAAGTATTTCTGTGACTTGACTAGATGTTTTAAGTAGGACTAATCAAATTCTGTTAGTTATTCATAAATTATTCTTTAGAAAAATATTTTACATTTCTTACTTTTTCTTTTTAATGTTTTATTTTATTTATGGGGAATTTTGGAGGACACCTAAATTTATGCATCAGAATGTGATGGGGAGTCGAAATAGTCGGCTTGACATTGATAGATTGCCTACCCATTTGCCACGTGTTACTAATTAATGATAAAAATAAATTTTAGAATAAGTATAAAGAGTTGCGATTATCAATAACACAGTTTAAAACAATTATAAAATTAAAATCGTCTAGTGATTCCACAAGGCGGGTTATCCTCAACTAAATTGATCCCAAACCGCTTGAAAACTATTCTGGAATTGCGACTACTCGCGATAGGTTTTGAACCGGCCGCCTGAATCGCAGATCTGTAAAACCGCCGAGAAATGTTATCGGAAGCGTGAAATCGCTTGAAAAAAATTGCGCGAATCAGACCATGGAACTGCGGACCGATTCATCCGGCCCAACGGTTGCTTGGAACCAATCTATAATTGTGTTGTTCTTTGGAACCGGTCAAAAAACTAGTCGTTTGCGAATTCCTTCTATAAATACTACTCAATTTCAATCATTTTCATCACAATTCTCATTTGGTACTCTCTCTACTTAATTACTTAATTACACAAGTATTGTCTTGATTACATAATTAGTCATTTAATTATTTTTTTATTTCTTATTTAAATTATTATTTCAATATTATCATATCTTTATTTTTGAAAAAAGCCTCTAAAGCAACCTATCAGCCTTAATTGACAAGGTTTATAAACAAACGTTCTAAAAGTGGTCGCATGAGTAAGGATGTCCATCCAGATTATCGAGTCATTACATAATTTGAAATTAATTGTAAAATCGGATTGAAGTTCAAATAGGTAAAATTGTGTTTGGGAATAAACAATTTATATTAAATAAAAACATTGTTGGAATATACAAAATTCTTGTATAATTGGTATTAGTATACTTGTAGAGTTTTAGTAGTATGAGTATAGTAGTATAGTAGAATAGGTTTAGTAGAATATAAATCTATAACTATTACTAAAACAAAACACTGCTGATGTCATTGCTTACTAAATTTGCTTAGGTGTCACTCTCTCAATAAAAATTTTCCCTCCACAAATTAAAGATGATGTCATTGTTATAATGACTACTATTAATATCTTTGACGTTACTAATTTTGTAAGTATGATTAATATTATCCAAATTGATTGATTTTTTACTTTTTATGTCATATCATTTAATGTATTAGGAAGTCATAGAAGTATATTTTATTTTGTTATTTTCAAGTTTTATTTTTTTATAAAATTTTTATTATGTTTTTTATTAAATGGGCATATATCTTGAAATGGTTAAAATATAAAGACGTCAATTTTTTATTTTTTTGTTGATATAAATATGTTAAAATTTTTATTAAAACCGTGCATCGCACGGGCATTATCTAGTAAGGTAATAAAGTATTATTTTATATGCTTTTCATCCTACCAAAGTAATGTACTCTTTCTCTCATCTTCTCTTCCATTGTTTAAGCTCCATTAATGACTTCTCTTTCCCTCTTCTCATTTCTTCTACCTTAAACTCCCAAATTTAACATGGTATCAGAGCGGAATTTAAATCCTCTCAACACCTTTTTCACCTTTTTTTTTTCCAGCAATAATCTTAACGAAATCTTGAACCCATTTAAATACCTTGATCCTTAAAGAAACTCGTTGGAAATTGATTCCAATAAATTTTGCACGCATCATCGAATTCCTACAGTCTTGGATTTTGATATAATTTGGGAGATTCCTTTTGCCAATGACATTGAAGATTGGGCTTGAATTGAGAAGGTATAATTTTTAGTGTTTTTCCAAAATCATTTCTTCCCATTTTTCTTGAATGTTGGAATTAAAGCTATTGATGCAATTTGACCATTCTTCCGACATCGTTTGTATTGTCTTGCTGCTACCTGCTGATTACAATTCCACTAGAAATTGGATCGTATATATTCGATGAGGGGGGTAAAACTTGACAGAACTGAGCTCTGTTCATGATAAATAATAGAAATGGTAATGGTCTTCTGGGTATAATCTTCTACCAAATTCTGGTATAATTTTCTTGTTCTTGAATCTTGATCGATGTAGATTACTTTTCAACTCTTGCATTCTGGTTTTCCGGTTGGTTGATATGATTGTTTTTGCTGTCTGTTTAATTGTTGATTGTTGATCGTTGGGGGTGTTTAATTTTGTTGGAGACTGATGGAGGTATTATGATTCAGTTTGCATTGGTTGTTGAATGTTGGCATGGTGAAAATATTTTTAGACTTGTTTTGAAGTAATATGATAGTCTTTTATTGGAAATTTTTGGAGTTTCTTGGTGATAATCATTTCTTTCTGAAACACATTTCCTTTTCTCTTATTCTTCCTTAAATTCTAACGTTTGATGTTCTTGGGTTATTAATCAAATTGTCGAGCGTGATAAGAAGAATAGAATAAGTGTTTAGGGTTTAATATGATAAGAAGAATAGAACAAATGTTTAGGGTTTAATGGCTGTGCTTATTCATTCTTGAAGAGGCCAATATAGGTTTGCTGCCACTGAGAATAAAACTCTTATGGTGTCGAGTTTAGCAACCGAAGAGAAAGTCTCTAAATAGTCTACCCCGTAGGTCTGAGTGTATCCCTTTGCCACAAGTTGAGCTTTGAATCGTTCTATGGTGCCATCTGCCTTGTATTTAGCTGTGAAGACCCATCTGCACCCCACTACCGTTTTCTTTTCTGGCAAAACATACTTCTCCCACGTTCGATTTTTCCGAAGTGCACTAATCTCTTCTTCTATGGCTTTTCTCCAGTTGTCGTTTTCTAGCGCTTCCTCGATAGTGTTTGGAAGTTTGGTTCCATATAAAGTTGTATTGAATGCGAAGGCACTTAGTGACAAATTCCCTTCTCCTGGTGTTTCAATCGGATATCTCGATCTCCTAGCTTTGTAATCTGGATCATATCTCTTAGGAGGAACACCTCAAGTGGAACAAGGTGGAAGAGCATATCTCTGTATTTCACCTACTTCTTTGTTTCCCCAGTCTCATTAATTGGAACATCAATATTAACAAGGTTAGTGTCAAGAGATTCAACTTCTTCTACTAGAGAACTTACCCGATGTTCAGATAGTACTATTTGTGGTATGGACTGCACCGCTTGAGATGGTTCATTGACGCTGCCTACTTACTCTTTTAGGTCTAGGTGTGACAACCATGGATTGGTCAACCATCTAAGATCGTCGATCTGCTTCTCCCCTTGACATCGAGGATGGGTGTAGTAAAACTCGGTTTCGATGAATCTAGTAGTATACACTCTTCGAGCTATAAGATGATAACATCGATAACCCTTTTAATTCCTCCCATACCCTAAAA
Source organism: Amaranthus cruentus (assembly GCA_019425755.1). NCBI lineage: Eukaryota > Viridiplantae > Streptophyta > Magnoliopsida > Caryophyllales > Amaranthaceae > Amaranthus > Amaranthus cruentus. The sequence continues at coordinate 5,837,973 of CM033457.1, read as the reverse complement.
ACACACACTTGACTACTCTCGGTTCAAATTTATTCTTGAGTCTTTTTGGAAAGTGGACCTAGACGGTGCACCTAAAAATTCGAGGGGGTAAAGAGTGAGATAATGGTATGGATTGATACATTTGGAGAGCTTCCAAGGGAGTTTTGTAGTTAAGGGCCTTTGTGGGAAGTCTGTTGGTGAGATAATTAGATGTTACAATAGCTTCGGGCTAGAGGTTTTTTGGAACATGTGATTCAAGCATGATAGCACGAGTGATATCTAGTAAGGTTTTATTTTTCCGCTCAGCTACATCGTTTTGTTGGGGTGTATCTGGGAAGGAAGTTTGGTGAACAAGACCTTTACTAGTTAGGAACTGGTGCAAGTCGTGGTTAACATACTCTCGACCATTATCAGTATGTAAGATACAGGGTTGGGTCTGGAATTGGGTACAAATCATACTGTAAAAATCAACAAACACAGTGAACACCTCAGATTTATGTCTAAGAAAGTAAATCTAGCTCATCTGAGTACAATCATCCGTAAAAATAACATAATATGTAAAACCTTGTATCCCAATTTCAGGAGCGGGACCCCACACATAAGAATGAATAAGCATAAAAGGCATACTAGTTTTATTCATACTACTAAGATATGAATGTTTATGACTTTTTGCAAGAATACATGTTTCACACATAAAAACCGAATTCAACCCCGCTAAAGTAGGAAAAAGTTTCTCTAGATACCCTACAGATGGATGTCCAAGTCTTCAATGCCAAGTCCATAGTTGTTTTTCCCGTGACCCGTGAGTAAGAACTGCATTGCCTTGTTGAACTGCCTCTTCCAAGTAGTATAGTCCTCCTCGCTTAATACCACGCCCAATAATTTTCCCCGTCTGAACATCCTGCACAATAAAACACTCAGATTTTATGAGCACAGTACACCCAAGCTCTCTTGTAAGTTGACTAACTGACAAGAGTTTATGTGAAAGATCAGGAACAAATAAACAATTATTTAATGTAAGATTTTTTGAAATATATAGTCCCGACTCTTTTCAGTTTAATTCCTTCCCCATTAGCGGTTTTAATTAAAATTTTATTTGGATTTTCATATGTAGTGAAATCATTTGGGTCATATGACATTGTATCCGTTGCCCCACAGTCAAAATTCCAACCGGTATTAGTAGTAAATAAATCAGCACAAGAAATCTCCCTTGCCTCTCCTCGTGACACGTGCCCCTCAACTTTAATTGAGGAGTCAGTTGTCTCATCTTTTAAGAGACTTGTCCTATCTTGAAAAAGAGACCCTCTCCATTTATTAAAAAAACCGGCCCCTTGTCTCCCATGAAAGACATTTAAGAGAGAGAAGCTCTCTTCATCTTCTTTGCTTGAAAATGGTAGATTTGACCTGGGTAACCAACATGTTTTATGGATTTTTTCTTTGAATCTGGCTACCATTCCGGGTAACCCACAAGTTTGAAGCATTCATTTTTTGTGTGTCATGTGCCCCCACAATGGGTACATTTCGAGTGGCTTTTATCATCATCTCTTCGGTAAGATCTTTCATTTTTTCTTGCTATAAAACCGCCTCCAATGCCCGGTGATTCAAGATATGATGAGGGCTCGTGTTTCATGATACCACGTCTCATTGTTTCTCGCCTTATACTAGCATAAGCTTCCTCTGCAGTGGGTAATGGGTCTTGGAGAAGTAATCTCTCCTATCTTTGTCAAATGAGTCATTAATTCCGGCAAGGAATTGACATAGCCGATTTTTTTGTGTTAACCGGTTATAAATGATGATGTCTTCTGGATCTTTCATAGGATTAGGTTGCCTTCTGTCAATCTCCTTCCATAATGCTATCAATTTGCTGTAGAAATTTTCGACTGAATCGTTTCCCTACTGTATTTTATTGGCTTTGACTGTTAGGTCAAAGATTTGCAATTCGTCCCTCCCACTGCTGAATAATGTTTCGATCCCATGCGATAAGGTTTTTGCAGTTGAAAATTCAAGAAATTGATTTACCAGATTTGGATCAATATTTTCAATTATCCATGAAATGACAATTGAATCGTATCTGGTCCATTGGTTGTACCCTGGATCCGTTTTTGGTGGTAGCTCGACAATGATGTGATTGAGCCATCCACGACCACTAATTGCTAGGTGCATAAGCCTGGACCATATGTTATAGTTTTGATTTGTTAGTTTTTCGGATATTGAAAGGGAAGTGCTGGTAATTGTTTCTGTGTGCTGTTGATTTGTGTTTAACTGTTTGATCAGTTGCAATAACTGACCCATGGTAACTGGTTGGTCAGTAACAATGACTTCTTTGGAATCATCTTCCATTTTGTTTGATTTTCGATTTTGGGTTTTTTTCAAGTAAGTTAGGGTAAATGATGTAGTCGCTTGAATGATTTCTTCCTCAGATTCGTTCTGGCTCTGATATCATGATAAGAAGAATAGAACAAGTGTTTAGGGTTTAATATGATAAGAAGAATAGAACAAGTGTTTAGGGTTTAATGGTTGTGTTTATTCATTCTTGATCATTTCATTACATACAAGAGTGCCTCCTATTGCTTCCTAATTAAGAATATTACATCATATATTTTATTCCATAAATATACATTCAAATCCCTATGATTATTCTGTTTCCATAATTCTAACAGAGCGTTTGTTTGATATCCTATTGTTTTCTTGTTTGTTTGAATAGATACATTTCTCGGTTTTGTGACCAAGAAGGGTCATTACTTTCCCCTTTGAGGCTTTCTTTAATGATCCTTAGTGTCATTTTTTGACCCATAGTTGGCCGTATTTGCCCATAGTGGCTTTGATTTCCCCATAGAGGCTTTGTTTGTCAGACCCATAGTTGGTCATTTTGTCTATATAGGCTTTGTTTTGAGACCCATAGTTGGTTATTTTGTTGATTTTGCCTATAGAGGCCTTTGTTTGATGATCCATTGTGATCAGTTATTCAAACCCAATAGATGGTCGTTTTCAAGACCCATAGAGGTTTGTTTTATGATCCTGTGTGATCAGTTTTCATTGAGACCCATTGAGGCTCATTTTTGAGGACTCAAGTGGCCATTTTTAGACCCAAAAAGGTACATTTTCGATCCTTTGTGATTGTCTTTCATTTGTTTTACAGATTCTAAAAAAATTCTTCATTTTCATTTCTTTTCTCTCCTAAATGCATTCCCTCATTTTCAATTCATTCTTCTCTGTTGGTGTATTGATGGACTTGGTTTGATGTCATTGAATTAGGTTGTGGTCTATATTTACATGGTGGTTTTCCGAATTTGGTGAAGGATATTCGGGTTGGTATGAATGTTTGGGGTGCTAGAAGTTGAAGGAGGCACATTCTATTTTTTTTATTGTATTTGAAAATGGTATTTAAGTAGACAGCAGTAAGTTGTCATGTGCAAGCTCAGTTGGTCCAGCTCACATCTTCGGCTCTTGCGCCTCAGATGGGGTTGCAGTGTCGATAAAAAGTTTGGTATTGTGATGTGATATGGCGTTCAGTCATAGCATGATTTGGAAGACAAATTAATGTGCAAGGAAGCTCTCTTGGTTCAGTTGATTTTACACACTTTTTTTAGTGTTGTATGACTGCATTTTGGTCAAGACTGAAAATGTTTACCCATTTTCAGTTTGAGGGGTGTGTTGGAATATACGAAATTCTTATAATTGGTATTAGTATACTTGTATAGTTTTAGTAGTATAAGTATAGTAGTACCATATAGTAGCATAGGTTTAGTAGAATATAAATGATGTAATAGAGTATTATTTTGTATGCTTTTCATTCTACCAAAGTAATGTATTCTTTTTTTTCTTCTTCTCTTCCATTGTTTAAGCTCCATTAATGGCTTCCCTTTCCCTCTTCTCATTTCTTCGACCTTAAACTCCCAAATTTTAACAAACATAAATAGAGAAATTGAGAATAACAAAAAGTTTGAAAAGTCATTAATTTAATTAATTTTAATTTAAATGATGTATTTAACTCAAATTAAAATATAAACATTTCTTATTCAACCAATACTAAATTTAAGTTAATATTAATTTTCCAATAAAATCATCATCTGTAAATTGTAAACATGGCATAACAAATGAATCATATGTTATGAAATATAGCATTCGTAGATAGTGATTATTGTGTATGATTTACGTGATACACGACATTGTGCAGTGTAAAAGCACATTGTAGGGCCGGGCCGGTCGATGTCGTAAAAAACGTGTTTATATATTACTCCATGATTATGGTATTTAATAATGAAGGCTTCACCTATTCAATCTTTATGTCCGAGTGTTGAAGTGCCCATCTGTTACCCATATGTAAGTTGTCCCAAATCGGAGAAAGAGAAGAGTATGCATCACTTTATATACTCAAGGAGTAACTCTACTCCTACTATTACCAATTGGTTTTATTAGTGAACCTTCTTTGGGCTTATAAGTGGACTACTTCTTCTCCTCCTTATATGGGTTGCACAGGCCCATTTTCTAAATTCTATCACCGGGCAATGGGGGATTTAAGACGCAAATTCAGTGATAGCAAAGCTGTGACAAAAAATTCAATTAGATATTTTTAAAAAATCATGAAAATGTATGTTAAAAATTAATTTTTTAAATTCAACCCTAAAAATACGTTATAATCTATTTCGACAAATTTTCATATCGAGACATTAGTTTTCCAAATTACGAATTAATAAGAATAATAAAAGACAAAAATTACACAGAAAGTGTATATCTTAACTGGTCATGAGTGTTCCATAAATGTTTCCGATCTTAGGTTCAAATCTGATAAACAACAAAAATTTTATGTGTGCCATCGGATGCAGGATTAAGCTGGATCCGCCCTTGTGTCTGGCCATTGAAATTTGTCTCATCAATAAAATTTATCTTTTTTCTTTTTATTGTTTAATTGTCGTATTCGTTTTTAAACACTAATCATGGATCATTCTCATATTGCGTTTTATTCTTAATTTATAAGTTAAAATATTAAAATAAAATATTTTCTAATTTATCTTGATGTAAATTTTATTAATACCAACTTATTGTAATTTTTAATCTAGTAAAACTAGAGATATTTAAAATTAAAATAATATATTGGCAAAAGTCTCTGCCAAATAGAGTTCGACGTGAAACCGATTAAAAGAGAGTATTTTTTATTTTTAATTATTATTTGATCTGTAATTCTTTTCAAATTTTTGTCCATATATTACTTTTTTATTCCATTTAAATATTTCTTGTACTTTTCTATAGAATATTACTCCCTCCAATTCAACATAAATGTCCACTTTCCTTATTTGGTAAAGTTACTTTAATTGTCCACTTCTCTTTTTTGGCAAAGATTTTTTACCTAAATACCCCCAACTACCCCAACTTATATTATTTAAAATACCTCACCTACCACCTTTTCAATTATTATAATCACTTAAATACCCCATCTACCACCTTTTCAATTATTGTAATTACTTAAAATACTCCACTATTATTTTTCTTAAAATGCGGTCCAAACCCAAAGTGGATACGTATTATGACTTGGAGGGAGTATTTTTTAAATTTTTTTATTTTCTTTAGTTTTGCAAATTGAATTTTCATTAGAGAATGGACGTACTTTTCTGAACGTAATGTTATGTAGGTAGGGGACCCACTAAGTTAGTAATGTGGTATTTGTTTTATCCAATCATTTGTCGTAGAACTACAATCTGTCGGCTTAAAAAAATTAATAAAATTAATCCTTTGAGCAACTTGAATAATGGCTAGCATACTAGCGCCACTAATTCAACTTCATAAAAGTTATTTAATCATCAAAATATGCATAAGATAGCACCTATTATGTGATTATGTCATGTAATATGATTTTATAATGTGTGTTATTCGACGAGCATTCAATGTATTAACTCAAGATGCAACATTAATATTTTTTTGTAATTAAAGTATACCAGGATTATATCGGTGCAATGGTATAGGTTTACTTTTATTTTTTATAAAATGTTTTTGGTTAATAACATTTAGGACCTTTTACAAAATTCAACAAAGTCTTTATATAAAATCTTTCACCATTGCATGATAATACATAATAATTATTAATTAAGCATTATCAAATTTATGCTAAGTGTAATCATAGTACATAATAGAAGTAATACTTAAATAAAGTGCTAATGATGTTATCATGCATAGTGATATATAGTTGATGTTAGGAATCAATAATTATTCTGTAAAATATATTCTAGGATATTAGCTTTATTCTATATCTTCTATTTTAGGGATTAGTATTATTCACTCCATGATCTTAGGCAACCCATTTAGGAAATGATCATGTATATATAAACACAGCTTTGTAATCAGTTTATTAATATAATGAATACAATTAAAATCAAAAATATTCTCTAGTAATTTAAGCTTGGTATCAGAGCCCCGGTTAAACTTTTCCGGCGAACGGAAAAAACTAGAGTTTCATCATTTACATGTCATGGAATCAGATGACCAACCCATTATCCCAAAACCAGTTACAATGGAAGACTTATTGCAACTACTTTCGCAGTTAAACACCAATAAGACTACCATCGAAGCCACAAATCAACCTCTCCATATCTCAGAGAAACTTAACCATGGAAATTACACTAAGTGGTCCAAACTATTGCATCTCGGCATCAAAGAGCGAGGTAGGCTCAATCACATCACTGTTGTTAGAGCAAGACCCGAATCTCCCTCATGTGGAGAGGCTTCAGGGTGCCGTGATGAAGGGTACAACGAAGAGCTTGGGTTCGATGTGAAGCAGCAGCTGCAGTTAGCTTGCTTGACCAAGTCGAGCTAGGTGATCCCAGTCGAGCAAATGGGTTGAGCAGCTTAGAAGGAAGAATATAGTGGGTTCTGAGGTGAGGCTCGACCTGGTCGAGCAACATTGCTCGGGTCAAGCGAGCTTCAGCGGGCAAACTTGCGGTATTCAATTTTGTTGCCGTATGTTGTGGGCTTTAATCCCTCTTGTGCTAGGTCATTCTAATTAGTCTTAGGGATATATAAGAATCCTTAGAACTACATTAGAAAGTAAGTGGAGTGGCTACACAAGAGAGTGAGTTAGGGTTTGAGAACCAAGAGAGCTTTCTTCTTCTTTGTATCAGTTTATGGGTGATATCCATTGTTGAATAGATTCACTATCTTGAGAGGTTGTTCTCAAGTGTGTTTGGTTATTCATTGATGTAATATTGATTATATGGTGATATCCATTGTTGAATAGATTCACTATCTTAATGAAAGTAATCATCTTTTGATGGGGTATCATTAGATACCTCATAAACACTCTATGATTGAATGTTTATTGTGTCTCTTGTTTACACTATATTTTTCTTCTCATCTTGTACCATAGTTCTACAATTTGAGGGTCTTAGACCTTCTCTTTCAATTGGTATCAGAGTTGGTGTGTTATTCCTTGGGGTATTGAGTGAGGGAAGGCTTGGAGATAAGCAGAAGACATATGGTGGAAGTTGAGAAGTGTTTGGATGGTTTGTTGAAGCCATTAGGGTTTGTTGAAACTTTGGGTGAGAGAAAATCAGTGGGTAATCAAGAGATGGAGAGATTGTTAATGGAGTTCGTAAGAGAGAAGGAGAGCTTATTAACAATGGTGGTAGAGCAAAGGCTAATGATCGAGTCTTTGTTGTTGAAAGTTGCATAACTTGAGGGAGCTATTAGGTGTAGTAGCATTGTTATGGAAGTATTATCCATTGGGTTTGGTATGAAGGTGGATGATTCTCCATCTTTGGGAGATGGAAAGGCCATTGAGAGAAATCCATCAAAGATGAGGTAAATCGGAGTTAAGAAGGCAAGAGCTGAGTATGAGGATAGAGTGTGCTTCCATTGCCACAAGAGAGGCCATATTCAATATACTTGCAACAAGTTGAAGAAGGACCTAAAAGCTTGAAGCTTTTGAGGGAGATGAAGAAGCTAACAATGGAGGTTGGTGATCGTGAGAAGCTCAAAGGGAAGAAGAGGGATCTTCCACTTGAGAAGGTGAAGAAGGCAACAACTTTGGTAAAAGGGGTTGCAAAGAAGAAAGAGCTCCCAAACTTTGATGAGGGTCTTGTGAAGAAAACCAAGTGTGATGTTGAGGATGGTCATGTGCTTTTGGCCAAGTGTGATGATGATGGTGATTGGGTGTTTGACTTCGTACACCCATATCATATTTGTAAAGACAAAAGCTTGTTTATAAGGTTGATGGCTTGTGAGCATGAGAGGATGACCTTGCCTAATGGTGAGGAAGTTATGATTGAGGCCATTGGAGAGGTGCATTTGAGAATCTAATCTCATTGAGGAGATTAGAGAAGATTGGGTATACCATGAAGACTCAAAGTGATGGAGTCTTAAAGGTTGCAAAGGGTTGCTTGGTGCACTTTATGGGGGTGATGGGCAACCATGGGCATGTGTTGCTAATGAGTGGAGGTTTACATCATGTTGAGAGGGGTGTAAGACCTAAGTCACGAAGGAGAGTGACATTTGATGATGGTGGCCACAATGATGGGTGGTGCACAAAGATGGTTGATGATGTGTTGGTTGGGACACCAAGAGTGGTGTCACAAGTTGATCGAGGGAGATTAGAGCTTGAAGGGGGAGATTGTTAGAGCAAGACCCAAATCTCTCTTATGTGGAGAGGCTTTGGGGTGCTGTGATGGAGGGTACAACGAAGAGCTTGGGCTCAATGTGAAGTAGCCGCTGCAGGTAGCTTGCTCGACCAAGTCGAGCTAGGTGATACCAGTCGAGCAAATGGGTCTTAAGCTTAGCAGGAAGAATCCAGTGGGTTCTGAGGTGAGGCTCGACCTGGTCGAGCAACGTTGCTCAGGTCGAGCGAGCTTCAGCGGGCAAACTTGCGGTATTCTGTTTTGTTGCTGTATGTTAGTCTTAGGGCTATATAAGAGTCCTTAGGGCTATATAAGAGTCCTTAGAACTACATTAGAAAGTAAGTGGAGAGACTACACAAGAGAGTGAATAGGGTTTGAGAACCAAGGGAGCTTTCTTTTTTGTGTTAGTTTATAGGTGATATCCATTGTTGAATGGATTCACTAGCTTAAGAGGTTGTTCTCAAGTGTGTTTGGTTAGTCATTGATGTAATGTTGATTATATTAATGAAAGCAATCATCTTTTGAGGGGGAGGTATTATTAGATACCTCATAAACACTTTGTGATTGATTGTTTGTTGTGTCTCTTGTTTACACTCTGTTTTTCTTCTCATCTTCTACCATTGTTCTACCATTTCAGGTTCTTAGTTCTTCTCTTTCAACTGTCTTCCCACCACCTGTCGATGACTCTGAGTACAAAATTTGGGCTCAGCGCGATTCCATTATTATTTCTTGGATAATAAAGAACATCGATCCGGATCTACAAAACTAGTTCTAGGATTATTCAACTGCAAAAGAACTATGGGGCGGAATCGAAACCATGTATGGCAGTGGGCAAGACGGAATGCAGATATTTGACCTTACGGTTGAGGCAAACAAAATACAACAAGGCACATACCAAATAGAGATCTACTACAGTAAACTCACCACAATTTGGTAAGAAATTGATCGGAGACTACCTAATCCGATGCTTTGCTCAAAGGTTAAAGCAATTTATAATTGTATCATTCAACAAAAGCGACTACACCAATTTCTAGCAAGCCTTGATGAATCCTTGGACAAAGATCGAAGAGATGTAATAAATTCGGATCCATTACTTGTTGTAAAGGTTTCCTATGCAACCATCAGACGAGTGATCTCACGTCGGGGCATCATGAGATCAGAGAAGCCCTCATTGAACAGTGAATCATTGGGCATAGGAAGTGGGTTTGCAGCCAAAGGATGATCTGAAAAACCCAATTTCCGACGAGAAGATGACAGAGCCAAGCTTAGATGTTCTCACTGTGGAGGAGCAAGACACACAAAGCAAGGGTGCTTTAAAATTATAGGCTACCCAGATTGGTGGCCAAAAGGTAAGAAGGAAAAATCAAAGAATCGAACGCCATGGAAGAGGCAAGGTACGGCTGCTGCAGTTGCATGTGAAAAAGGAGAACTTAATTGTGAGGCTTGTATTTTAGCCAAAAGTCATAAACATGTTTATCCTGATAGTAGTAGTAAGACCGAAACACCTTTTGCTCTTATTCATTCTGATGTTTGGGGATCTGCACCTGAATTTAATGATCATGGTTTTTTATATTATGTCAAGTTTATCGATGATTGCACTAGAATGATTTGGATATATTTTTTGAAACATAAATATGATGTGTATGATATACCTTTGTCTCCTTCAATAAAATGACTCAAACACAATTTCAAACTCAAATCCGTATTCTGCGATCAAATAACATGGGAGAATATAAAAATCTTGATATGAAAAACTTTATCTCTAAAAATGGTCTTATTCACCAAACTACATGTTCTGATACACCCCAGCAAAATGGTGTACCTTCTCATTATTGGCAAGAAGCCATTGCTACGGCCAATTACCTTACTAATCGGCTTCCCACTAAGAGCCTTAAATTGGCTACCCTTCTAGATACTCTTAAAGCTCATACTAGTGTCCCATCTGCGCATTCTCTACCGACTCGTGTCTTTGGATGTATTGCGTATGTTCATTTACCTAAACGAATCAGACATAAATTAGAACCATGAGCTATTAAATGTGTGTTTGTTGGTTATGGGGTTAACCAAAAGGATTATCGTTGTCTTGATCCTATCACAAATCGAATATATACAACCATGGATTGTGACTTTGTGGAGATAAAATTTTATTTCAACCCCTTAAAATCTCAAGGGGAGAGTCTAAGAGACGATCTAAGTTGGTTGATGACATACCTAGTTTTGGCTACTAATCCAAAAGAGCAAGTAGGCAAAGCCACATAGACTACTAAACACATGCTACAGCCAAATCAACTCTCTATGCTTAATACCCTATTCGAGGATCCTTTAAGAGAAGTGGTATGTATGTCTAATCCTATGAATAAAGCTACTAATTCACCCCTTGAAGTTGAGTTTACAGAAACAGACATAGCTCCTGAAAAATGTTGAAGCATAAACATTTCATAATGAGCCAAAACTCGAGAATAGCCCTGAGGTGGAGCAATATGGATTGACTTCTAGAAGCACCAAAGGTGTCTCGCCAAAGCGTTATGACCCAGAATAATCAACAAACACAAGAACTCAAATAATAAAGCTATTGAGCAATAATGTTTGAAAACCACAAATAAGCATAAAAACAAGAACAAACTATCAATAATAACTAACAACAAGTATTAGAAGATACCCACAAAAGATGAGAAAGATTGGACAACAAATTTGTAAAACCTAGAAAACAACGAAGCTCAAACCCTCAACAATGGAGGTTATTGAAGAAGAAAACTCCAAACTTGAAATTATCTAGTGGATTGAATGAACAATAACTACAATGAACCTTAACTGGAGTACTTTTGTGATTTTCAAATATTAAGTTGTAGAAATTAACAGCCAGGGTTCTTAGTAAATGAAAGCTTAATAAGCAATAAAACTAGAGTAATGAAATTAGGGCAAAAACTAAGTATGTTTAATGTATACACCAAACTCTCCTTAAATAGCACCTCCCAAAATGGTGAAACCCTTTTTAGCCGAAAGTACTTAATAATTCTTTGAATTACATGTAAAGGGCCGCCAAGTCAGAGAAATCAGCAAACGACCCAACCTCGAAAAGAGATCGATCGATCGATCTAAAGTGATCGATCGATCGATCACTTAACTCCTCAAAAGCTGCTTCTGGATAATGTAGGCTACAAGATTGATCGGTAGATCTAAAGTGATCAACCAATTGATCTCCTTACTCTTCATGGAGATGCTTCTAGATTACGCAAGCTATGAGATGGATCGATCGATCTAAAGTGATCGAGCAATTGATCTTCAAATGTTGTTGGCTAATGCGTTTGGAAATGCTTCCAAATGAGATTGACTGATCGATCTAAAGTGATCGATCGATCGATCTCATCAAAATCTCCCAAAATGCTCATGTCTAGGTCCTCTTGCCTCCTCGCCTTCAAATGAGTGCTTGGGACTATCTTCTATCCTTGGTTTAGCTCTGTTCCCTCTCCGAAACCTCCGGGGGATTAGAAGCGCATCGTCCCCAACTTGCTTTGCTCGGAAAAGGTGGCCAATCCTACAAAAACGAGCAAAACACAAGATACCCTACAAAAGGGCAATCAAATCCCATAAAAATAATAAGAAGGAACAACAACCGCACGAAAATACACACTGAATAGGCATAAAATATGGGCAAAATATAGGGTTATCAACTACCCCCAAGCAAGGTAATGATTAATTAGTGTAGATAAATGATAAGGTGAAGAAGGCAAGGAAAACTTAAGGTCAATCATGTGATGATCATGGCAATACATTGAATAAAAATTGGCAACGCAAAATGGAGAACCAAGAAACAACCACGCCTGACCAAAGGCTAGCAAACAAACAAGACTCAAACATGGGCAAAACACTAAGGTTCAAGGATCCACTAATTTGAAAAGAGAACCCGAGTCCACTTTTTCAGCCAAATAAAGGACACCACACAACAAACCCAACAAACCAAACTTGAGCACTAAGGCTCCCATGCTAATCACTAAGAGTGGAACAAGCCTCACTATATGTTAGTGGATCACACTCGTGTGTGTGTGGGTTTGAATCGCTCAACTCACACCTAAAGCTCAAAGAGATGATAGCTACCTACACAAAGGTGTTTCAAGCACCTCGGTACCCGGGAACCAAAAGACGAAGACTTCAATGCAAAAAGATGGACCATGCCTACAAATTGGTGAAGGATTCATGGTTTGAAAAGGCAGAGCCAAATAAAGCTAACAAAAAATAAGTGTTAAAAGTAAAGGGATTGCAAATGCTATAGTTTCCCCAAAACAAGCCTAATCGACCATACGTGCACACTTGGTAACCAAACAATTAAGATAGAACAAGCTTGTTGTTTTCTTTTTTTTTTCTTTTTCTTTTCCCCTATTTTTTTTGTTTCTTTGATTTTTTTTGTTTTTTTTCTTTCTTTCTCCTTTTTTTAATGATAATAAATATGCTATAACCACAATAACATCATGATTGAACAAATTGGAACATGATTTACCATGTCATTGACAACCATGCTTACAAATTGGGTGCTACTAGCTACCCTTATTACAAAAAGGAATTAAACAAGATGTTATACTACTATGTCACCGTAATTATACAAATGAGTTGGTGACTTTAAAAAAGAAGTAAAAGAAATGGACTACGATAAGGCTAAACCAAGTGTCACTTATCCAACCAACCAATTTGACAAACCAAACCTAAGAGCATTGCAAGGGAAAAAACGGTTTATGGATGAGGTGAGATGGGATAGGTTGTGAATAGGGAAAGATGTAAGGATTTAAAATGTGGATGATCATGCAAGAAAGAGGAAGATGAAAGGGTCATGGAGAAGGGTGAGTTTTATGGTAAGGTGAAAAGGGATGAATTAGGAAGTTACGGGCATAGGCTAGGTCCTAGCATTTTAACAAAATTCGTCTATTGTCTAGGCTCCTAGATCATGCCTAGTGCACTACATATTCACACCTCAAAAACCACACATGATCGCATAACTAGGCACAATCCTCACCCGGGTTAGGGTGCTTGTTCTAACTCACAGGCGGCGCCATGACCCCTAGGTTCGAGGTGGCCCCACAAAATGGCATCAAAGGGCTTACTTGTCACAAGTCAAAAGAGTGGAGCCCCAAGCCCTAAAGTAATTCCCAAGGTGGTTACAAAAAGGAGAAAACAAGCACACATGATCGGGGTAGCAAAAAGAAAAATCACAACCAAGCCAATCAACTCAAGCATGTTACCAATTCATCACTTGATCACATCCAAGAAGGGCGTAAATAAGAATGAGCATGCATAACTGAGAGCAAGAGTATTAGAAAAAGACATAGAATAAGAAAAGAAAACATATATGACAAACATGCTCAAAAAAGGAAAGTGCACCCCCCAAGTAAGACCAAGCATCATCCCAAGTGCTTGAAGGCTCGAAAGAAGGTGTAAAAAGGAAAGGGAGACACAATCGAGCCAACATGGCTTTAAAGGACCCTCTAAAGGGTGGGTGGGTGGGATAAAAAGAATATATCAAACCAAGTCAAATTAATCCAAGTAACGGCCTTCCAAACATCCCAAAACAGAAATCACAAACACAAAGACTAACCACAAAAAAATCAAAAATAAAATAAAATAAAATAAAAAACAAAACAATTAAAATGTACCTTGTTGGGTTGCCTCCCAACTAGCACTTTTTTAGGGTTTCTAGCTTGACCATGATCACTTTGGCATTGCAAGGTGGCTTGAGCACATCGGTGGCACCACCAACCTCAAAAAAATGGATAAAGAAAAAGTCATGTCACCCATCAAGCTAGCTTCTTTACATGAAGGAACATAAAGTGGTATCAAATCTCCCAAGATGGCCAAATTTGAGACACTTTTACCCACATCAAAGACCGCATCAGTGGTCTTGAGAAAATCACGGTTAAAGGGAAGTAAATCAACCTTAGTCTGCACATCCGTGATGCCAATATGTCTTGTGGTAGCACATTTCTCTATGAACTCTTCAAGATGAGTGAGAGGGCATTCTATGTCAAGACTCGATAATTAATCTTGAGAAATGAAGTTGAGAAATGAAGGCTTAATTTCATAATGAGTGGCAGTGATAGTTAGCCGCTCCTCCTTGGCTATGCACTAGGTTCACAAGCACAACCAAAGAAAACAACGTAAAATCAGAGGGAAGGGGGATAACAAAGCGAGGAAACTAACAACAAGTCTAAAGACTAATTGCAAAAGAAAAATGACAAGTTGCCTTGCACCACGGCAACGGCACCAAAAATCTTTTTCCCACAAATTTATCTCAACATATGAGTTACCGCAAGTGCACGGTGTTGTAGCACAAACGGGTCAAACACAAAGAGCAAGGGTATGAAATTTTTTTTGTAGATTAGTTGGACAAAAATGGGGTTTGTAGAATACTATAATAAAAAGATATTGAAAACAAATAGGGGTTTAACAATCAATGATAAAAAGGAGATAGGGTTAACTCATTCATGACGACTATTTGATGGCGATACTCTAGCTTCTTAATGTTCACTAAAGGGTAGCAAATCTCACTTAGAAGAGCAATCCGATCCTTGATCGGGCTTGAGATTGCTTTCAAGCTCTTCACCAACCTCACTCTTGTGAGTGAATGTGATGGGCTTGGGTTATAAATCATCCGCTACTTGCTTATCCTTCCCTACTCTCGTAGGTGAAGGATAAAGCCCTTAGATAAGAAGGTGGATGCAAGGTTCAATTCTCATTAATCCCTTACACCCAATTCCATCCATTGATCAAATATTAGATTACTCAAAATCCAACTCTCGTTGGTATATTGGAACACTAGTGGAAAAAAGCACATTGGCTGCGGTTTTTTTGGGGGTATAGGCTGCGGTTTTGACTCGCAGCATTAGTAATAGCAGCAGATGAAAAATATTATTGGTTACGGTCCTAAAAACCGCAGCCTATACCCCATTTTTAGAACAAAAAAAACTTGATTATTGGCTGCGGTTTTGGCAATGACCTTAGCCTTTGAGTTTATTATTATTTTATTTTTTTTGCATTTCGTTTTATACTAATTGTAAGAACAAATACTAATTGCTAGAACATTAAAACCAGTAGCATTCATCTATACTAATTGTAAGAACAAATACATCACAGATACTAATTTTAAGAACAATTTTCGTATACATAGAAAAAAAATCAAAAACCTTCTACCAAGATCCAATTTACAATCAAAAATCAAGAATATACAAAAATCAGTTTTAATCACCAAAATTGGTTTTACATAATAAAAATAAGATCCAACAATACCTATATTATTCTCCAAGATAATTCAAAAAAAAAAATTATTCTCCAAGTACATCAAAACTCGAGTGAACAGAAGGAACTCTAAGAAACACTCCACTTTTTCCTGTATTCCTTTTAAACATACATCAATTATTCTACTAAGAAGCAATCCTATGCGAAGTGAATTACTCACCGATGGAAAAAATTACATTTTTGGGATCATCGAAGCCGTAAAAAATCGGTATAGACTCACAACGGAATTCCGCTCCCCTCTCGTAATCCATTGCGACAATCGGATTGAAATTTTTTTGAAGAATGTAGTTGTAGCATTAATATAGAAGGAAAAAGTAAGTAATTTTGAGGAATTGGAAAAGCTAATGGAAGGAAAATCTTACTGAGAATAAACATGAGGATGAAAATAAGAAAGAGAGGTGGAAGAAAATAAGCTAGGGTTTATTGCTTTCAATTTTGGCTTTATATATGGACAGGTATTATTGGTTGCGGTCATGTATGAAACCGCATCCTATACTGACCTTGTGCGGTGTCAATTGCTATCTGAAGTCTATTTTTCCAACCCAATGACGTAGAACCTGAAAAAAAGAAGACAACATCTTCATTCCAGCAACTTTCCTAAACCGGACTGTTTCATATACCGAGATGATTTAGTTGGCATATAATGAGGCTTAATTACCTAAGAGAAGATTGTGCAAGTTTTCGGCAGCCATGAATTCATAAACTAGAGTTAAGTTTGATCTTTCTTCGCAGTAACCGACTAGAGAAACCAAGTTCTTATGGCGAATAGCCATTAAGAGCTCAACCTGTCACTCAAAAAAGATCACAAACTAAGTTGAAAAGTGAAATTGAAGTCCTATCTATAAAGCTTTCCAATCAATATTATTGGTTGCGGTCATGTATGAAACCACAGCCTATACTAGTTTTTTTTTGGTTTTTGGCTGCGGTTTTTCAAAAAATCGCAGCCTTTGTGCTATTTTTTTCGCATTTTTTTTCTTCTATTAACTGCTGCGTTTATTAGGAACCGTAGCCAATAACTCGCAGCCAATAGCATTTTTTCCACTAGTGGAAACAATCATGACAATCCTTAGCCAATGGGTAGAATAACCCCTCATCTAAGCATTTAATTAACCAAATTCAGCTAGAGTTTCATCGTCTTCAAGCCATCACAAGGGTTGAGTTGACCCCAACCCAAGAAAACTACTAAATACTCATTCTAATGCTTAAAACACCATAAATGATAATATAATAGGATATTGAATAATCAGCAAACACAAGAACAAAGCTATTAACCAACAATGGTGAAAACCATAAACAAGCATAAAAACAAGAACAAACTATCAATATTAACTAAGAACAATTATTAGAAGACAGCCACAAAAGATGAGAAAGATTGGACAAAAAATTTGTAAAACCTAGAAAACAACAAAGCTCAAACCCTCAACAATGGAGGTTAATAAAGAAGAAAACTCCAAACTTGAAATTATCTAGTCGATTGAATGAACAATAACTACAATGAACCTTAACTGGAGTACTTTTGTGATTTTCAAATATTAAGTTATAGAAATTAAAAGCTAGGGTTCATAGTAAATGAAAACTAAATATGCAATAAAACTAGAGTAATGAAAATAGGGCAAAAACTAAGTATGTTTAATGTTTACACCAACCCTCCTTATATAGCACCTCCCAAAATGGTGAAACCCTTTTTAGCCCAAAGTAGAGATTAATTCTTTGAATGACGTGCAGATGACCGCCAAGTCAGAGAATCCAGCAAAAGACCCAACCTCGAAAAGATCGATTGATCGATCTAAAGTGATTGACTGATCGATCACTTAACTCCTCAAAAGCTGCTTCTGGATAATGTAGGCTACAAGATCGATCGATTGATCTAATGTGATCGACCAATCTATCTCCTTACTCTTCATGGAGATGCTTCTAGAGAATGCAAGCTCTGAGATCGATCGATCGATCTAAAGTGATCGATCGATCGATCTAAAGTGATCGACCAATCGTTCTCCAAATGTTGTTGGCTAATGCTTCTAGAAATGCTGCCAATTGAGATCGACTGATCGATCTAAAGTGATCGACCGATCGATCTCATAATAATCTCCCAAAATGCTTATGTCAAGGTCCTCTTGCCTTATTGGCTTCAAACGAGTGCTTAGGACTACCTCCTATCCTCGGTTTAGCTCTGTTCCCTCTCCAAAACCTCCGGGGGATTAGAGGTGCATTGTCCCCAACTTGCTTTTCTCGGACAAAGGTGGCCAATCCTACAAAAACCAGCAAAACACAAGATACCCTAAATAAGGGCGATCAAATCCCATAAAAATAATAAGAAGGAACAACAACCGCATAAAATACTCACTGAAAAAGCATAAAATAAGGGCAAAATATAGAGTTATTTGGACCTCACGTTAAATTCTTGGTTTATTAGATTTTAAATATTGTGTTTCAAGTACTACCGTGGCAGATCTCAAAGCTTTAAGCAAACCTAAAAATAGCATATAACGGATAATTGACATAGTCATCTAAGAGCGTCTGTTTTGAACACGTCTTCAAAGGATTGATGAATGATCCAGATTAACATATTTGTAAACACCCATAACTAAAACTACACAAGTGTAGCGGCAAGTAGGGGGTTGATCCACAGGGAGATGAGTTGTGAGACTTAGGGCCTCTTTAGGTGTTGGGGGATCATGTAAGAAAGATTGGTGATGGGCTAGACTACAACTACAACTATGAAAGAAACAAACAAAGAAACATCGGGGTAGGGGCTAACTCGTGTGCAACGGACTTTATATAGTTAATTTAGGGTTTACTTTGGTTTAATCGCAAAGGTGTGCAATCAAATACGAAGAGCGATTCGATCCTGGATCGGCCTTGGGATCTCCTCCGAGAATCTCGTTCCCGTCACTCTCGTGAGTGAGAACAAGACCTACGGGCAACAAATATCCAACAACCCGTCAATTCTCTTCTCCTCTCGGAGTAAGAGGGTAAAACTCCCTTTTCATGGGGTGAGTACAAGTTTTGACTCTCGTCATTCCCCCTGACTCAACTCCTCCCATTGAAATAAAGTCAGTTCTCATGCAGACCCAACTCTCGTTCATGCCCGGGAAGGAGATCCGAGTGACATCAAATCAATGGGCGGAGCTACCCACTTTCAGGGTTCACAATCAAACCAATATCGACCTATTTCTAACCAAAATCAATCCATTAGCACAAAATGAGTCAACCTCTAACCCTAAACAACTACTCACTACTCATAATCACAATTCACAACCAACAAAATCATAAACAACATATAACATAAGCATTCTAACACCAATAACTTAAAATAAACAAGACAAAAGAAAACAATCAAGAACAAATGAGTAATAACATATATAATTTAACTAATATTAGCAAATAAACAAAATAAAAGTAAAAATAAATGAGATTAGAATTTACCCACAAAAGATAAAGAGATTGGAGAAGTGAGAAAACCCATAAATAAAATATCATCAAATTCCATGAAAAAGACTTCAAGCTTCAAATAAATACCATCAATGGATATAAAAAAGAAAATCTAACCAAAATAAACTAAAAAAATAAAATCTTGATGGAAGAAATTAAATTTACATAAGAAAAATTAAAGAAATAAATTTAGGGTTTTTTGAAGTAAAAAAAAGAAATGAAAAGAAAACTAAAAAACGGCTACTGCCTAATCCCACTCGCTGCTATTATCTACTAAACTCCCTTTTGTTTTGCCGTCGAAATTTCCGTTTTGTAGTGGGCTGGCAGGTCTAGTAATTAAATACAAAGCCCAGGCGAGTAATTTGCTATCTATTACTATATACCATGTTTATTGTTTTCCCTCCAAAATGATAAACATGTATTTTTAGAAAAATTTCTACATTTGGCTAAATTGGCTAATTATAATTCTTTAATCTTTATGTATTTTTAGAAAAGTCCATTCCATCATTAAATTCAAGTAATAGCATAAATTTCATATTTAGACATATACCATAAAATAATATCAATCAATTTAAATAATTTATATCTTCAAAAGGTATAAGAATTCTCAATCGTCATACATACGTTTCTAAAATTACTCAAACAATAAAATTTTCCTACGTAAACTACTATAAATATTAAAAAATCATTTATAAAATATCTTCCCTTAAGTCATCAAAAATACACAAAAATACTAATGAGTTTAAAAAATTATGATATGAAAAATGATATATCTAAATTATATATACAAAATTACACATAGAAGTAGATAATCAAAAGATTAAATTGTGGTTATTGTATCTTCAAAAAAAAATTGTGGTTATTGTAATACTCGATATTACATACATAAGGAAATGTGAAGTGATACGTTTAATTTCTCTTACACGTCAAGTATTATTTTCTCTATATTTATTATAGTTAACAAATAACGAATTAATACATGTAAATTAATTTTGTTTATATTTAAGAAATTATTTAATTATTTTTAAACTATCCGTGCTTGACACGGGATTCAAGCTAGTGTTGACTAACTTTGTTAATTTTTCATGGGTACCCAACTTTATATATATACATTTACTCTGATCAAGAATCAAGAATCAAGAATCTTAGTACGATAAACCCTAAATTTTAGTACACTAATCTCTCTATATCCATGGCTAATCTCAACTAAAAAAGAACAAGCCTAAAACGTAGAAACCCTAAATCCATGGCTAAACAAATTAACACAAACAACCATTAAAAGAACAAACACAAATACACAATTACACAAACACAAACCTACAAAAAAAACTAAAGATTTTAATTTGAAGTAATGAAATACTAAATTAATCTAATGAGGGAAGATAAACTAATACGTGAACCGACTGGACTGCTAGGTGACAGGTCTTGATGGACGGACGAGGCGTGGGCTGGCTAAAGCAGGCACGCAGCAACCAGCAAGTCAGCATCACAGTTTGACAGTCATTTTTCTTGAAAATGGGGGAATTAGAGAAGGAGAGAGAAAGGGGAGGGAAAAGGGAGTAATGGGTGTGATGGGGAATTATATATATATATATATATATATATATATATATATATATATATATATATATATATATATATATATATATATATATATATATATATATATATATATATATATATATATAATGTCTCGAAATTAGCGTCGAAGTTTAACGAGGTCTCCGCAAATGTCTAGAAATGTGTGTCGAACTTTAACGAGGCCTCTGCGAATGTCTCGAAATTTGAGTCGGAGTCTCGAACACTTGGATTTTGACCTCGATGTCTTCAAAAACACCTGAAATAACCACGAAACAACCCGAAGACAAGAACAAGGTAAAATCACGTGTAATGTGCATAAAAACGATTAAAAAACGCGAGACTCGACATTAAAATGAGGAGATAAATATGCTCAAAATCGAGCACATCAACTCCCCCAAGCTAAACCTTTGGTAGTCCCTAGCAAAGAAACTAGGTAGGAACGACATGAAAGCACGGGGCATACACAAACAAACTAAGCTACCAAAACCAATTTAAACTACAGAAAAGCAATAAAACCTAAAACTCACTTTCGTAGGAATCACGGTCATACTTAGCACGTACGACAAGCCCTTTAAACCTCAATGTCTCCCAAAGAGGACGAGTAAGGTCTCGTGAGGGTTTTTTAGAAGGAGACCCATAAATCCAACGTAATGCAAGTGCAAGGATGCAGACTATATGCGACTAAAAGCTATGATGTAAAATCTAAATGTGATGCGATGCAAGGTGAGAGGAAATCAAAGCAATGCGAGCTGTGCACGAGCAAAACTCTTCCCTAGCCATGGGTGTGCAAGTACAATG
The DNA here is from genome assembly GCA_019425755.1 of Amaranthus cruentus. NCBI lineage: Eukaryota > Viridiplantae > Streptophyta > Magnoliopsida > Caryophyllales > Amaranthaceae > Amaranthus > Amaranthus cruentus. The sequence goes on along the minus strand of CM033457.1, from coordinate 5,816,299 downwards.
GTCTCAATATAGCACAATACCGAGAAGAATGACCAATTCCAAAAACTCAAGATCACTAGGGTAAGCAACAACACAGGCTATGCCACCCACTACCTAGAGTGGTCACAAGTCTACGCTCCCTGGGTTATTTCTCGAAAGATGTGATAAATATGCAAAGACGCTCATATGTTTGATTATGGTTCGTGTTTCACTCATAATCTTCCGACTAAAGATGAGTCGGGATTCAAACACCTAATAGGAGCAAATCATGAGGAGTGTGTCATATCTAACTCCAGCACAGAACAAACCAATCAGACCAAGTCGAACAGGTTAGCAAAGGGTTATAACGTTGGCTTTGGGTTAAGGCGGGATACATTTGGGAATGTGGCGCTAAGTAGAGGATAGCAAGTGACCCTAAATAAAACATCCACAAACATCTCATGATAAATCAATACACACTATATTCAACAACCATAATAAATAATCTCATATAAGTACAATGATCTCTATCATAAAACACCATCAAAAATCTGAAATCTCATAAACACATGTGTTTCCAAGCTCATCTCCCAATGAAATATTGACCTCTTCACTCATATAAATGTATGTGTATAAAACTCAATGAAGAACAAGAGAGAGGTCTCCTCAAACAAAGAATATGTATGAATAATCACTGTATAAGCACGAGAGGATGAATGGAGAAATAATATGAGCTGGATAAGAATGAATAGAGTCATATGAAACCAACAACCAATAACATAACCAAAGGCCCACAAATCACTGTGACACACAATAACCCCACCATCACTAAGCTATCCTCTAGGTAAGAAGAGGGACAATTTGGCTCATGTGGAGGCTAAACAATGTGGCTAGAAAAGGATAGGAAAAGGCAAAAACTTGGTTTAACCTAAAGTCAAATTACGTTCAGGGTAGGCTATTTGGCTATGTAGCTCAATTCTAGAGAACGTGTTATCATCCCTGGTCTCAAGAAAAGCCGACTATACTGGAGAAGAACCGACACAATACTTAGATCTCTTAACTAGCTCTCAAAATGAATAGAACTCGCAAGGAGTCCAACAAGGCTCAATCCTCACAGGCTTGTTGAAATACGCCTCTAACGGTAGTCATCCAAGCCACCAAACAAGCAAACCCAGATCCCCCAAGAAATGTGGAAAATAGTCAGACTCTAGGTCCCAAAACAGGCACAAGGCTAAGGAAATACGAGTTCGCATAAGACCACAGATGTACACACCAGAAGCAAGCATGCTAGTTTCACAACTCAACCATTTTATTGAAAACGAAACATGAATATGCTATATGTACAGCATGCTTATGAATGCAAGGTAAATATACAAAATCTCTACAAAATGATATATGCAATGAACTAACTAGAACTATATGAAGCTAAATGCACAAACAAACGGGTAAATGTGACAATAGTGTTGTCCATCTCTCCCCCAAGCCAAGCCTTGGCTAGCCTCTAGCAAAGAAGAAGAGAAAAGATAAAGATGAAACATTTAAAACCATGGTCAACAAGATTGTCACGACATCCAACATAAACACATACTAGTCAATAATAAAGAGGGAAGAAGCTCACACCTAGGCTAGGAGGCCTTTCACTCCTAGCACTACCATCACTTGCATCAAGGGGTCTAAGAACTCTCCACTCCTCAAAAGAAGTAGAGGCAAGAAGCACAAGGCTAGAGCGATTGCCTCCCCCAAGCTATATTCTTTTGAGCCCTTCTCTCTTTTTCACCCTTGCGGGACCGTTAGCATTGACCCTCTCAAAATCATCAAATCAAACACAAGCAAAACTTGTGGAGGGTCAATTCTAAGGGTCGTTTGGATCTGCAAATTTTAACAAACAATACTACAACCAAACATGAGCACTGACTAGCAAAAATGCAATGCAATGAATGAAAAACAAAAATGAAACAAAAACAATATGTACAGTTGGGTTGCCTCCCAACAAGCGTTTCTTTAAGGTCTTTAGCTAGGCCTGACTCACTATTGGTAGTGAGTCAAACTCCGTAGGAGTTTATGAAACTCACTCCCCACAACAACAGAAGTTGGGGAGTGGAAGAGAGAGAGAAGAAAGAAGAGAAGCAAAAACACAACAAAGACAGACTTCTCATAACGAGATGAAAAGCCGGGAGAAGAACGGACAAAGGGAGGGGGGAGGGAAGCAAGCGGCATAGTATCACAAGCATCAAGGTGAGCATGAACAGGAGCGATCGGGAGCTTCTCGAAATGACAAAGAGGTGTAGGGTAAGACTCAACAGAAGGCACACAAAGGGTATGCACTTGAGACTCCTCAAGAATATAAGCATCAATCTCTAAGTCATTAGGCTCATACAGAGGGTTATCATGTACAAAGATAGGAGACCCATCAATATGAGGCACACATGACACCTCAAGAAGAGTCTCACAAGCAACGGGTGCAAGATCACATGGCATAGGCAAGTCATGTTCAAGAGGCATAAAAACAGGAGACTCATAAATAGACATAGTAGAAGACTCATGAAAACAATGCACACTATCATATGACTCAACTATGTGAGGATCACAAAGGGGTGGAGGAGAGCTATCAATAGAAGAAGGGGATGCTTGGTCTAAGATTTAAGGCCAAAGGCTCATTGGGTCCTAAGCATTCCTCTAAGTTCTCACTATATGGTTCAAGGCTCTCTACAAAGTCCACCTTATCTTCAACTAAAGTGTCATCACCACTAGGAACATCCACCAAAGTCTCAATGATAGGTGAGGGCAAGGATTCGTTCATAGCTTGAGTCAAGATCATGCAAAACTCCTTAAAATCCTCATTCTCATAAATTGACTCATCTTCATCATCACTAAACCAATTAAGGGAGCATGGGTTAGAGGATAGAGCTATGAAACTAGCATTCTCATTTTTCTCAATCAAATCATCCCCTAAAGTAGTGTTCCAACCATTCCCAAGTGGCATAGGTGCAATGGACTCAACAAGGTCAAAAGTAAAAGCAATGGGTATGTCAAGGGGAGGGAAGTTAGGCATTTCCTTCTTATAAGTATCCTTAGCCAACCATAAATACATGTTCCAACAATGCTCAATTGTTTGGTCAAAAAACTCATATTCGTAAATATCTCAATTTGGTCCCTAGTCCTATCATTCAAACCCATGTACAAAGCTAAACAAATTTTGTCCTTTTTCAAAACCATGGTCGCAAGGGAGGGAATCACCATATCTCCTAAAGAACCTCCAAAAAGGCTCATGCTCAAACTGATAATAAGAATAACTAGCCATTGAAGAAAACAAATTCTATTTTTTTTTTAAATTTTTTTGATTTTTTTTATATACAAACAACACCTATGAAATCAACCTAAGTCATACAAATCTCACCTCCCCAGCAACGGTGCCATTTTGATAAAGTGTTTTTTGGTCGTCGCTAAAGCCTCTAATCAAACAAAATTTATAAACACCCTTAACTAAAACTACACAAATGTAGCAGCAAGTAGGGGGTCGATCCACAGGGAGATGAGTTGTGAGACTTAGGGCCTCTTTAGGTGTTGGGGGATCATGTATGAAAGATTGGTGATGAGCTAGACTACAACTACAACTATGAAAGAAACAAACAAAGAAAATCAGGGTAGGGGCTAACTCGTGTGCAACGGACTTTATATAGTTAATTTAGGGTTTACTTTGGTTTAATCGCAAAGGTGCGGAATCATATACGAAGAGCGATCCGATCCTGGATCGGGCTTGGGATCGCCTTCGAGAATCTCGTTCCCATCACTCTCGTGAGTGAGAACAAGACCTACGGGCAACAAATATCAAACAACCCGTCAATTCTCTTCTCCTCTAGGAGTAAGAGGGTAAAACTCCCTTTTCATGGGGTAAGTACAAGTTTCGACTCTCGCCGTTCCCCTGACTCAACTCCTCCCATTGAAATAAAGTCAGTTCTCATGCAGACCCAACTCTCGTTCGTGCCCGAGAAGGAGATCCGAGTGACATCAAATCAATGGGCGGAGCTACCCACTTTCGGGGTTCACAATCAAACCAATATCGACCTATTTCTAACCAAAATCAATCCATTAGCACAAAATGAGTCAACCTCTAACCCTAAACAACTACTCACAACTCATAATCACAATTCACAACCAACAAAATCATAAACAACATATAACATAAGCATTCTAACACCAATAACTTAAAATAAACAAGACAAAAGAAAACAATCAAGAACTAATGAGTAATAACATATATAATTTAACTAATATTAGCAAATAAACAAAATAAAAGTAAAAATAAATGAGATTAGAATTTACCCACAAAAGATAAAAGAGATTGGAGAAGTGAGATAACCCATAAATAAAATATCATCAAATTCCATGAAAAAGGCTTCAAGCTTCAAATCTATACCATCAATGGATATAAAAAAGAAAATCTAACCAAAATAAACTAAAAAAAATAAAATCTTAATGGAAGAAATTAAATTTACATAAGAAAAATTAAAGAAATAAATTTAGGGTTTTTTGAAGTAAAAAAAAGAAAAGGAAAGAAAACTAAAAAAAAACGCCTACTGCCTATCCCACTTGCTGCTACTGTATACTAAAACTCCCTTTTGTTTTGCCGTCGAAATTTCCGTTTTGTAATGGGCTGGCAGGTCTAGTAATTAAATACAAAGCCCAGGCGAGTAATTTGCTATGTTGACTAACTTTGTTAATTTTCCATGGGTACCTAACTATATATATATATATATATATATATATATATATATATATATATATATATATATATATATATATATATATATATATATATATATATATATATATATATTATATATATATATATATATATATATATATATATATATATATATATATATATATATATATATATATATATATATAAAATAAGCTTCGAACTTTAGCGAGGCTTCCATGAATGTCTCGAAATGAGCGTCGAAGTTTAACGAGGTCTCCGCAAATGTCTCGAAATGTGTGTCGAACTTTAACGAGGCTTCTGCGAATGTCTCAAAATTTGAGTCGAAGTCTCGAACACTTGGATTTTGACTTCGATGTCTTCAAAAACACCTGAAATAACCACGAAACAACCCGAAGACAAGAACAAGGTAAAATCACGTGTAATGTGCATAAAAACGATTAAAAAACGCGAGACTCGACATTAAAATGAGGAGATAAATGTGCTCAAAATCGAGCACATCAAGGCGTAACACTATAAATAGAGGTCTTCATCAAATGATTAAGGATGCAACATTCTCTTTAGTTTTTCTCTCTTCTTGAAAAATAAGTCTAAGCATGCATATTGTGTTGTAATAACTTAGTCATCTAACTCTTACAATTGTATTAGAGTTTAAAAAGAGTTAGAATAATTTCTTACAATTGTATTAGAGTTTAAAAAGAGTTAGAATAATTTCTTTATACGCCTAACTTTAGAGTACTTTCTAAAGTGTTCAATCAATTGTCTCAATTGTGAGATTTCGGATTAGCTTTTATTAAGGGAACTTATAAAACGTTCATGAAAGGGAAGAATGTGGTGAGTGAAGATAGAGATATCTTCAAAGTGTCTTAAAGTTCTTTAATAAAAGGCGTTGAATCCTACGAGTTGAAAGAGAACCCTAGGCGGGCAGTAGGCTATTTAGAGCTGAATCTCGTTAACATATCATTTGTTTTTAGTTAGTTAAGTTCCGCATATAAAACATAAATTTGTTACAAGACCTAAGATAGTATTCAAAAAACTATTTTGAACTGTCTTACAAGATCTTGAGATTAACTTCAAGACGAAAATTTTTTTATGCACATATTCTCTATTCAGTCCAGGGGCGGAACCAGAAAATTATACAAGGGATGTCGTTTCTTTTCTTAAAACAATACAATCAAGTGTATTAAAAAATTACACTGAATATCGATTGATTAAAGCAATTGGCCACGCTGAGTTTGATAATTAATCACAAGTATACAACCTTTAAACTATCAAGCGTACAACCTTTAAACTATCTAACTAATTAATCACAAGTGTCAATAGCTAAACAGGTAATTAGGTTAAAAAAAAACCCAAACTGTTTTAAATCCCTAATTTTGTCTAAGAACTAATAAGAAAACTAAAGCCCTAATTCATTTAAATAGATAAACATATAAAAACCCTACTTTTTTATAAAAATTGATAAACTCTAAACATAAAAATTAAAGATAAACAAATTAAAAAAAATGCTTTATTTATTTATCCAAGATAAGGAAGAGAAACTGAGAAAGAGAAGGCCATAGGAGAGAGGGGAGTGAGACAATTTGTGAAAATGGAGGAATAGTGTTTTCATGAAAATGGGAAAGGGTGGGGATCGGGAATTAAGAAAAAAAAGGGGGATTCAAAATTGGGATGGGGTCATGCGAATAAATCAAGTAAAGCCCAAAAAAATGAGTTGGGAAGGATTGAACTTGTGACCTTAAGGTTAAAAGTTCATTTTTTTTACCAATTTAGCCAACAGAACACATATTGCTATTTCTTCTTCCCCAATATTTAAGTGATGTCAGTTGACATCATTGACCCTACACTGGATCCGCCCCTGCTATTCACCCCCCTTCTAGAGAATATTCGATCTGCTATCAATCTTCAAGTTAGTAGAAAACGTATAAAAGGCTAAAAAAGAGCGCTAATTAGGCATGGAAGATTTAATTTAGAGCAACCAACTACTATCATTGATGAGATGACTAATATTCCGACAGAACAATGAGAAAATAAAAACTTTTCTTATAATTGTTATGTTATTTAAGACGTTTGTAATTGAGAATTGTGGACTTTGTTTTGTTTGGACTTTTGCTAAAAACTTTGCCTTGTTTGTTTGGGACTATAGTTTGTTCGGGACTTTATAGCGGACTATTGGTATTTTAAGGTGGAATATAGTTAGTTTGGGAATTTGAACAATATCGAAATTATATTACTTTTGAGTTTTGAAAATTAGTAGAATATTAGTTTCAAAATTTAAAATTCTACCTAAATAATAACTTTATAACAACTATAATTAAATCTGATTTCTGTTTTATGCCCACCATTATTCTGATTTCTGCCCAGAATGTTTTAATAAAAACTGTAATTAAATCAATCAAAATAATTAAAAAATTAAACTCGGATACCAAATGTCCCAACAATTCTGATCCGGATACCCGAAAACGAGGTATCTGCATTAAATGGGTCGGGACACGACCCGTTTAAAAAGGTACCCGACTAACCGGGGACCCGAAAAGCCGTGTACCCATAAATGAATACCCCTAGTTACATGCAAAGTCAATGTCCCACTTGACGGTAAACTAACGGTTTGTGAAAAGTGGGTTTGCATTAAGTGGTAGTCTTTTGAAAACCAAAATATCATATAAGGTAGTTTTTGGGACACGAACAAAAAACGATTATCGCTTTTTAAAATTTCCAAGTATATATATATATATATATATATATATATATATATATATATATATATATATATATATATATAATATATATATATATATATATATATATAATAATAATATATATTATTATTATATATATATATATATATAATATATATATATTATAATAATAATTAAGATATACATGCATAAAATTCTCAATAAGTTGGTATATATATATTTCATTGTTTTACATATTATATACATACATGGTTGGTCTAATAACTTATATTGTTGAGCAACATATATTTATATATATTTTATATATATAATATATATATGTTAGTATATAAGTAATAATATATATATAAGGAAGGCAATATTTATAAAGCAAGTGCTAAGGATAAAAAAAAAGAATAATCAGCAAGTGTTGTTAGCAGGTAGTCAGGCATGTATAGTTTTCTGAAATGTACATACATATCTGTTGCCACATACATAAAATTTGTATTTGTTGCTGTGCTGCTGGCTGGCTATCATACAATGCTAATAAGGTTTGGGTTGTTGGTGATTTTTGGGTGCATGATAGCTACATATTGTGTATTATTATATTATATATATATATATATATATATATATATTTTGTGTTTATATATATATATGTATTTATATATTATAATATACATAAAGTTTGTTGTATAAAGCAAGCATAATATTAATTAGAAGATGTATATATATATTTCATTACAATATTATATATATATGTATATATTTACATTAATATAATACATATATTACTTATATTTATTTTTTTTTTAATTGCTTATATTTTATAATATTATTACATATTACATATTAATGTCCCATTACACATACATTATATTACGTTTTAAATTATATTATATATATATTATATATATATATATATATATATATATATATATAATATATATTTTTTAAGTAAATTATAAGATATATATATATATATATATATATATATATATATATATTTATATATATATATACATTTCTGGAAAGGGTGAGGGCTTGTTGTTGTTGTTTTAAAAATACATACATATTGGCTGGTTTAGGTGGTTTTTTGGTACACAATTACAGGCTCTGGGCCCGGCCATTTTCGGTTTTTCCTTAACCCTACTGGTTTTCTGGGTTAATTTATTTTTTTTTTTTTCCCTTTTCCTATTTTGCGGCCTTGGGTCCTTTTGCTTTTTATTTTCTTTGGGTTTCTCAGCTTTGCCCTTTTTTTTGGTTTTAAGGTAGGTTCCTTTTTTTTTCTTTTCTTTGGGGTTTGGATGCTTTTCGGGGCTCCTGGTTGATTTTTTGGACATTTTCAAAGTTTTCAATGGTTTTGCTGAGGTTTTCTTGTCGGTGGAGTCTTGAGGGTCGTTTTTTTGGGGCTGGTTGTGAGGGTAATCGTTTTGGTGATTGTTGTTTTGCTGGTCGTTTTTTTTTTCAAAGGATTTGCTGGAGGGTTTTTTACTCTTTTCGAAGTTTTCAAAGGGTAATCGTTTTTTGGGGCTGGTTGTGAGGGTCACCTTTTATTGAAGGAGAGGTTTCGCTTCTTTTGGTGATGGTGGTTTGCTGGTTTTTTGGTCTCTGATGGTTTTGGAGTTTTCGGCTGGAGGGTTTTTTACTCTTTTGGAAGTTTTCAAAGGGTAATGGTTTCCTTTGAGGTTTCTTAGGGTCGATTGCTGTCCCTGGCGGTGGGGTGTTTGCTGGGTTTCAGATTCTGGGTTTCATATATCTTGTTAGGTTTCATATTCTAGGATTCTAGTTTTGGGCTTTTGAGATGCTTTGGCTGGCGGCTTTCCTAGCTGTTTTCTTGGTGTTTTCTGGAGTGTTTTCATGCTGTTTTCTTGTTGTTTTTCACGGATTGGTGGATCTGGGTGTCTCTTGATGTTTCTCTTTTTTCGATGGATGAAAGGTTCTATGGAGTGCAATTTTTGCTGGTTTCTTGGAATCTGTTTCTTGGATTCTGTTTCGTGGTGTTCTGTCGATGGGTTCTGTTGCAAATTTCTGGTGTCCATTTCGTGGTGTTTTTTCTGGTTCGTGGATTTTTCTATTGATGGTTTTTTGTTTTGTGGAGCTTTGGTCGATAGTTTCTGTTCATTTTATGGTGAGTCTGTGCATGTTGCTCTTTTTCTGATGGTTTATCTGCTTTTTGGATTCTGCTTCGTGGTGATCTGTTGGTGTTGGGGTAGTTTTTGGTTTTGTGTCACAGTAGTTTTCTGGTTTTTCACGGGGTGCGGTTTTCTGGGTGTTGGTTTAAATGGGGTTGTTTCTTGGTGTCTTTGGGTGATAGGCTTAGGGCCTAATGGTGTTGTGGGGATGGTGGTGTAGGTGGCGACCGGCCTTGTGGAGTCTGGGTCTAATGGTGTTGTGGGGATGGTGGTTCTCGAGTTTTCTTGGGTGATGTGAGTGTTTTTTTTTTTTTTAGGATAGGTGTTTTGTTTTTGGATGGTGACCAACTAAGATTTAGGGTTTTCAAACGGGCCAGGCATACCGGTGGCCTTCCAAACCTGTACCTTGATTGGTGTTCGTGGCAGATTTGTGGTCGGAGTGCAAGTCTGATGTTTGTGTTGCTTGGGCGATTACAGGAGTGGGTTTATGAAGTAGTTGGAGGCTGATTGCTACAAATGGTGAGGTAAAGCTTGTTAAGCTATGGTGGATGAAGTGTTTGTCTCTGGGGGTTGTTTTTTGGTGAGGTGAAGATTGCTGTTCTCCGAGCAACTTGGTGTTTGGTGTGTTGTTTACACTATGAATGTGTACGGCTCCCGCTGTTGGATGGTGTATATCAGTCTGATCCTGAGTTACTGGTGAGTATGGTGGAAGGAATTGGCGATGATTGCGATGGTGTGTTTTATCTTCCTTATTGTCTTGGTGTAATAGGTGTAGAATCTTTCTGCTTTGTTGAAAACTTTGGCGTTGCATAGTCCACTCCTATACTGTTTTGAGTGGCCTGTCTCTTGGTTCCCCTCTTCCAATGGCTTTTTTCCCGTTTTCGGGGTTTTTTAATGCCAGAGGTTTTTGGGTTCCAAGTTTCAGTGTTGGTGTGTTTTCATATTATTTATATATTCCAAATTTTCATATATATATATATATATATATGGATCTCACTTGGCACAACTTACACTTTGGCTGGCAAATCTGGAAAAATTGAAAACTGGAGATAAGCTCGTGGAAAAGGGGATAATTGATGTACAACACGCGGTTTTCCCCTTCTGTTGAACTGACCTGGAAACTAACTCGCATATCCTATTTTCTTGTCATTTCTCAAGAAGGATTTGGATGGGGATTCTATCTTGGTGGGGATTCAGTGGTGTTCTTCAACATAAATGTGTCAATTTCATCATTGACTGGGATGTTCTTATGAAAAGGAAGAAATGGAAGATTCTCTGGAATATGATTCTGGGCTGCGTGATATGGTTAGAAAGGAACAAAACGAAATTTGAGTCACATACCCCCGATTTTGAGAAACTAGTCTACAATCTGAATGTCAGGATTGGTATCTGGGCAAAAGAGCTTATTGGTTTTGCGGATTTCTCCCCCCAAATGTTTGTTCATAATCTAGATGCTATATTAGCATAGTTTGAAATAAGTGGTTTTTAGCTGTTTTGTCTTTTTATGTTGCTGATGTATTTTCTTAGTTTTTGGGGTGATCTGTGTAGAGTATGGAGGTATGGTAACTTGGGCTTTTGTTTTAGGTTGGTGTGTAAGGTGTAGTGCCCCAGATAGTTTTTTGGTGGTGTGTATGGTGATAGGTTTTTTTTAGCCTTGCATAGTCCACTCCTATGCTGTTTCGTGTGGCCTGTTTCTTGGTCCCCTCTCCCAATGGCTTTTTCTCCTCGCGGGTTTTTTATGCCGGCGGGTTTGGGTCTTCCAAGTCTCAGTGTTTTATTTCTCCTTCTTTAGATATATTTCCAAAAGAACAAAAAAAGTCTCATATATATATATATATATATATATATATATATGTATATATATATATATATATATATATATATATATATTTATATATATATATTATATATATATATATATATATGTATATGATATATGTATGTATGTATATGATATATATATATATATATATATATATATATTATATATATATAATAAGTTATATATATATATATATATATATTATATATGTATGCTGTATGATATAATATATAGTATTAATCATATATATTATATATATATATATGTTGAGTTATATATAATATATATATATATATATATTATATATATATATATATAGTATAGTTATTATATATATATATATATATATATATATATATATATATATATATATATTATATATATATATATATATTATATATATGTATGTATGCTGAGGTGGATGTGCGGGCACACATTGATAGATGGAATTAGGAATCAAGAGTTTAGAAACAAACTAGGGGTTGCCCCTATTTCTGCAAAAATGCACCAAAATAGATTGAGGTGGTCTCGATATTTGCAGAGAAAAACTTTCGACGTCGCTGTGTGGAGGATAAAGAGTATCATAGTAGTGGGTATGAGTAGTCAAGGAACACCCAAGAGAACTTGGGATGAGCAAAAAAAAGTTAACTTGCACGAACTAAACATCTCTGAAGACCAGACCAGGGATAGGGGTAGGTGGAGGCGTCTGATACATGTTTTAGAAAACTGATTGTTCCTTCACTTACTTGGCGGTGTTCTTGTTCTCTAGCTTTTATTCGTTGCTTTTACTAATATTATTATTGTTTTATTTTTCAGTGTATAATTGTTTTTATTGTATTATATTTATATCCATATGCATTCTAGTTAGATTTATCTAATGTTTACGGATAACGCTTGTGTGTGATAAGACGCATTGCAGAGTTTGCTATAGCCGCACTAGGTCTCATCAATTGCAGAATCAGAATCCTTTACAGGTATGAGTTGTCGCCGTCCCTGGCCTTAGTTTTCTATGGGTAGGATATACAGGGTATGATGATGATGATGATGATGATGATGATAATATGCAGTCAGTTCTATAATTGATTTACAAGTTAAAGATGAAAATTTAAAAAAACTTTAAATTAATTATGTTTCCAAATTCAATTTTAACAAATTTTGCTATAATTTTTAGTTTGAACGAATGAGCAAAGATTACTAATCAAGATTCTATTTATTTTTTTATATAAGGGAGATTTTCTTAAAGTAAAATAAAAAAGCAACACAACTTTGATTCTAAATTCTATATCTCTAACTAAATATAAAATAATATTAGCAAGCAATCACAAAGATCTGATTCTACGACCGTAATATGCAAAATTCCAATCAACTTTATTACTTTGTTATTCTAATAGATTTTCTGCTCGTCTTCTATGAGACCGTCTCATCATGAGACGAGTCCATATGATAGTGTAATTTTTGAATTGATTACTTAAGATCATAGGTAATCGTTTTAAGGTTATAAGTAATCACTCTAAGACTATAAAAAGTAGTTATATTAAAATTATAAGTGATCACTTTAATGTTATAAGTAATCGTTTTAATACAAAAAATGTATATTGGGCTAGCCTAATAGAGATGGTCTCACCGTGAGACCGTCGCATTTAAGAATTAGTGTAGATTTTTTTGGTAAGACTCTTTAATTTTTTTGATGTTATGCATTTATTTCATTCACATGTATACTACAAAAAGAATTAAATTTGGAGACAAAAACCATTTCTGAGGAGAGAAGGTTAGTGAAAAATTTTGTAATACATGAAGGAAATTAGTGTCCTTTGATCAAGTGTAATTACTATATATAAATGGGACAAATTATGGAGATAAAATACATTCGTTTATTTTAGGTGGTCATAGTGTTTTGCTAGAAACCAACTATGATTTGTATCTAATATGATTAGTTTACTACTATTATAATTGGGTCCTATGAGGTCACACATATAAGTAATCGATCGGATACTATTTACACCAAGAACATAAGATGCTCATTGGATACTTAAAGTATGAGGAGTTATACATAGATTGAATATATGTTTAATTGTGAATTAAAACATGTACTTAATCATCATAAGTGTTACTTGAAATGTGAAGAGTTACTAGTGATTTAATTGTGTGTTTTAATTAGGAGTTAAAACATACTTATTTCATCATCATCAATACATGTAAAGGTTACATGTTATGAGTAGATGAAGAGATGATACATTGTGTATAAATAGATGCACTTTGTTCATCTTTTCAGATAAGCTTTATCATTTCTAGTATTCTCTACATACTCATATTCTTCACCTAAAAAGCAATGAGAAAATGAGTTTTTCTTATTCCACACTAGCATGCGTGGTGATCCGTTCGATGCTTGTGGACCAACATTAGAGGAACGACATTTGACGTTCTATTATCTCTTTTTGGTATATTTCATATCCGATTATATAACGTGGAATTCACACATCAAGGGTATGATATTTTTCTATATCTGATAATTCATATTATGATATGCATGCGATTCTATTTAGATGTTAAGAAATAGTTTCTTGCAATTCCACTATACACATCTATTTTTCTACAATGGTATCAGGTTAGCCTCTTGCATTATTATAATATGATTATGATAAAATTTATTATTTTGATTCAATTAGGGGAGGTTAAAATGTGGATTAAAACTGCTTGATTAAAATATGATTTTAATTATTTTGGATTAAAAGTATACAATTAAAATTTGATTTTAATTATTCAAAGTTCATTACTTTTTGTATATGGAATGAATTGGATTATTTTGATGTATTGGATGCACAAAGTAGTTCATGAAATTAACAAATAATAAATAAAATCAGTGTATTTTATTTGTTAATTTCGGATTATTTATTTCATTAAAAAAAAACCTCTCGAAATTCCCCAAATTTTCGAAAAATCAAACATCAAAAATTTGATTTTTGGCATGATTTTGGTTAGAAAATTGATTCCTTCATGTTTGAATTGCTTTATCCAACAATTTGATTGCTATTTGGGCTAGTAATTTGAACACCGTAGCCGAATTTCATTTTCGAAATGAAGAACCCTAAGTTTTTCCCCAATTTGATTATATTTGTTTAAATTTGTGAAATTTTACAATTTATCATCACCAAAACAAAATTATTTCATAATTAGTGTTTTCCCCTTAAAATTAGACCCAATAATTGAGCATGTGATGTTCAATTTTGCCCTAAAAATTTCTTTTCTTTTTCGAATAAACAAAAAAAAGGAAGAAAAAGCCGTTGCGGTGGCCATGGTGGCGTACCAGGAGTGGGTTCACGGTGGGAATGCTCCAAGTGGGTTGGGTGGGGTATTAGATGTTTGTTTGTCGAATGTTAGACCGGTCGACTGTGAAGTGTTGCAAGTCTTCCATTGATGCGTGATGAACAGATGGAAAGGAAGCATAGATTTTTTTTAATTTTATTCTTCCTTCCTATTTAATCCAATAAAAGCAACTTTAATTACCTTATAATTAATAAGAGTTAATTCCACATTTAATTTATAATTGAATAAAATAATTAAAGTGGTAAAATATTTTAATTTAATTAAATTAATAGTTGATTAATTTCATAAATGTATTGATGGTGTGTTTAATTGAGAATTAAATCACACACTAAATTGGTTGTCACTTAATTTTATTAATATGATTAATGAAAATTAAGTGAGGGGGTGTTTTAATTTAATTAATTGCACATAAATAGGTATTATTATAATATTTATTCTAATTAATTTATTTAGTTAGTAATTGCTTAATTCTATTAATGTGATTAATATAATTAAGTAATGGGTGTCTTTAATATGATTAAATTACACATAAATAACTCTATAAACTAATTTTTGGTTTAATTATTTAAATGGTTGATTTATTTGATTATGTTATTGCTTAATCTTATTAATATGGTTAATACTATTAAGTTGTTCATGTTAAAATTGCATGTATTTTATTTTAATATTATGATATTAAAATAATTGTATCTTTTATAATATTTGATATTATGCATTGCATAATATGGTGACTAGTATGACCCAAATTAGAATAAAGTTTACGATTGGTGAATCGATTTATATCTTCTAATTTTAGTTACAATATATGTTGCATCGTTTATACTTTGTAATTAATTACTATTTAAAGTAATTGTAAATTTCAAAAGTTTCTTTTACATCCAAATTGATAAAGGATGGAGATCCGCGTTGATTTGAGGATGAAACCTTAAAGAAGTAGTCTTTAGGTAATTTATGGGTCACAGTTGCATTTTATTATTTAATTTTAAAATGCTTTACTATGTTTATGTTGTTTATTTATTCACGTGTTCATTTTTAAATAACACAACATAGAATATAGGTCCCTAAATAATATTGAGTTTTGTTTTTCCAAAATAAACACCTATTGAAGCCTTTACTATTAGTTATAGGTTCTGCTCAAGCAGGGTGTTGCTAATTGGTTTAGGTGGAATAGAGTAAATTTGGGAAATTTACACGTTTGTTTGGTTATGCTCAACAAAATCATCAAAAGGGTTTTGGGTTTTGAAGCATAAGGGTAGATTTTTGATATAGTGATATCACCTATCGACCAAGAATTACATGTGTTGTAATTAGTAAAAGAGTAGGGCCCAAGTCCACTTACGATTATTTTTAAATAGGATCTTGGAATCACTATATTCATAAGGGACAACATAAAATGAATGAAGTGTTTATAACTAGTGATTATAAATTGTTTAAAATCATATAAAGTTATATCATGATAGACATAATATAATTTTGCATTTTTTAGATGGCATATGATTCAAATGATATTATTTTTTTTTATGGTCTTGAAAAGAAATACAAATTTAAAACAACTTCCTTGTGTTGTCAAGGAGTTTGAGAATAGTTCTCAAAGCATGAACGTATATTTGATATATTTAAAGTCCCAAATCCGTATTAACCCACGTTTAGTTTGTCTGCTATGGTAAGGTAGTTTTGAAAAATTGAGAGTTCCTTGTATGTCACATGTTTGATGATGGCATTCATGATTCTTGAATAGTTCGAGGATATTGAAGTTATGACATCCTCACTCAACTCTAAGATATGTTTTAGAAACAAGCTATGATTGAGACTTTTGAGATGTTCAAGGCTATAATTTATAGCCAACTCAATAAAGGCGAATCTTTTTTAACATAAAAAGTCATATTGAAAACAAAGGATACCTTGATGCTGAGTTTGACAAGACTCTTATTTTGTAATAATACACTCATTTAAAAGTGATTTGTATATTCAAAACTACAATTTGTGTTGAATCAAAGAAAGATGTTCTTATGATTAACAAGTAGAATTGTTTGAAATATGTTAAAGACAAGAAGAATGTCTCCATTGCTTCTACTTTAGGTATTTAAGTGATTGAGATGAAACTTTGTCAACTCTAATTGATTGGTATTTGATATATTTTGTAATCCTTACATTTGTAGAAATGGATAAAGATTACAACAATTAGAAAGCAAAGTATGACCTACGTATGAAAAATGCAGCTATAGTAGCTACATTAGCCATATGATCTTATTGTTTATTTTTATCTTCAGGGTTCATGTCAAATCATAATAATAGTTATTGAGTTTTAACTATGAGTTTTAACTTCGTAATTAGGAATGGTTCATTTTACAAAGTTGATATCTACTATGATATTGATCATTACATGGATGATCTTACATAATAGATTTAGATAAACTGAACTATCACATTGACAACTCTAAAAGACTAAAATCAATGGATTCTAATCATACAAATCTTTGGCATTGTCGTTTGAATAAGTAAATTGGAAACACGCTACAACTCCATTGAGATGGATTGTTGCACTCATTTGATTATAAATCATATGGGATATGTGAATCTTGTTGCTTAGAATAATGACTAAATCATCATTTATTCACATGGTGAACGAGCTAGTGATTTACTAGGACTAGTACATTTAGATGTATATGCCCTATGAATATCTCGGCCAGGGAAGGTATGAGTACTTCATAAAAATATTATTGATGTAAGTACATATTGATGTATCAATTTAATAAGATGAAGTTTTTGATATGTTCAAAGGTTTACATAATGAAGTTTGGAATCATCTTGACAAGATTATTTAGGCATGAGATCAACGTGATTAATATTTGAGTCAAGAAGTTCTTAATCATCAAAGAGTTGTGAAAATGTTTCATAACGAACTCCGTCTGGAACATCTCATATGAATGATGTGTTCAAGAAGAGAAATTGAACCTTATTAGATATGGTTCATTCGATGATGAGCTTTAGTCAAGTTTTTCGTTTAATTTTGGGTTAATGCAATTTTATTGTTGTTCATATTTTAAAATCATACTTCATCCAAAGCTGTTGATACAACCCCATATTAGTTATGGATTGGAAGAGTTCCTAAATTGTATAAAGATTTAGGGTTGTCAAGCATATGCAAAATGTTTACAGTCGGGTATGCTCCAACCTAAATCTGATAAAGTCTTGTTTATGGGTTAATAAAGAGACCAAGGGATATCACTTCTACAATTCTGCAAGCAAAAATGTTTTGGTTTGTGAATGTGTCTTTTTAGAAAGAAAGTGTCTTTCTCAAAAGACAAGTGGGAGAAGAGATTTATCTTGAAGGATTTTCAGACGATCAATCAAAAATTACTCCTTTAATGGGAGAGATTGCTTCTCTAGTTGGAGCTTATGTATTGTACTACCTCTGTTAGTATACATTGATGTGATTGTCCCAGTTTATAGGTCTAGTAGGAAGAATAAAACCTCCAAAGGGAACCCTATGAATGGTTAACACATTCATGAAAGTCATGAAGTCGTCTTATTAGATAAAGAGGAGCCTACGACCTACGTAACAGCGATGGCAAATCCTACTTCGACATATGGCTTGGAGCTATCAAATCTGAAATGGAATCCATGTATGTCCTATAAGTTTTGAACTTGGTTGACTTGTCCGAATGTTCTAGACCCATTGAGTTTAAGTTTGTTTATAAGATGAAGACTTAAACGAAGGTGCTAGATGTATCGGGTACAAGCGTATTTATAAGATAAATACTACATGAATGACAAATTCGTTGTCTACTAAGCACAATTGGTGGCAAAAGGTTCAAGCGAACTTCATATTGTTTGTAGTGACAAGGATTTTTTGTAAACAACAATGCTTAAGTCCATTAGGATTATCCTAGAAATAACCTTGTATTATATGAATACGAGATTAGACAAATGAATGTCAATACCAACATTCTAAATGGTGATTTAGAAGAGGATGTGTATATTATGACACAAACTAATGGTTTTGTACATTCTAAAAGCTCTAGAAAGATATGTAGGCTTTGGAAATTCATTATTGAACTGTAGCAAACATCTAGGAGTAGGGATATTCGTTTTTAAGAGGTAAACAAATAGTTTTGTTTCTTCTAAAAATTCGAAAGAGTCTTGTGTATGCAAGAATGATAGTGTGAGTTTTGTTGTTTTTCTTAGTATTGTATGGGGTGACATATTGATTATAAGGAACAATGCATCGATATTCGAGTATGTTAAAAGGCTTGACATAATAGTTGTTCTTTTATAAATTATCTCGGAGAGGCTTCGTACACTTTGGGCATCCGAATTTATAGAGATAGATTTAGATGGATGGTTGAACTTTGTCAAAGAGCTTATGTTGATAATATCTTTGATAAGTTAAAATGGATAACTTTAAGAAGTGTTTCCAACCCATGTCTCATGGCATTTCTCTTAGTAAGAAACTATGTCGAATATATATGTTGAGCTTAAGAGGATGTTTAGGATTTCATGTTCCTTGGACTTTGAATCCATCATGTACAGTACGTGCTTGACTAAAATTTTCTTATGCAATTTGAGTATGATGAGAAGAAACTAGTCGTGTCCTTAAAATGACCATAGGGTAATGATTGAGAACATTTTGTAGTACCTTAGTAGGACTAAAAGATAAGTTCTTAGTTTGATAGATGTGTTTGAATAAGAGTGTAAAAGTTACACATATGCTAGCTTCTCAAAGATAAAGGCGGTTTTGATTATTATTGGGTTATTGCCTTTAATCTGAAAGAGATGTTAGTTTTGAAAGAGTTTCAAACATGGCATTATAGCTAATTCTACAATTAAGTTTAGAAAACTTGAAAGTATGCAAAATTCTATTGGATTATATCCATTAACTAAACCATAGTCCTAACACAAGTATAAAGAGTTATACAAGAGTTTTGAAGCTATAACATATAGGAGAGTTGTTTTAGTTGTGTAATATTTTATTATTATAAAATTAGTCACAAAGTTAAAGCACTTTGATATGTTAGTTTATGGTTTATCAACAAAATTATTGTTCTTATTTAATCTTGGTTTGGTATTAAATAAAATGTCCAAAGTATTTTATAACATTCGATAGGTTTGTCAAATACTTGATTTGATAAATGAAACCCTATAAGTGAACCGAAGTTATTTAAAATATTTTTTGTCCCTAGTCCGAATCATTAAGTTGGACATAAATGACTTCTTTGTGGACTAGTTGGAAGTTGATTAATAGCTCAGTTTCATGAGCTATAGAGACATAAAGATGTCTAGTCATTTACATAGATATGTATAGAGATACATATTGGACTGACCTACTTGATGTTCTTTAAAAATTGTTTGGAGAATTTCATTGTTATATTTAGTGGATTCCTTTGACATGAGTATGACACTATTCTCATATAATGATTAGTATTCTCTTGACATTCTCAAACGTCGTGCTGTAAAAGGAGGCTATAAAGGGAATGCTCAGGTTTGCTAAAAGTTAAGTGGGAGTTTTGGTTATACAAGACTGGATAAGTCCTCCTCTTAAATAGGACTGGTGTCTTTGGCCTCTTGAAGAGTCAAAACTGAAAATGCATGGCCGTGCTCAAATGGATTAAAGAGTTAATCGTTTGTTTTGACAGTTTAAACTCAGATTTCAAGAAATAAATTTGAACATTAGTATAGATGACGTGAGTCGTCATTATGCTATCAAATTTGACATTAAGTGACTTAAGGAATTTAAGGTTACACACTTGTTCAAGGACAAGTGGGAAATTGAAGGAAATTAGTGTCCTTTGATCAAGTGTAATTACTATATATAAATGGGACAAATTATGGAGATAAAATACATTCGTTTATTTTAGGTGGTCATAGTGTTTTGCTAGAAACCAACTATGATCTGTATCTAATATGATTAGTTTACTACTATTATAATCGGGTCCTATGAGGTCACACATATAAGTAATCGATCGGATATTATTTACACCAAGAACATAAGATGCTCATTGGATACTTAAAGTATGATGAGTTATACATAGATTGAATATATGTTTAATTGTGAATTAAAACATGTACTTAATCATCATAAGTGTTACTTGAAATGTGAAGAGTTACTAGTGGTTTAATTGTGTGTTTTAATTAGGAGTTAAAACATACTTATTTCATCATCATCAATACATGTAAAGGTTACATGTTATGAGTAGATGAAGAGATGATACATTGTGTATAAATAGATGCACTTTGTTCATCTTTTCAGATAAGCTTTATCATTTCTAGTATTCTCTACATACTCATATTCATCACCTAAAAAGCAATGAGAAAATGAGTTTTTCTTATTCCGCACTAGCATGCGTGGTGATCCGTTCGATGCTTGTGGACCAACATTAGAGGAACGACATTTGACGTTCTATTATCTCTTTTTGGTATATTTCATATCCGATTATATAACGTGGAATTCACGCATCAAGGGTATGATATTCTTCTAATCTGATAATTCATATTATGATATGCATGCGATTCTATTTAGATGTTAAGAAATAGTTTCTTGCAATTCCACTATACGCATCTATTTTCCTACAATAAAGTGCTTTGTCACCAGTTAGTGACATAGAGTTTTTGTAGCCAAATTTGTCGTTAAACTTTTTTTAATTTAATGATGTGAATTTGAATAGTAAAATATGTTTAACAACAAAATATTTTCCTATGATGACTAGAGTAACTCGACAAGTGAAGATTGAAGTCAACAACAAGGTTATGCATATTGCAATCAAAGGTATGAGTGTTGATCACCCTTGGATTGGGAGGATTTTTGATTTTTTAGTAGCTTTCTATTGTATATATGTCATTCCTTTTTGGGCTTCTATGGAGTTCATATAACTTGGTTGGGGGAAACTCTTCCTAGAAGATGTGCTACTTTCTCATGCAAGTACACGTTAGGTTTGCAGTGCTCTTGTTTTTTGAAGTACCATCTTATATTCTTTTGTTCTGGATTAATGAAATCGAATAGTAAAAAAAAAACCTTGTCACTAAACTACTTTTTTATTTAAAATTCAAAATAGGCAAATATTAGCGACAAGAAGGGGTGTTCAAAAATACCCGCTTTTGAAAACCCGACCCGGAATACCCGGTATCCGGTTTGAAAAACCGGGTAATTTACCCGATTAAGCAAAACCGGGTATTTTGGGCCGGGTACCCGGTTTATAAAGCGGGTATTCGGGTCGGATCCGGGTATCATTTTTGACAGAACCGGGTACCCGGTATCCGGTTTATTAATTTTTTTTAAAAAAAAAATAAGCGTGTAGACTAGGAGTTGGGAGTTGGCATTCAATTACACTGTAAACAAAGAAACCCTAGGACTTAGGAGTAGAGTAGGCATGCAATTACATTTAATGTAAGACTAGACTAGGGTCTAGGAGTTGGCACTTGGCAGCCTTCGGCCCTTCCCTTCGCAATTGACATTTGACAATACAATATTGAATATACATTACTAGTTTATTGCATAATCTTATTTTTAAAAAACCTAAAAGAACTTAAAGTTAAAGAAACCCTAAAAGAAGCGCCGCAGAGTAAGCCTTCTCTTCAATTTTCGTCCTTCTTCATCATTCATCAATCATCTTCTTCATCTTCTTCATTGGTATTTTACTTTAAATTTTAAGTCTTGTTCTTAATTTAAGGGAGCTTGAAGTTTTAATCGCTTGCTAATTATTGTATTTGAACTTCTATTGTATTTGATGGTTGTATTTTGCTCAACTAATTATTGTACTTGAAGTTCTAAACTCTAAACTTTAACATCATGAGTTGCATTTTATAATTAATTAAGTCAAGTATTTCTAGGGATATTTATTTGAATATATATATATAAAAAATTTAAAAGGAATAAAAAATTCTTTTTTTTAACAAATAAATAAAACCGGGTACCCATTTTCCGACCCGGTTTAAACCGGGTCGGGACCGGGTCGCAATTTTAGGTACCCGAAAAAGCGGGTACCCGATTTTCCGGATCCGGGTCGACCCGGTACCCGATTTTGAACACCCCTAGCGACAAGTATGGCAACAAAGCTTTTGTTGCTAAACTTTTTTCTCGGATTTTAAATACAGACTTCAACCCCTTTCTCATTTCATTGTTCAAACTTACTCTCCTTCTTCTCCAATTTCTCTCTACTTAATAAATTTTCTCTTCCTTCTCTCTCCTTTATACCACTCAATTCGACGACTTTCCGGCGAAAATTCTTGCCTTTCGGTAATCCTACTCTTTAACTATTTTTTATTGTTCTTGTATATTTTCAACATGCATTGTTTATGTTTTCGTTTTATGTTAAATTTGGTTCAAATTCTTTTGTTTTATGTTGATTTTTGTCCAATTTAATGGTTCTTTTCTCTCAATTTAGTTCATGTTGTTGTTGTTGCTGCTGTTGCTTTTATTTCCAATTTTTATTTAATTTGTTTTGTATGTTGATATTTTGAAGTTATTTTTTCCAAAATTTTGTCCTGCCCCGGTGCATTTGGTGGATACTGTGGATCGCATGACTCATGCGACAGTTGTAATCACTTTAGTCGTAGTGGTTATTACTAATTTTTTTATTTAAACATTGATTATTGTATATACATTAATATAACAATTATTTTTGTAATATATATCTAACTTTGATTTCATTGTTATTATAGTTAATTAATAATAATAAAAGTGTTTTAAATTAAATTAATAATAATAAAAGTACTATTATTATTTAATATTAATGACAAATATTCAACTTTTTTACAACTTTTTTACAATTTTAAATTAAATTAGCGATAAAGTATGTAATAAGATTTTGAGTTTGTCGTCAAGCTAGCGACAATTTTACCGATAAAATTTTTATTAGCGGCAAAAAATTTAGTGACAAAGTGTTTTGTCGCCAATTTTAATGTGGTCTTAACCGTACTTATATAACTTGAAATATTATAACAAATTCTTTGTGGCATGTGAGTGCTTCTTCAAACGCATTAAGTTGTGAGTCAATGAGTTTCTTAAATTTTCTTATCCAATGATAAACCTATATTATTTCTTCTATCATATCTATACCTTTTATTCACCCACCAAACCCTAATGATCCTTGTGATGTACCATGATGATCAATTTTCCTTATATAGACAACATACCTCTCAAAATTTAAAAGGTTATTCCTTTGTTCATTGATTCTTTCACACAATAGAAGCTTTTTTCCTCAAGTATACTACTTTTGTTTTTATTATTTTGTCTCAATTATAAATGACATAAAGATTCAGAATTTGAATATAGTGGGTTAAAGTGATAAGGTTTTTTTATAGAAATTATGGGGAAAATATAGAGTATTGATCTTGTATTTGAACGGGATACAATTAATTAGAAAATAAGTCAACATTAATCCAAATGTTGTGTAAGAGATTATTGTTGGGATTACGACGATTTGTGCTTGCTATCAACTAGCAAATCTATCTTGCAATAAGAACACTCTTCAAAAGACTCTCTGACCTGCACAATAAACAAGGATTAGGAAGTCCCAAAATGATTTTTTAAACACCTTCTCTGACGCTGAAGTCAAAGCAAAAACCAAATACTTGCCTACTAAATCCTTAATTAACCAAGTACATGGTGACACTTAGGTTGGAGGATAATGTTAGGGTGTTTTTATAGCTTCAGGCTTAAATAATTGTTTTAACAAACAACATTTTATCCCATTGAATAAATGTTCCTCAATGTTTAAATGATTGAAGATGTATTGAATAGTGTTTGTTATCAGTAAATGTTGTTTGAAGTTCAATAAATGTTAAGAGTAAATACTTGAAGTAATTCAAATTTCAATACCATATAACTTGTTAACGGTGTAATTATGGGTATTTATAGCTCATCATTGGGTACTCAAAGAAAGTCTCAAACAACCTTAAGAGAGTGTCACTTATG
Organism: Amaranthus cruentus; assembly: GCA_019425755.1. NCBI lineage: Eukaryota > Viridiplantae > Streptophyta > Magnoliopsida > Caryophyllales > Amaranthaceae > Amaranthus > Amaranthus cruentus. The sequence goes on along the minus strand of CM033457.1, from coordinate 5,791,746 downwards.
ATCTCAACACAGAGTCCTTATAGATCAGTCAATGATGTGGCATCTGATTAACTTCATAGCAGTGGATTAAATGCTCTAAACAACTTTCTCTCTTTTAGGAGCTGATGAGTGTCTTTTGCAGAAAAATTAGGCTATTGACCTTATCACTTGAGTGACCTATGTACTGTAGATGTACTCATTAGAAACTTAAAAGTTAATGCACCGTCTACCCGCTGACCTTGAATTGTTAACTGATGTTTTTGCCCAGAATTAATGACCCTGATCCAGACGACTACAAATAGAAATAATAAAATCATCATCCAAAATATATATAAGGTAAAATCATTATAATGAAATGAAACAGAAAACATAGCGTATTGAGACAAAGATAGAGGGTATATAATGCAATCAAACTGAAAATTTTAACATACTTGATGGGTATTAGTTGTAGAAGATGAATAGTAAAATCTTTTAATAGGTTATAACCTATGATGAAATGGAAGAAGATATAAGAGAGAGTGAAGATAATGTGTTTTAGGAAAGAATACGAAGGTGTCATCTAATTTTGCCAAAAGGAGTTTGTTAGAATATTACTAGAATAATTAGGAGATATTCTCGGTAATCTTGGGAATATTTTAGGGAGTAATTATAGTAATTGTATATTTATGTAATATTCTTAATTAGGTAACTTTAGAGGTATAGCTTGTATATAAACCGATTATGTGATTAATGGAAGATTAACACAGCCTAATTGAAAACCCTAAACTTTGTGTTCTACCCGAAATCATGGTATCAGAGCAGCAACGATTCTGAATCGTTTTTGCTGTTTCATCACCTACCAGGAACCTTACCTGTTAACCGGAAAAATCAGAAAAAAAAAAAATGAAAACTGATTCCCAAATTAAACCCAACCAAAAACCAGTACCAGGCGAACATCAATGGCCGGTTGCCACCAGGATTCCGATATCAAGAACCGGCGGCATGACCAGACCAATCGACATCTTCCAAAGTAGACTGGAAGGGAGGAAGAAATTGAGCACTCAGGAGAGAGAAAAGCAAAAAGAAATGGCAGTAGAACAAGCCATAAGCATCGATTTCAGAAGAAGGAAGGAAGGAGTAGTACTAAGTAGTACCACTGAAGTAAAAAAGAGAGAGAATTCTAATACCTCACAAATGACGGCACAAAAAGAAGGCACAAGTGAAGGGTTTGTAGGATTTGCAAACCAAGGCATAAAAGGCCAAATGGGTCGGCCCTTTAATAAAAAACAAGGGGGTCCCACGTGTGTTTCACCCTCATATAAGGCCTCACATGGCACGGCCTTAAATATTTTTCGAGGTGGTTGGATTTTTGATTGCGGGGCCACGGACACTATGTCCTATGACCCTAATGATTTTATTGACAGCACAAGGTCGTCAAAAAATATAATTCGAACTGCGAATGGTGATGAAATTAAAGTAGAAGGAGCTGGAGCTATTTGTTTTAACAGTCGACTCACTTTAACAAACTGCTTATATGTTCCTGATTTGTCTTATAAATTATTGTCTGTGAGTCACCTCACGAAGGAGCTTAATTGCACTGTTCTTATAAAACCCGGCTGTTGTATTGTGCAGGATGCTCAGACAGGAAGAACTATTGGGCGTGGCACTGAATGAGGTGGACTTTACTACTTCGAGGAGGAGACTCAAAGAGGCAACGCAGTTCTTGTTCGTGGGTCTGATGAAAAACAATTGTGGACTTGGCATCGTCGGCTTGGACATCCGTCGACCGGGTACTTAGAAAAACTTTTCCCTACATTGGTTAAAAATAAATCTGAGTTCAAATGTGAAACCTGTATTTTGGCAAAGAGTCACAAACACTCTTATCATAGTAGTCTGAGTAAAGCTGATGTTCCTTTTATGATTATCCACTCTGATGTTTGGGGCCCTGCGCCTGTTGTTGGTATTCATGGTTATATGTATTATGTTTCTTTCATTGATGATTGCACCCGCATGAGTTGGATATATTTTTTGAAACATAAATCTGAAGTGTATGAAGTGTTTGTTGATTTTTACCATATGATTTGTACCCAATTTCAAGCCCAGCCTAAAATTCTCCGCTCTGACAATGGTAGAGAATTTGTGAACCATAACATGCAAACCTTCCTTAATAATAAAGGCCTTATTCACCAGAACTCATGTCCTGATACCCCTCAGCAGAATGGAGTTGCTGAAAGGAAAAACAGAACCCTTCTTGAGATGACCCGTGCTATTATGCTTGAATCCCGTGTTCCCACATATCTTTGGCCTGAAGCTATTGCCACCGCTAACTATCTCACTAACCTCCTACCCACAAAAAGCCTAGCCTACCATACACCCATTGACACATTCCAAACCTTTCATTCCCTACCTTTCTCCCATTCTTTACCACCCCGCATCTTTGGATGTAGTGTCTTTATTCATCAACCTAAGCGAGTGCGTAATAAACTGGAACCAAGAGCTGACAAATGTGTTTTTGTGGGATATGGGAGAAACCAAAAGGGATATAGGTGCTATGATCCGTCTACTCGGAAGATACATACTACTATGGATTGTGATTTTATCGAGGGGGATTTCTACTATCACCATCCTCGATGTCAGGGGGAGAGGGTGGATGACGATCTTGGATGGTTAGTTGGTTCAATTCCTGTGTTTGAGTCAGACCCGAAAGAACAAGTAGGTACTGCCACTGAGTTATCTCCTCAAGTTGTTCAGCCACACTCCTCTTTGACACTTCCAGTTCTGTCTGATCATCAGGTGAGTAGTTTGGATAATAACACTGATGTTGTTGATGTTGATAATACTACTATACATGACATTGTTGATGATGCACCTATACTTGAGATTGCTGATACAGGACATAGTACAGAAACTGTGCCCCAGGATGACACACCAAATAGTAGGGAGATTCCCTATGTTTTGCCTCCCCGGACTACTCGGGGTGTTCCACCGAGAAGGTATGATCCAGACTATGAGGCGAAACGATCGAGATATCCTGTTGGGACTCCTAGTGAAGGGAACATGTCGCAGAGTGCTCTTGCTTTCAATACTGCTTTGTATGGTACCAAACTTCCTGCTACAGTTGAAGAGGCTCTTGCGACTGATCACTGGCGAAAGGCGATGGAAGAGGAAATCAGTGCTCTGGAAAAGAATGGCACGTGGGAGAAGTGCAGATTGCCTGACTGGAAGAAGGTCGTTGGTTGCAAATGGGTCTTCACAGTTAAATATAGAGCTGATGGGACGATCGAGAGATACAAAGCCCGTCTTGTTGCGAAAGGCTACACTCAGACTCATGGGGTCAACTATTCAGAGACCTTCTCTCCAGTAGCAAAGTTAGACACTATTCGGGTCCTGTTTAGTCTGGCGGCTAATCTGGACTGGCCTCTTCACCAGTTTGATGTGAAGAACGCGTTCCTTCATGGGGAACTACAGGAGGAAGTATACATGGAAGCACCTCCAGGGTTTACGTCGGAGTTCTCGAACTAAGAGGGTTGCAGACTGAGGAAAGCTCTTTATGGGTTGAAGCAGTCACCTAGAGCTTGGTTTGGGAGATTTACATCTGCTATGAGGAGATTTGGGTATAGACAGAGCCACTCAGACCATACTTTGTTTCTGAAGAAACAGAGAGGGAAAATAACTTGTTTGATTATATATGTTGATGATATGATAATCACAGGGGATGATAGAGCAGAGATCGAGAATCTAAAGCAGAGACTGTTTCAGGAATTCGAAATGAAAGATCTGGGGATGCTGAAATACTTCTTAGGGATTGAGGTTCTGAGATCAAACAGAGGAATCTTCATCTCACAAAAGAAGTATGTGTTGGACTTGTTAGCTGAGACAGGGATGATGGACTGTAAACCCATCGAAACCCCGATGATGATGAACCATGGGCTACAGATCCTTGAAGGTGCAGAAATGGCAGATCGTATGCAATACCAGAGACTAGTGGGGAAACTGATTTACTTAGCTCACACAAGACTAGACATTGCGTATGCAGTAGGGGTTGTGAGTCGTTTTATGCACAAGCCACAGGTACAGCATATGGAAGCAGTCACTCGTATACTGAGGTACTTGAAAGGGACTTCTGGGAGAGGAGTCTTATATCAGAAACATGGGCACTTAGATCTCTCGGCATACACAGATGCAGATTGGGCTGGAGACAGAGATGATAGGAAATCGACTTCTGGATACTTTACTCTTGTTGGTGGTAACTTAGTAACTTGGAGGAGTAAGAAACAGAAAGTGGTGGCTCTATCAAGTGCAGAAGCTGAATTTAGGGGAGTCGCAAAAGGAATCCAGGAAGTCTTATGGCTCAGGAAGTTGTTGACTGATCTCAACTTCCCTCCTAAAGGAAGTTGTAAGTTGTATTGTGATAATCGAGCAGCAATTAATATTTCAAAGAATCCAGTCCAACACGACAGAACAAAGCATGTAGAGGTGGACAGACATTTCATCAAAGAGAAACTCGAGGCTGACATCATCAAGCTACCTCACGTTAAGTCAGAGGACCAGCTAGCAGACATCCTCACTAAAGCAGTGGGAACGCAGTGGTTCGACAAAGTTTTGAGCAAGTTGAGTATCGGAGATCCGATGACTCAACTTGAGTGGGAGTGTTAGAATATTACTAGAATAATTAGGAGATATTCTCGGTAATCTTGGGAATATTTTAGGGAGTAATTATAGTAATTGTATATTTATGTAATATTCTTAATTAGGTAACTTTAGAGGTATAGCTTGTATATAAACCGATTATGTGATTAATGGAAGATTAACACAGCCTAATTGAAAACCCTAAACTTTGTGTTCTACCCGAAATCAGAGTTGATTGATATTCCAGATTAAAAGTTACTCATCAAGGGCAGATCTAGTATTTGTTTAATGGATTTAACTGCACTCTTATTAGCTAGAGACCAATAATAATTAAATTAGTTTTAAAAAACTATACCAGTCTGAAATATACATTTTGTCGCAATTCATTTCTAGTATATCGCTTGCAACTTAATGGTAAAGGTTTGAGATATTCATATCAGAAGATCATGTCCTTACACTTTTACTTCTTAAGAATTTGAGACCTTAATGCGCCAATATTGTCTTTTATTAGTAGTTTCTAAGGTTTTTAATATTTTTAGTTAAAAACTTTAAACTTTAAATGTTTTGTTAGTAAAAACTTAATTGTTTAACTTTTAATTGGTATAAAATTTCATTTTATTAACTTACATAGATTGATATGATTTGAAAATCATATTGTAACTTTTGTAAGGTCTAAGTTGAGATTTAAATTAGTGATTGAGTCACTCCCTTCGTTCTTTTTTGATCTTCCACTTTGGGTTTTTTACAAATATTAAAAAAGATAGAATTTTGGGTGGTAGTGGGTATTATTCTAATTATATAGTAGTGGAAAGTAATGATTGTATTGGAAATATGAGAGAAAAAAATAATCAAATAATAATGTAAAATAATGATTGTATTGAAAGTATGACAGAGAAAATAATTAAACAGTAGTGTGAAGTAAGGAAAGTGGGGTTTTAAGGTGTAAAACTGGGATGAAAACTTTCCAAACATAGAAAGTATTCTAAAATGGAAGAACTTTTGAAACTACCCGTTATAGTAAGGTGGAAGAACTTAAAAGAACGGAGGGAGTAGTTTTTTGAGATCATGAATAATGATAGGATTTAGAAAATGGGCCTGGGCAACCCAAATAAGAAGGAGAAGAAGTAGTCCACTCATAAACCCAAAGAAGGTTCACTACTAAAACCAATTGGTAATAGTAGGAATTACTCCTTGAATATATAAAGTAATGCATACTCTTCTCTTTCTCCGATGTGGGACAACTCACATGTGGGTAACACATGGGCACTTCAACACTCCCCCTCACATGTGAGTGTCCTTAGAATTTTAGCCCACCAGAAGGGTTACAAACCTATTGGGAATGAACATCCAATTAAGGCCCCTTAACCAGTGGTAAGATTAAATGCCCAGTATAAAGACCCAACAACAAACCGGGCTCTAATACCATGATAGAATTTAGAAAATGGGCCTAGGCAACCCAAACATGGAGGAGAAGAAGTAGTCCACTCATAAACCCAAAGAAGGTTCACTACTAAAACCAATTGGTAATAGTAGGAGTTACTTCTTGAGTATATAAAGTGATGCATACTCTTCTCTTTCTCCAATGTGGGACAACTCACATGTGGGTAACACATGGGCACTTCAACACTCCCCCTCACATGTGAGTGTCCTTAGAATTTTAGCCCACCAGAAGGATTACAAACCTATTGGGAATGAACATCCAATTAAAGGCCCCTTAACCAGTGGTAAGATTAAATGCCCAGTATAAAGGCCCAACACCAAACCGGGGTCTGATACCATGATAAAATTTATAATTCCGCGTTTTTTTTCTCTTCAATTTCAAGAACTTTATCTTATTTTTCGGATTTTTTCAGTTGCAATTTCCTGCTCCTAATTCCCTTTATTCTTACTAGAAATTCATCATTTGGAGTATTAATTCACGTGATTGTCTTTTACAACCACTCACAATCTATTTTTTGGACATTGAATAAATCAATTGTGGGTTCTTGGTGTTTCTTGAGATGAAGCGGTCCACGCACACAAAGTGTCAAACGAAAGCAAGCGGTCCACGCACACGACAAGATGATCACCTATTTATCTTCCTTTGATCAAAGCTTCTTAGATTCTACAATTTCTGGGGTATATTACGAACAGCAAAGATATCAAAACAATAACAACAATAATTTCTTGTTGCCATTTCGAGAATGGTGCTGATACCCAAGGATTGAGGCTTGTTGAATCTTGTCTTTGGTGCTGCTCAATTATCTAGACCAGGAAGAAATTAGGAGTTTTTTGTTTGCTGAGAAATCAGGTACAAGAAGGAGAGCCATGATTGTTTGTTCCTTCTAAGTACACAAGGAAGGATCGAAATCAGAGGAAAAGAAAAGGTTAATGCCGATTACGCTTCCAAATTAGAGAAAGAAAAGAAAAGGGGATCAATATTAGGTGTGCAATGAGTTCAATGTCTATGGGTGTTTTTTTTTTTCTTCGGATGTTTGATTCATGTTTTGGGTATAATTTTCTGGTTCTTGAATCTTGTTTGATGTAGATTACTCCACAACTCTTGCATTGTGGTTTTTCTAGTTGAGATTAATTGGTAACAGTAGGAGTTACTCCTTGAGTATATAAAGTGATGCATACTCTTCTCTTTCTCCGATGTGGGACAACTCACATGTGGGTAACACATGGGCACTTCAACACTCCCCCTCACATGTGAGTGTCCTTAGAATTTTAGCCCACCAGAAGGGTTACAAACCTATTCGGAATAAACATCCAATTAAAGGCCCCCTTCTTAACCAGTGGTAAGATTAAATGCCCAGTATAAAGGCCAAACAACAAACCGAGCTCTGATACCATGATAGGATTTAGAAAATGAGCCTGGGCAACCCAAATAAGGAGGAGAAGTAGTCCACTCATAAACCCAAAGAAGGTTCACTACTAAAACCAATTGGTAATAGTAGGAGTTACTCCTTGAATATATAAAGTGATGCATACTCTTCTCTTTCTCCGATGTGGGACAACTCACATGTGGGTAACACATGGGCACTTCAACAAATAATTAAACTTTATAATTTTAAATTTTAAATTGTCTTTGTTGTTCATAATTTATTTTTCATTATTGTTTCTTTAGAAACTTAAATGTACGTAACTAGTAATTTAAAATTTGAATTTCCAACCCTTAATTTAAAAATTTTTGAACCTATAACAAAACAACTTTTGAACTACCAGCTGAAATAATTTTGTTTTATAGAAGAGGCACATATCAAATAAATTAAAATTAATTAATAATAATAGTATAATAATAATAATAATATTAATAATAATAATAATAATAATAATAATAATAATAATAATAATAAAAATAAAAATATAATTTAATACTCATTTTGTTTTAGATTTTTGATTTTTAGGCCCTAATCTCTCCATCCCATATAGTTTGAACCAAAGATAAAATTATTGTTTTATAAAAAAAAAGGTCCACAAATAGAGTTCAAATGTATGAATGGGAATAAAAATAGTGGTGGGTCATAATCCACAAATAGAAATGATGCAAACTAAGTGGGACGAATCAAAATAGAAAATGATTCAAATTAAATGGGACGGAGGGAGCATTAGAAAAGAATAAAAAGGGCCCTTTAAATTTTTAAAACATAATAAATAATACTCTCTCCAATACAGCCTAAATGTCTCAATTTCTTTTTTGGCACTATTCACTCATCACTCTTAATTTGTATTTTATTTTTAATCTATAAGTTAAAATATAGTCAGATGGGATCTTGTTTGATTCGTCTCAATACAAAAAATATTAATATCAAACTTTTATAATATTTAATTAAGAATAATTTTAGATATTAACGGTTAAAATGTTTCCTTGTCAAGTGTGAAAAAACTAAATGAGACATTTAGGCTGAATAGGAGGGAGTATAGCTTTTTATTTTTAATATTTTATAAAAAATTAATAACTAATATTAAATAGCAAAAATATAAAAAATAACTAAATTTAATTCAAAATGATACAACTTTATAAATTAAAAATAGTTTTTATGTTCAAAAAAATTTAGAGCAATGAAAGATAATCCTGACCAATGACCATGCTTCCACTGTCAAGTTTAAATCTAAATTAACTAACGCGAGTTATACACGAACACACTTGAAAGTGGCACACTTTTTCTTATCTTATTAAAATAGAATTATTTAAAAATGACTTGACTTTTATTTCTATTTAAAGCTCTCATGTTTTTACTATTTTTTCTCCTTTTTCGTAGTTTTAGAAGAATTATCTCTCCTTAAATAAATTTCAACCATTAGATCATTTCTTTTATCACACCAATTTACAACCGTCCAAATTTTTGTTGATCGCAAGTCTCTCACCTATTCATTAGTGAAGGAAAATTTGTGTATTTAAATCTTTATTAGCTAATATTGTTTGTAGCATCTCGACATTGTTATTGTTGTTTTTCGTCGGATTTTCATTTTCATATGTAAGTAATCATTTACTTAATGTTGTATTATATGGGCTTATTTTTTCAAAAAAGATAAATGTAATTCTACACATTATAGAATTATGATTAGATTTGTTTTTATTTTGATTTTTTATTTTGATTAGATTTTTGGAATGGTTTTGTTTAAATTTTACAATAAATGTGTGTATTTTTACTTTTTTTTTTCTTTGTATAAGTCTTTTTAGGTATATACGTTTGCTTAAATAATTTTACACAATTTTTTCAATAATTAGATAATTAGATTTGAGGATGTAAAAGGGTTCTTTAAATCATGTAATCTGTAATTTGATTAGATTTATGTTGTGAGTTTATTTGTTTTAGTCTATATTTGAGTAATTTCTAAATTTAATTTTTAGTTGATTCAATTTCAAAATATTGGATTCGGGTGAAAAATAATAGATGATGGGATTATGATTTGGTTTTCCATTTTGATTTTTTTTTTTTTTGTATTGTATCTGGTGATTGAATTTTGAAAAACTGTATTTTTTTTAATATTTGATAAGTTTTTTGTTGGAGAAAGAATTATAATGGATATGGAATATTTTTAGAGGGAAGAGATAATAATATCTGGAAATGGTTGAACATATTAAATGTGTTTTTTGGAAAAGTGTTATTATTCATATATTATAACTCATTTATTTATATGTTTAAATTTTCTTTGAAATTTGTAAGGTTGAGATGGTTTTACTTTTACTGGTGATGTAGTGAATGAGATAAAGCCTCTAAGCTCCTTGAAGTGGGTGGGTTGTTTCTCTTAAAAATGGGGTGTTTTTCATCTACTCCATGTAAGCAATGTATTGGACACGAAGACCCTATCATTCTAGCTGCTCAGACTACTTGTAAGCTCCTCCATATATGTTTTTATCATCACTTTCTGTCACCTTTTAGTTTTAGGCTAGATCATGATAGAAAATGGGCTAGGGCAACCCAAACAAGGAGGAGTAGTCCACTCATAAATCCAAAGAAGATTCACTACTAAAACCAATTGGTAATAGTAGGAGTTACTCCTTGACTATATAAAGTGATGCATACTCCTCCCTTTTCTTCGATGTAGGACAATTCACATGTGGGTAACACATGGACACTTCAACAGTTTATGAACATGGTTTCTCCAAATTGTTTCACATTGTCTTTGTTTCATTGAGTTTGTTCCTTTAAATAAACCTTAACGGATCGATGAGAAATTGTTAGGCATCATCATGCCGAATTCAATGTGGGAGAATTAGGAATTGGAAAAATGTGTATGATAGGAAGTGGGGGATTTAGGAATTGATGTTTTAAAGAGGATCCAAAGACTTATTGCATAGTTACATAAGTGTTGTAGAGTATATATTTGGTGTGTTACAATTGTGAAGTACTAATATGCCTTATCCATTTTTCAGTTAGTGTTAGTGAAGTTGAAGCATTGTTCGAGTTGTTTAACAGTATAAGTAGTTCAGTGATTGATGATGGGTTGATAAGCAAGGTATTTTTTACTTCAATCTTATTCTATAGTAGGCGGGGGACGAGGTGGGGTTTGGGGTGTGGTTTTCTTCTCTGTCTCTTTGCTTTGTATGCAATTCATGTGAAAATTGTCTAAAATATGTTTTGTTGATTGTGCTTGCAGGAGGAATTCCAATTAGCTTTATTCAAGAACAAAAACAAAGAGAATCTTTTTGCTAACCGGGTGGGTGTGGATAATGATTTGATCAAAATTTTTTGTAAGTGTACATGTTACATTTATGTAAAATGACTTTGTAATCTGTTGCATACAGATTTTTGATTTGTTTGACGTTAGACGACAAGGAGTAGTTGACTTTGGGGACTTCGTTAGAGTACTAAATGTGTTCCATCCTAATGCTTCTCAAGAAGACAAGATAGACTGTATGTTCCCTAGATATATAATAACAAGTTAACATTCCAGAAGTTCAGTTTTGTTTAGCTGATCATATGCATATTATTTGATATATTGCAGTCACCTTTAGGCTTTACGACCTGGATGGCACTGGATTTATTGAGCGCCATGAGGTATATAGCTTTTGCATCCCCTATGACATTTTGTTTATATAAATCATCATTTTATCTTAGAATAGCTTCTTGGTTTGCCTTTCAATACCATGCTTTAGGTATACTTAAATTTAAAATGTCCTATTTTATATCCCAAAGTTCTTCAATGTTTCTGTTAAGTATATTAGCTAAACAATTCACCTTCAATTGTTTGTCTTGTCTCTTGTTATTAAAAGAGATAATTGGGAGAATGATTCCTTGAGTATATTTTGCATTGTTTGAGTATATTTTGACTGCGGGGGTGTGCTAGAATAATAAATATTCTTTCAGTATATTTTGCATATATTGTTTATTTGATGTATCTTTATATCTTAGAAAATTATATTAGGCATAATATTGTAATTATTTAGTTTCCTAGAAACTATAGATTATTTTTGTATGTATTCCTTATGATGATAATGAGAAGGCAAGGAATCATTCTCCCAATTATCTCTTTTAGTTATTCCCGTTTCCGCTGGTGGTAGTATGAGGCTCAGGTATTATAACTTTGCATTCCATGATAAGAGTGGTAAATCACCACTAGAATTAACGTCATTTGCTACTATACAAATGTGCTGATTTAATGCTCAATTTTGGATTCGGCAAATGGAGGGGCAGCAAATAACCAAAAGCTTTTTGCTATTAGTTGAAGAACCACAACAAATAAAAATTATTATGTGCGAAAAAATCAGAGTAAATAGAAAGGTAAATAGCAATGTAAAGTTTTTCAACTGAGAGAAAAAAAGAGCTTGAAGTGGGTGACTTGTTTTATAGCTTTTTGCTATTGTTCAATAAAAAACAACACTAAATTTTTATTTGCTATTAATGTTTAAAATAGTAGAAAAAGATTTTTTTTGCTGTGAAATGTCAAAACAGTAGCAATAATTGCATTATTTGCTATGTTTGAGATTTAAGTAGCAAATAAATAGCAGCAAATTAGATTTATTCTCCCAGTGAATGGGCTTAAAAAAACCATGGAGTAAATTTGTGCTTCCAAGAAAATTTCAAAATTTTAAAAATCGTCTAGCAAGAATTATCGTCTTACCGAATCCTTAAGAAAAAGCTTTCAAGTTGCAGTTTATTTATGCAAACAGTGAATACCTCATTCTGTAATCTTAACTGTGATTATTTGTGAATACATCCTTCTGTGAAGCTTGTTTGTGAGCTTTATGTTCATATAGGATGATATATTTTTTGCAGGTGAGACAAATGGTGATTGCTATTCTATGCGAATCTGATCTGAAGTTGGCGGATGAAACGATTGAAGATTTACTTGATAAGGTAAGCTCGCACCATTCTACATTGGATCTTAGCTTGCTTAATTTGTTAATGAATGGTATGTTTGGGCAGACATTTCTAGAAGCTGATGTAAATCAAGATGGAAAGATTGATAGATCAGAGTGGCATCAATTTGTATCCAAAAATCCTTCGTTGTTGAAAATTATGACTGTCCAATATCTCAGGTAAATATACTCAAGATACTTAATGTTTTATACTTTGTTGAAATTTTTAAATATTTATAATCTTCACTTTTGTCCATTAACTATAAGATAATTTGCTCAAAATAATCTCAACTGTCACCCGTTGGCCAAAAATAATTCCAACTATCAATTATTTTTTAATAATTCTAACTATTTTCATAATTTGTTGAAAACATACCCACCTCCCTTTTAACCAGCTGGAACAGTTAATTTTTCCACATTTTTTCTTTCTTTTTTGGTTAATAGATGAAGGAGAAGAGTTATACAGTTAAGTAATAAAAAAAAAAAGGAAAATTTGTGATATCTTTATTGACTGCAAAATTGATGCATATGCAGGGATATCACAACAACATTCCCAAGTTTTGTTTTCCACTCGGAAGTCGATGAATTAGTGGCATAAGAAGACGTTTAAGTTGTTAGCAGCCCCATTATAATGTTTGATAATGGGGGCGAAATTTGCACATAGCTAAGATAGCCACCACATATGGTTTTTGCTGTCATTAAGCTTGAGTTGTGCAGAATCACTATTTTTGTGTTCTGGATCGGATCTTCAGTGTACTAGTCTTTGATTTTCAGGAAGAATAAAATTATAATAGCCCAAAATTTTTATGAAGGCCAATTTTGTGTCCATTTTATTCTTTCTTTTTCTTTCATATATTACATATATATGTACTATAAATACATGTGTTGTAATGAAGCTGGGATGTAACAAATAAATAGGGATGACAAACAAGTTAATTTTACGGGTTTCACATTGCATCTACCTTAGTTGTTGTAGGTATGAGTACGAATTTGGTGGGTAGTAGGTAGACATGAGTAGGGTTGTTCAACAATTCAAACCTCAATCGGATCGGGTGAAACCGAAAGACAAGAATATTGAATATGCTAAGACCGGAGACCGAATTGGTTCCATCCGGTCCGAGCCTGATCCAACCCGGTTTCCACCCGATCTAATCCGGGTTTAGATCGGAACTAATTTTGGATACTAAAAATAAATTAAAAAGCTGAAGATTTTAGAATAGTTTAGCAAATTCATTATTATAAATTTAAATCGTAAATATTATTCTCCTTCAAATTTACTTTTATATATATCCGGTCTAATCCGAATTTTTCCAGGTTTAGAGTGAACCAGATCAGAACCCCGAAATGAAGAATTAAGACCAGGGTCTCATTTCAAAAAAAAAAAAAAAAAAAAAAAGACCCTGCCATCCCGTCCGAACTTGACCCTAGTACGAATCGATCTGAGGAATATAATTTGATTCGAGTCCGAGGAAAAAGTCATCCGACTCCGACTCTGACTTTACGATCCGAGTCCGAGTTAGAGATGGACCGGAGTTGGACCTTAATAAAAATCCGACACTCCAACCCGACTTCGACCCTGAAGGGAATCCGACATTGAACTTGACTTTTACACCAATATTTTGTTTCCTTTTAAACACTAGACGTGACTAAATCAAGCTTTCTCTCATACTAATTGTAATTTTCGATTTTGAAAAACTACTTGGTATTTTTATTTAGATTAATCAATCAGAATACGACAAATCCGATCAAGAGAAATAAAATACGACAAATCAGAAAAAAAGAGAAATAAAATGTTGTTTAATAGTAGTAGTAGGACTATTTCTCTTGTTAAACTTGACTTTAAAGTACATATTTTTTTGTTAAATTGTATTTGAAAAATACATTTTGTTAATTTTGTATGCTTTAAAATCATTAGTACAAAATCATAACGATACTGTTTGATAATAATCTGACTCCGCACCGACTCCGTTGGAGATCCGAGAGTCCGAGTCGGGGCAAACTTGGAGTATGTATGATCCGACTCCGAGTGGAGGTGGACTGAAAAAAAAACTCTGACTATTATCTGGAGCAAAGTTAGAGTATTTATAATTCGAGCCGAGTCCAACCCATTGACATCCCTAGTATGAGGTATCCTGCCCCATGTCCACACGTCCGACATTATACAAACTTCACCTCACCCGTACCCACCCGCTCTATTTATAAGATGTGTTACTCCAATTTCTCATCAATTTTTCTATGATAAAACTATTGACACAAAATTAAGATAATTATATTTATTTATTACATTGAGTGGTTTAAAAAAATTAGATATACAATTAAATTTTTACATAATTCCCATTTTATGAAGCATATGATTTTCAGTAAATGTAATGTGAGTATAAAGTGAGGTATTAGTATGATGGTAATACCTAGTCGGTTATAGTGGATGAAGGTGGACTTCTTGATATTAAAAATTGTGCTGGAATAACTTGCGTTTGTATTGAGCTGCAAAAATTGAGCTATTGAATTTGAACTATCCGGAATATTTTAACTTGCAATTTTTACGTGGGTTAATCATTTATTTCATATATCAAAATGTGAAAGACTATAAGCTTTATTATTACTTTCCTTAAATCAAAATATAAAGTCTCAAACTCAAATTTCTCTTTAATAGAGAAAGTATTGTTAATCCACTATTAATGATGTGAATATAAAAAAGTGATAGAAATTTGAAAATAATACTATATCTCTTGTTATTATGGGGCGAGCTGATCTCCTAAAATTGTTGTAACCTCCTATGCTGGACCCTTTATCTTTTTTGTATACTTCAATCCCAATGACTTTTCGAGTTAACTTAGCTTCTTGGAGTGTTTTTGTCATTGAACTACAACCACTGTGAATGAAAGAGGCCCCGACTAATATGTGAGCTAAGATTCCTGGTGTTCTACTCACAAAACTAGAATAAACTAATGAATAACTGTTAGTTTGCAAATAACCTCAACAAGACAAAATACATAATATTAAAATAAGCAAAATAAGAAAAAAAAAATCTCAAAGCCCTCCTATGAAATCGGGTCCAAGACACCAATGTTAATTGGGCCTCATATTTAGTCAATGATAGCCCATGGGATGGTCAAAGCGCAATTTCAGGTTACGTATCAGTTCGTTTCATCAATTATCGGTTCGTAAGTCAGATCCAACTTGTTCCATTATCACTATAAATCTAGCTAACATAAATACTTACGAAGGATCCTAATGAAGTAAGTTTTCTCTGATATTCTCTCCAAGTAATTCATTGCATATTCAACCTAGTTCTGACTTAAGTATCGGAGGGGCTTTCACGGGTGTCGCCCCGGGTTAGTAACTTTTGTTCGTTTTGTAGGTTCATTCGAAGATCTTCAACCCCATTCGACCATCTTCCGTCAAATTCAACCTCAAGTAAATTAGGCTACTCTTACTTTGACACGTGGACGTTTCTATTTGGAGCTACAACATAAATTACCCTTTCCCACCTAATACAAATTACAACTAAGTGATAAGTGCAATTATTTGCACTTATCTACATCAATTTTATGCTTCTTATATGAAGTTTTAGTGGGTTTTAGGCATGTAATTAGTAGTTTATTGCAAATATTGTCTCATGAGGTTGATTTTTGTGTTTTATGTGATATATGAGGCAAAATTGGGGTTTTATGTTAGGTTCCGGAGTTATAAGAGGGTGAAGGCTTGGAGAAATAGCCTAAGACCCCTTGTTATGTGAAGAAACCGTGCCAAGAGCGACTCCCGATGAAGAAGAAGCAAAGAAAGTGAAGTAATAAGCACCCGGCAGCCAAGCGACGAATCATCACCCCTATTTGACGCTCGTCGCATTCATCAGCTAAGCAATATGGGCATCCAGAGAGTAAGCGACGACTCATCACTCATCAAGTGCGCTCGTCGCCATTACGTACATGAGCATTGAAGTAACCGGAGAGAAAGAGACGAGTCGTCACTCATCATGTGACGCTCGTCGCCTCAAATCAGAGGATGCACATATTTTCCAAGGACTTGGCGACTAGTCGTCGCCCTATAAGCGACGCTGAAGCACTTCAAATTCTTCCAGAGAATAGGCGACGAGTCGTCACCCATGAAGCGACGCTCGTCGCTCTTCAAAGCCGGGTCAATTTAGCAGTTTTCTTCTCTAATTTTTGGGGCCACTATTTAAAGTGGCGGTTACTAATTTCAAATCTGGGCAGTTTCATTTTCTAATTTTCTGAAATTTCATTACAGCTTTTAGAGTTTTCTTTCAATTAACCTTTGAGGAACAATTTGTAGCATTTGGATTTCGTATTTTCGGTTTATGTTATTTCTCAGATTCGTAAGTTTTCTCATATTATTGTTTTGTTCTTCGCGTTTGATTATTAATTGTTATATGTCTTCCATAGCATCGATTGATATTTTATTGATTGATTGTATGTGATTTGAGCCAATATTTGAACTTATGCTAAATGAATCTTGATTTAAATATCTTCATTAACCTTTTCAATAAACGGAAGTTTGAGATTAGGATTAATTTAAGATCGAGATATATTTAAGTTAAATTCCTTCTAGTATTAACAAATATAACGGAAGTTTGAGGATTAATACTAATTAAGCCTTAAATTGATATTAGTCAATAAAGCGGAAGCTTGAGATTAATTAGATCGTGTTTGATTATGTCAACGGTTTAATTCCATACAATCATGAGAGTAATAATTCTTTTTGTTTTGTTTAGTGATTTACTTAGACATTTGCTTGTTGTCCCAAACCTTTGGCCCTTTGTTTCGGAATGCCCAGGCGAGCTCGATCTCTAGAGTGTTTCGACCCAGAGATTGAAGCCACTGGCCGCAGGCTAAACGCCGAACGACTTAGGAGACTTAGGAGACAACAAGAAAACATGGCCCACAACGCTAACCAAACTTTTGGCCAAATGGGTACGCCTACGCTTACCCAAACCTCCATCCCTTGCATTGTATGGCCTAATTTTGGGACTTAAAATTTCGAACTTAAACCCCACCTCATCCAAATGGTTGAAAAGAATCAATTTGGAGGTCACTCTAGTGAGAGCTCGCACGACAATTTAGCAGACTTCATAGAAAGATGTGACACCATCACCGCCAAAGATTTATCTATGGAAGCGGTGAGGATGCGGCTTTTCCCCTTCAGTCTGAAGGATAAAGCCAAGTCCTGGCTCAAGTCCGAACCGGCACTTATATACACGACCTGGGAGGGTCTAGCGAATGGTTTCTTAGCTAAGTTCTACCCTCCTAGGAAAACATCGCAAATTCGGACCCAGCTGCAAACATTTAAGCAGCAGCCTTTTGAATTCTTTTATGAGGCATGGGAGAGGTTTAAAGACCTTCAGCTTAGTTGTCCCCATCATGAGATACCCAATTGGTTACTTGCTCAGTCCTTATATGGAGGACCATTCGATGAACACAAATCGTCAATAAATGTCGCATGTGGCGGTGATATGGATTCTAAGATCCCAGAGGATCTCTTAAGACTCTTCGAGACCATAGATAAAAATAGCCACTCTTGGAGTAATGAGAGAGGTCCGGTAGCCCATGCCAACATAGCTGAATATGAGACCATCAAAGCCCTCACCAAACAAATAGCCAACCTCACTGAACAGGTGGCTAAGGTAAGTATGGTAAGTTCTTCATCTTCTAATTTCAATGCTAACAATTCTTCTATAGTATGTGATACATGTGGTACTCCAGGCCACTGTTCGAGCTCTTGCCCCCAAGTTTACAAGGAGGCAAATGCTCTTTACTGTAAGCCCAATGGAAACCCACATCCTAACCAATATACTGCAGATTATAAGCATCCAAACTTATCTTAGACTAGCACCAATGTGCTAAATCCACAACATGTCCAGGCTCCATTTCAACAACCACCTCCATACAAGCAATATGCTCAACCGCCTCAACCCAGCTGAGGTAGATGAGTTGAAAGGCATTGTGCGGAATCATATTCAGAGTAGTGTCACGCAAATGAAATTCCTTGAGACACAACTAGCTCAGATATCACAACTGATTAATACTCGGGCCCCCAATCAATTCCCGAGTCAACCAGAGCCCAAAAACAAGGAGCCCAATCAGATACATTCCGTGATCAAGGTAGAAGGTAATCAACTATCTGACATTCCTCTCCAGGAGGTGTCTCTTGTGGAGCCTATTATTGCTACTAACTCTGATGTTGTTTGTTCTAATATTGTTGAAATTAACCAGGAAAATAAGAAAAAGTCTAGGGTAACCGACATAAAAGTCGACTATATCCCTTTCCCTCAAAGGTTAGCCTAGGCTAAACTTGAGAAGAAGTACGAGAAGTTCTTTCAGTTGCTCAAAGACAAATCTTTAGAGTCGTCTTTTCTAGACATGCTAGCTCAAGCATCCACGGTTCTTAAAATGCCTAAGGATACACTATCCGACAAGCATGGGGGAATCACCAATGTTCCTAAGTTAGGAGACCCCGGGAATTTTAATATTATTGTCACTATTAGGGGTATTTCGATAGACAAGGCTTTATGTTATTTAGGTGCCGGTGTGAGTTTAATGCCATACTCGTTGTATAAAAGACTAGGAAACCTTGGTAAATTGGCTCCCCATGAGAATAAATTGCAGCTTGCCGACCGTAGCATTATTTACCCCAAGGGGATTTTGAGAGATGTGTTGGTGGGTATTGGTCGATCTGTGGTCCCTTGTGATTTTATGATTGTAGACATACCCGAGGATCATACGACCCCAATCATTTTAGGGAGACCGTGTTTAGCAACTTGTGGGACAGTTGTGGATGTTGCTAGAGGAAACATTGTGATGGACATAGGGGATGTTAAGCATGAGTTCAATATTGATCGTTCCTCTGCTTGTTCTGCCTCTGCTAATTCTGTGTGTCGTGTTGATACCCTTGCTAAGTCTAGTTATGAGTAAGACCTTGATGCCTTAGAGGCCTTCCTTAAAGGTACCGGGAGACGTGAAGAAGTAATGAGTTAGGAAGGTACTTGTGATGAAGTGTTTGATCTAACCCATGAACTATTGCAAGATGATGAAAATGTGTAGGGCAATGAGTTACAAGTCGGAAAATGAATGCATGATGTGCATGAAGTGATAAGGGAGAGTTCCACACCCCCTAAGGTAATTTCTAATAATCTTTTACCCAAACAGAGCCCTGATGTTGTCCCCCATGAAACTCGCAAGAAAGAATGTCGCAAGGATAACTCTTGAAAGAGAAAGAAAAAGAAAAGACTTGATGGGGACATCCATTTAAATTTTAATGATGAAGAGGCTAATTGGGTACATTATCTGAAAGATGTGCAATTGAATGCTTATGTTGAGAGGAACCTTTTCCTTTGCAACGATCTTGAACCCAGTTAACTGGGGTGAGTCACGTCGAGCTAACGACATTAAACAAAGCGCTTGCGGGAGGCAACCCGTGATTTTTAGCTTAGTTATTTCATAATTCTTGTCATTTTATTATTGTTGTTCTAGTTAATGTTTGTTAAGTGTGTAGGTATTGAAAAAAAAAGAGGAAGGTGAAAAAAGGGACAAAAGGTAAGCGACGAGTCATCACTCGTAATGTGACGCTCGTCGCACAACTCTCTGGAAACTTGAATGAGGCAGAAACATAAGCGACGATCGTCACTTCACATGTAACGCGTCGTCGCATACTTACTGGAAATAGCATTGAGGCAGAGAGCTGAGGGACGATCGTTGCTCCTCATACGACGAGTAGTCGCATACTTACTGGGAGTTTTGGTTTGCACAGAAACAAAGCGACGAGTCGTCGCTCCCCAAATTTGCGTCAGATCCAGCATTTCAAAAAGCCCATCCGGAACCCTATCCTTATTTCTCTTTACTTACCCACCCCACTAACCCCTTCTACCATCATCCTCATCCTCTCATCTTTCTATTTCTCTCTCTAAACCCTCATTCTCTCATCACTCTCAATATTCATTCCACCATTATCAAGGGTTCCATAGCTTCCAAATTCAAGGAGTTCAAGTGTTCCATTTAAAGTGTTCTACAAAGTCTCTCCTCTCAAAGGATCTCTTCAACTCCTCAAGGTATAATCCTCCTCCCTTTCTAATTGTGGTTGTGCTTCAAGTTTTAGGATTGTGGTTTTGTGGTTCTTACATGGTAAATCTTGGATTATTAATATTAAGTGCTTTATTCTCTAGATTGTTAATCCTAGATTGTTAGTTTGAAGTTGTTGGTCTCAAACTGGTGTGCATTGATTTGTGTTGTTAGATTTTTGTTGTTGTTGAGCTAGTTTACCTGATATTTATCATGAATCTATTTCGCTCAAAATCCAAAATAGCCCGCCAAGCCGGTGAACGGTCGTCCTCGCGACCCCACGGTCATGACTCCTCCCCACCAAGGAGGAGTCCACCGTGATGCATCACCACCACCACCTGAGCCCCGAAGGGCTCAAGGCAGCTTGTCGAATCGCACCATGGGATGTGTGCTCACACCATCTCAAGCCCAAACCTTCGTTAAGCTGCACAATCGAACCATCGTACCCACTAAGTTTCTAGATGACTTCCCCCTGTCCCTGAACGAAATCAAAGAGGGTGTACTGACCCTATTACGCACACTGTTTCATTACATTCAATGCTTTTAACCGCACCTACAGTATGACATACCCTCAGATCGCTAATGCATTTAGGTGGGGATTTTCTGAGGGTGAATAACCAACCCCCTCAAGGGAGGCAATTTGCAGGTTTTGGGCCGACATGACTGGACGCCTCCCATATGCTCGTGGGGGAAACAAAACGAGTAGGATCTGGCACCCCGCACTACGCTATGTGTACAGGTACCTCGCCATGACCGTCTTCGGTCAAGGTGAGCCCACACAAGTGCAACCGTTTGAGTTAGGGCATTTTTATGCCCTATGTGTCCCTGATCATCCGGTACCCAATTGGTTACATCTTTTTGTGACACGGTGCTTGGATATAAAAAATTCCGACAGGGGCAAGATATCCATCGGTGGTATGGTTCACATGTTAACTGAAAGTCTTCGGATTGATATCCCCGATGACTGTGCTACGTTAGATATTACCGCAGGTAACACCTATGACTACGCGGCCCTAAAGCACATTAAGTTCCTTCATTATAGGGGTCGCGATGGTCCATACTTTGTTTCCCAAATGTGCAGCTAATCTCCCTCCCCTGTGTACCCCCTTTGTTTCCCAAGATGTACGTGCTATCACTGCTAGAGTCATCCAATATACACGACAGAATCGGGTCGATATGTTGGGTGGCCACCATATACAGGAGGAGGCTGATGGAGATGACGAGGAGGAAGCCGGCCATGCTAAACAAGCCGCGCCTATAGAGGAGGATACCCATGGAGCTCAACCTCATCAGGAAGAGCCCCATCATGGGTATCAGTATCAGCAGCAGGTACCCCCATATGATTATGAAGAGGATCGGGCCTGGCGTAATGATATGCTGGACCGTGTTCGATACGTGGAAGGAAGGGTGGACCGTATAGATGATCAATTGCACACCCTTCACGAGACCTGCACATACCAGGGGAAGGAGCTGCATGATTCCTATGAATCGGATATGTATGACATCAATACACGTTTGAGTGCAGTGATGATGGCTCAGGAGGCCCAGCTTGACCATTCTGCGGGCAATCCGTTCCACGATCCTCGGGCCCAAATGGCTGAATTAGCGGCCGAGAGGGAGAGAGAGAAAGAAGCCGCCATGGAGGCTAAGAGATCCAGGAGAAAGTCTTTCTCCTGGTTTAGGCGCGACTCCTCTAGTGGTCACTGACGGCCACAGTCCTTTTTAGACTTCCCCTAACTGTATGCTTTGGATTTCATGGTTTAGTCCCTTTGCTATATTGATAAGCATTGAGGACACTACTTATTTTAACCATGGGGAGTCCACGCCCTTTTAGTGTAGATTTTTTAATTTTTTTGTTTTATTTTGTACTTTTATTTTTTATTTTCCCCAGATAGTTTAGGTTAGTTTTTAGTTTAGTTCTTTACTTTATGTTTATCTTTGTTTGTAAGATGTATTTAAAAGAAAAAAAACAAAAAAAAAAAAGAAGAGAATGCTAGCCATAAACCTGTGAAGGAGGCTAGGCAAAAGGAGAGTGAGTGTTCATTGGAGCTGCTGTTGCTGCTATCTTTATTCCTCCTACGCCGCGTCGTCATCTGCAGGTATATTTCTATCCTCATCTTTACTCTTCCTTTCTCTACATTCTAGCTCCACTATATTGTCACACCTTGTCCCACCGAGCTATCCTCACTCAGATTCTCGCACATCATCTTTTACTAACCACTGCATGTTTTTTTTGAGCTACAGATTTTGAACCACATATAAGCCCCCATCCTCTTTGATCCAAAGTAAGTTCTTGGATTGCGAGATCCAAGAGCTCCATTATTTTGAGCCTTCTAGTTTTGGAGTTTGAGTGTTTATTTTGGTATATTGTGTGTTGTGGTTGTGATGATGGATTTTTGTGTGTGGGTTGGGTTTGAGGTTGATAAGGGGTTTGGGATTTTGATGGGCTTACATGTGAGATCATTATATGAGGGGAAGGAGACTAAGATAGGAAGCCTCTTACTTTTGGGGAGCCATAAGGAGAACCGATGTCTATGCTTAAGAGGTAATGTTGCAATCGATGGTGCTATCCCGGTTCAACATTGGAGTTTATTAGGTAGGCTACATTCTTATGTTTATGTGCTACATTGTCATATCAAGGGTTACTAAAGACCCTGCCTCTTTAAGGTTACTGAACACCCTATTGCCATCCACCTTGAAAGGCAAGCATGGGAGAGCCCATTGCTTGTCTATTCACGTTTTCTATCCTACATGTTTGTATAGATTAAGCTTGATCATGCATTGTATTTTTCATTTTTTAGCTTGATATGTACTTTGTTTTTCATTGAAAAAGGGAAAGAAATTCATGCATGATAAGAGATAAGCCCAGCTAGGTTGAAAACCCGAAAGGACGACCTAGGCAAAAGAGTGGCATGAGTAAGGGAGCAAGTGAGATTTGAAAAAGTAAAAGAGTGGCTAGGGCGAAAACCCAAAAATGAGCCCCTAGGCAAAATGAGAGGAAAAGAGAGATACATTTTTTATTTACTTTGCATTTTGCTTTGGTGTTGGCGACATATGAATTCATTAATATTTGTTTGGGAGCCATAAGGGGGTTGAAGAATAGGGATTTTTGTTTTTGGTTTTTGATGTTTATATGCTTTTGATCTTTAATGTATATCTTATGTTGTGTGTTGTGTTAGCCAAGTGAAGGGGTTAAGTGGTATGAATGATTTGGACCCTTGGCGAACACCAGGAATTAGAGGCGTCTAGGAAGGGAGGCATAAGAAGTAGTTTAGGATTTGGAGACCGTGTCTTGGCCTTGTTTTACTTGTGTTTTCACCTTGATTTGCTCGAGGACGAGCAAAGACTAAGCATGGGGGAGTTTGATAAGTGCAATTATATGCACTTATCCGCATCAATTTTATGCTCCTTATATGAAGTTTTAGCGGGTTTTAGGCATGTAATTAGTAGTTTATTGCAAATTTTGTCTCATGAGGTTGATTTTTGTGTTTTATGTGATATATGAGGCAAAATTGGGGTTTTATGTTAGGTTCCGGAGTTATAAGAGGGTGAAGGCTTGGAGAAATAGCCTAAGACCCCTTGTTATGTGAAGAAACCATGCCAAGAGCGACTCCCGATGAAGAAGAAGCAAAGAAAGTGAAGTAATAAGCACCTAGCAGCCAAGCTACGAGTCGTCAACCCTATGTGACGCTCGTCGCATTCATCAGCTAAGCAATATGAGCATCCAGAGAGTAAGCGATGACTCGTCACTCATCATGTGATGCTCGTCGCCATTACGTACATAAGCATTGAAGTAACTAGAGAGAAAGCGACGAGTCGTCACTCATCATGTGACGCTCGTCGCCTCAAATCAGAGGATGCACATATTTTCCAGGGACTAGGCGACGAGTCGTCGCCCTATAAGCGACGCTCGTCGCTCGATCGATGAAGCACTCCAAATTCTTCCAGAGAATAGGCGACGAGTCGTCACCCATGAAGCGACGCTCGTCGCCCTTCAAAGCCGGGTCAATTTAGCAGTTTTCTTCTCTAATTTTTGGGGCCACAATTTAAAGTGGCGGTTACTAATTTCATATCTGGGCAGTTTCATTTTGTAATTTTCTGAATTTTCAGTACAGCTTTTAGTTTTTTTTTCAATTAACCTTTGAGGAACAATTTGTAGCATTTGGATTCTGCATTTTCGGTTTATGTTATTTCTCTGAATCGTAAGTTTTCTCATGTTATTGTTTTGTTCTTCGCTTTTGATCATTACTTGTTATAAGTCTTCCATAGCTATAAATTGTGAGTAGTTTCCTTATCTAGGGTTAGGTTAAAATCCCTAATTCGAAGCATGGATTGATATTTTATTGATTGATTGTATGTGATTTGAGCCTATAATTGAACTTATGCTTAATGAATCTTGATTTAAATATCTTTATTAACCTTTTCAATAAAACGGAAGTTTGAGATTACGATTAATTTAGGATCGAGATATATTTAAGTTAAATTCCTTCTAGTATTAACCAATATAACGGAAGTTTGAGGATTAATACTAGTTGGCCTTAAATTGATATTAGTCAATAAAGCTGAAGCTTGAGATTAATTAGATCGTGTTCCATTATGTCAATGGCTTAATTCCATACAATCATGAGAGTAATTGAATTCCATTATAGAATTAGGTGATGCCCGACGCCCTAGTGCTCATCATATCTTGTTTTAACACAACCTAACCTTTTTAATACTTGTTTTACTTTTTGCTTCCTAGATTAGATACAAACCCATTTGATTTGTTTTCCCCTGGTCTTGGTTGTCATAAGACATACAATCTAGAATTATATAGCCTCCTTGTGTTCGACCCGCACTACGCGTACACCGTGCGCTTGCGGTTAATTAAAATTTGCTCATCACTAAGTTTCACCCGAAACAGTTTGGTGCCGTTTGTGGGAACGAGTAACACCTCACTCTGAACAAGTCCAACCTTCTCCAAGGAGGAGACCTACACCCATTCATAAGCCTACCCCAATCAATTACTATGTAGAGGATGTAGCTGAAAGCTAAGAAAAACACCTCACTCAAAAGCATAAGGCTAATTACGCACCTCCTCATAACATTAAAAAAGAACATTCTCATCACCCCACCCGGGGCAATCATCATCGTAACATCTCAGCACAATCGTTGTATCATTCCATCTCTAACCGCGAAAGGGAAAGACAAGACCCTAACCCTAACCGGGGAAGGGAAGAACGTCGACAAGATCCTAACCGAACAAAGGCACACTCAGTCTTGGATGCTAGAAAGATAATTACCAGTCGAAAGCTTCATTCCGGGAAGTTAGATGCTCGTGCCCTCATCAAATCTAAGAAAAAAGAAATAGAACACACTTATCAATCAACCCCACTCCAAAGAGAAGAATTATCCCTTCAAAATAAGTTTGAAGAAGAAGGACCAGAATACGTTCCATTTGTCTTCAAGACCCCCATCACTAGTGGAAAAAAAACTATTGGCTGCGGTTTTTTTGCCCATATAGGCTGCGGTTTTGACTCGCAGCATTAGGAATAACAGCAGATGACAAACTCTTATTGGCTGCGGTCCTAAAAACCACAGCCTATAGACCATTTTCACAACAAAAAAAAGGGGATTATTGGCTGTGGTCAATGCAAGAACCGCAGCCTATGAGTGCTTTTTTTATTATTTTTTTTTCGTTTTATACATTTAACAACTTGGGATCCCATTTGCAGCTTCCTGTTCATCTTCCACTCTAATCCTCAATCTTTGGCAACCCCATAAACCTCCATAATTACCACCTTCGTTAAGAAAATACCCCAAAAAACTCTTAAGTGACAATGTTAAGCTTCCCAACACAACTTAATATGAATTCGAAAGTGCCCGAATGAAGAAGTTCACGCTCACCCCCCAAAAAGTTGTCAATCAAAACCCAACGAACCCACAATAGTTTAGATTTGAAGTCGCAAAAAGATCACCATAAAAAGCCCTAAAACAGAATTTATATCAGATCCAAAGGGCTGGAATAACTTGCAATTAAGCAATAAAGTATGAATTTAGGGACCCAATGCACGAAACAGGAAACAGAAAAATTGATAGACAAGAAGAGAATTACAACAACTATCTTAAAACTCTATTTGGAATTGTGGCAAGAGCAACAAAGATAAAGCTGAACTCTACCAGAAAGAAACCCAAATTAAAAACTAATGAATTTTGCAGTTTTAGATTTCACTTTAGTGTGAAATGTAAAAACCCAAAAGAGAAAATTACTTTAGTGTGAAATGTAAAAAGAACATCTGTTAAATAATTTTAAAACAAAAAACAAAAATTAGTTTGGAATCATCATACCGCATACCATTTTTCCAAGAAATCATACCGCAGAAACGAAGAAACGAAGCCAATTTACCAGATTTATTGTCTTTGGAATCATACTCAAATTCCAAGAAATCATACCGCAGAAACGAAGAAACGAAGCCAATTTTTCCAAGAAATCATACTCAAATTTCAATCAAAAAAAACGAAGAAGCCAATTTACCAGATTTACAAGATTCGAGAAACGAACTGTGGAAGACGATTCGAGAAACGAACTCTGGAAGAGGATTCGAGAAAAGAACCGTGGAAGAAGATTCGAGCTAGAAACGAACTGGAACATAATAATCAACTCTTTAGATTGGGTTTTGATAAAAAAAATTGGGTTATTGATAGCTAGATTGGGGTTTTGATTATAGCTAGAAACGAACAGAATTGGGGTTTTGATTATAGCTAGAAAAGAACAGAATTGAGGCACCTCAAATTGGGTTTAGAAAGGAGATAGCTAGGTTGGGGTTTTGATTATAGTGGAGGAGCCTCAAAGCTGGTAATTTCTTAGGGTTTTTGATAAGAGATTTCTTAGGTTTACAAGTGTCTTTGGGCTTGGGCTTAAATTGGGTTATTTGCTGCGGTCAAAGGCAATGACCGCAGCCTATAAGTTTTTTTTGGGTTATTTGCTGCGGTTTATGTAAATACCGCAGCCTATGTATAATTTATTTTTTTTGCGATATTTTTCTTCTATTTTAAGCTGCGTCTTTGAACAACCGCAGCCTATGTCTCGCAGCCAATGGCTTTTTTTCCACTAGTGCATGTTTGCTCGAATTTTAGGTACTCCTAATTGAAGTAAGGTCAAGATCTCTAACATAGTTTCCTTTGATGGAACCCAAGATCCTCAAGAACATATAGAATCATATGTGAAGCTCTTCTTTGTAAGTTCTTTCCTACTACCCTAACCCGGATGGCTCTGTTTTTGTATACACCACTATCTTGCGGGAGTATTGATAGTTTCTCTCAACTCGAGAAGATAATCTTAGATCATTTTATTGTCTCTAAGAGACAAAAGAAGTCAAGTATTCACCTTATGTACGTTTGTTATCCAGCAAGAAGGAGAGTTAGTCTCCATTTACATAAAGAGGTTCCATGATGAAGTCCTGACCATTACGCACATAAATGATTCTACAATTGTACCGGCACTCATTAATGGATTGAGAACTCATAAGTTAAAATGCAACTCATTGAGAATGGAGTTACCTCCCATGTTGAAGCAATGCAAATCGCTCAAATGTTTATTCAAGCCTAAGATATTTGCATACCTATAGACTCTCAAGCTAAGAAGAACAAGAATGATAAACTGCAATCCTAGCTGTCTTAGCCACATGCAAAACCTTACCAAAAAGAATACACTGGATACCCTCTGATGGGGTCAGGTAGGCAAGAAACTCATAGGTTTCATCAGTGTTACTCGATGGAATTGTCAAAAGTGCTGAAGGATGGAGGCTATGATCCTCGATTCAACAGGAACCGAACGGACATTTGGTATGCCATTAGATCTGAACTTCGATAACCTCCTCAAGGGAGTACTTCAATGAATAGAAGAAATATGGACTTCTGGTGTGAGTATCACAAGGATCATGGTCAAACCCTTGCCAAAGTTGTTAAAATAGGTATTCTACTTAGAATCGTTTACAAGGGCAGAATCAAATCGGTAGAATCGAATCGTAGAATCATATTATACTACAAATAAACTTAAATATATTAAATATATAGTTTCTTATCATTATTTTCCATTTTAAAAGTCTAAATTTATGAATAAAAGTTTCAAACTTCATTGACTTTATTTTTAAGAATGTAAAGCAAACTTTTTAATAATTAGTTTAAATCTTCAAACAAATTAAGAAATTTATTTTTTAAAAGTTTTCATGATGATACTTTTGAAACTCATTTATATAAGTGAAAGAGATTAGTAAAACATGGTATATAAAAAAATTAATAATAATTAATATACTAGATTAGAAGAATCGAATCATTAAATCGCAAAATCGTGTTATGATTCTACATTTTATTCCAACTGGAATCGTAAGATTCTACAACTTCAATATTCTACCTACGATTCAACCTGCTCACTTTATTTTGGATCGTAAAATCGTAGAATTAGATTAGAATCGCGTTTTTAACAACAATGACCCTTGCTCATTGTCGAGAACTAAAGAAAGTCCTTAATCGACTTGGAAATGAAGGAAAATTGGGACGCTTCATGAATCAGAATCAACATTAACAACCTTACCGGTCTAGGCAAGGGTCATAAAATAATCAAAGGCGGGATCAAAACTCTGATAGGAAAAAAGAAGAGCAGACTAGTGTCACTAAAGGCTTCGTTACTGTCATATCTAATGCATACTCAAAATTTTAGGCAATCAACAAGTTCATCAAGGATAGTGTTCATACTTTCCTAAAGCCCAGCATCACAAGTACTCCAAAGTCTAGTAGCATGGTATAATCGACCATCATAAGAGGGTATTATGCGTTGTTAGAATATTAAACATGTAGCAAAATCCTTAAAATATTAAACAAGTACTCTCCCTTAATTTCAAAGCAATTGAGTTTGTTTTCTTTTCCTCGTAAATTTCACTCAACATTCACTCCACATAATCAATCTTATAGCGAGGATCAAATACTACTACAATGAAAATGATCACGTTTATTTTTTCAAGATCACTCCACATACTTTATATAGAAAAAATTTTCAATCTTTAATAACAGTTCATTGTCTAGAGTAATGTGATGAACCGTTATTAAAGATTGAAAATTTTTTCTATATAAATTATGTGTAAACCAAGTTGTATTTGTTAGTTGGGTATTTTTAGGACAATTTTATTTTGGATGATAAATTGTGTAATTATATATTATTATCATTAGTCATAGAAGATAATTCTATTGCAATCTCAACACGATACAAAATTCAAATCAAACATGCCCACGAAAGTTGGACCCGTTTTGGTCTCGAATCTAATACTGGGTCTTACCTATGAAAATGGATATGGATCCGAATCTATTTGAACCTGGTCTAGATCTGACCCTTGCTTTTCCTATGAGGGTGGTTGATTGTAAACGGTGGAGTGATTGTGGGAATTTGTTGGATTTTTGTTAAATATGTAGAATTTCGTCAATATCATCATCAATTAGTGCTAGTGACGCACATGGCTTCAAGACCATATTGGACTTGCCTAGACTCGCCCCTTTTTAAGGTGTGGATCTATTTTTTTGCGCCCCTATGGATCCGGATTCCAGTCCAAATCCAAAAAAGATTCGTACAAATCAAAGTAAATTTAAATTCATTCTAAACTTATTTCTAAATCTATTTAAACTCAATTTAGACTTATATCTTTCCAAAAAAAAACTTTAGACTTACATACAACTCATAGAGTACTAATGAAACCTATAAAACGTATAAAACGTAAAAAAGTTTAAGTATGAATAATTGAATCAATATCTATTTAAGACCCATTTAAGACCCTAGATCCACCTAGGTCCACAATTTTAAAACCTATAAGAATTAAGGTCGGGGTATAGATTCACAAAAAATTAATAGGTTTAGATTCGAATAAGTTTAGACACGCCCCAATCAGACCCTTAACCATCCATATGAAGATAAAAAGTAGAGGCTTCATCATTGAAGGCATTACCTTGAAGATAGTTATTTCTTCCAAGGCTAATTTTAATTTTACAGTTTCAAAAGATGGTAGTGGATTATGTTGTTGAGTATGAGTAACCAAGCTACCAAGGAACAACCTAGTTGGAGCTCCTAGGTCAACAATCATCTCATCTAACACCACATCGATTTCAGAGAAACAAATCCATTTCTCTTAGAAGCACAAGATTTCATGTATCAAAATTGGATCATTCCTACAACAGCAAATCTCAAAATCTTGATCCCAACGATATGAAGTCCTCTACATAAACCTAGACAAATCTAGATAAAAGCTTGTCGGTAACTAATGTATCAACAATGAATCATTCCTTGGGAAAGCACTATCAAAGTTAGGACCTTTATATTCTGTAAAAAATTAAAGAAAGCATTTGAAGTTGCATACTAAACCGACAAAGCAATCCGTCTGAATACTGCTCGGAAGGTCTGCCCCCCATTCCTAGCGACTTTCTGCCCTTCCTCAGTTGCAGATTCTAATAGTTTTACAACTGGATCGGCTTCAAGTTCTTCGTTTGGAATAGCCTCAAACATGGGATGATTCTCAAGACATGTCTTCATCCACACCCCCAGCTCTTCAACATCAGTGATAGTGTAAATAATTCCGCCTTCTCGAAGAACATAAGCATATTCATCTAGCAAGAATGGGCTGATTACTCTGCGACGATGATTCTTCTCTTTGAAGTGTGGATCCGGAAACAAGAAAAACATCTTTGATAGTTGACCCTTCTCAAAATAGTTTGGAATATACTTCATGGAGTTAGTCCGTACCACAGAGATATTCTGGTATTGACCAGGACTTGTTGTTCTTAATCCCAAAATCCGTTCCTTTACATATTCTGTCACTTTATCTCTTATCTCCATACCAATCATTAACTTTTCAGGAAACAAAGTTGCAAGGCTGATGAGAAGCCCTCCAAAACCACATCCTATGTCGGCAAACTCAATCTTTCTTGCATCTCCGGATCGGTCAGGTGAAGTAAAAATTTGAGGATAATGAAGGGAATAATCAACATGATGAGGTGAAAGTGGAACAGGGAAGTGAGAATCACTTAATGGATTACTATGGGCTCGAGCACGATAGAATCGCTTCCGAGGCAAACCTGTTGACTTGTTTAAAGTTGGGTTTTCCTTGCTCTCTAACATGATTGAACAGGATGATTGACTAACGCAGAGTTGATGCTTGCAGAGATCTGCTAAAAGTGACCCAAAAACAAAACCGAATTAAAAGGGACACAAGACAGGTCCGCCATCCATGAAATTACAAAAAATAGCAAAAGTATGGGCAAGTGAAACAAAAGTTTCAAATTATGTAACAAAATGCAATTATAAAATATAAAGATAAAAAAGGAAATAGGGTGATAAAATAAACAAGGAGGAGAAGAAGTAGTCCAATCATAAACCCAAAGAAGGTTCACTACTAAAACCAATTGGTAAGAGTAGGAGTTACTCCTTGACTATATAAAGTCATGCATACTCTCCTCTTTCTCCGATGTGGGACAACTTACACGTGGGTAACTCATGGGTACTTCAACATAGGTTAAGTCTATAAGTAGGAGAAGGTTAACCTATTGTCAATATCCTGGTGAAGCTCCACAAGCAGATAAATTTTAATATGTTAGCAAAGCATTTTCTAGACATCCTGAAGGATATGCCATACATGCAAATACTATGTGACACAACACAATACACAAATTCTCAACTTGATATATATTCATCATCAAAATGTTTCTGCTTGCAAGGAAAATAGCTAAACTTCCACTTGAATCTTTGAATAAAGACCACTCAAAAGGCAACAAAATTTTTCCTAGAGCTTTGTCATGAAACAGGTCTATCCAATTATGAATATATACTTAAATGGTCAAGCCAATATACTTCCTCCATCCCCAAAAGTACACAACTCTCCTGAACGTTTGAGTTCATTTTGTGAAAAAAGTTGGATCCCGAAGTAACAAATTTACTAAGCATCGGATATGAAGCACACTACATCTGATTCTGTTTCCCATTTCCATGAGGCAATACCCTCTTCTCTTGATCCATAAAAGTGATAGAAGTGTCTGTTTATCATAGAATCTGCTGATTGCCATCATAAGCATACTTACAAACAAAAAAATTAACAATAAGCACACAAAAGCAGTTGTAGCACAGTGACAGTGGGAAAAAGAGAGAGTAAAGGATAACCATAGGCTCCAAAAGTCCATTGTAAAAATTAACCTATACAAGACCATTCAGATTCAACCAGTATAGCATTGTTGATAGTTAAAGTTGACGACAATGGTCTTAATTATATTCAGGAAGCAAAGTACGAAACAAAAAAGTTCGACAAATTGAAGCAACCCTATTTAAGTATATTCAGGCTTCAAAGACTTCATACAAATGGTAGTCGAAAATTAGGTCAACAAAAATGCAGCTCCTCTAAGATACTCAAATCACTAACAAAATTAGTTTGTTTTTGAGTATTAACATATGATTTTCAAAGAAATTCTGAGACCAACCCTTTAATTTTATTAGCAACCAAAAAACAAAATGATAAAAGTGAACTTACATATGATTTTCTGGATCAAAAACCCAAAGAGAATTAAAGAGTACTTCTTCTTCAAACGTTTCAATCTTTCTTGATAAGCAAACCGATCCACATAGTAGAATTAAGAATAATAATTAATGGTGATCAACTTCCAAATCTTCATCTCTGTATTATTATTGTTTAAAATTAAGAAAACTAAGTTGCTGATGTGCGTGTGTTAAGATTCATACATTAGAAACTAAAATCAGGTTATAAGAAATTTAGAGATTATGTAAAAAACGGCTGGCATAGAGACGAAGATTTGATTGAGTTATCCCAAATTTAGAGAGAGAGAATAAGTAGGGTTCTTATTGGGTCTATTATATCATGGGCTAAGTTTCCTTGCTTCATTTTGGAAAATTTGAAAAAATAAGCTTTATTGACAAAAAAAATTAAAAAATAAGCTTCGGAGAAACTTTGTTTCCAAAATAAGCGCTTGTTGCTCCGAAGCTAGGTTATGGATATTAATCGTTGTTAGTGACAGCGAACAAAAAAGCAGGTAAAAAATAGTTAAGTGTTTGTTCGCTGTTAGTAACAGCGCACAAAGACTTTGGTCAAAAACATTAAATGGCTTATTCGCTGTTTAAAACATCGAAGTTGTGTAGTGTTTGTGGAATACTGCTCAGCAACTTGACACGTGGATGGCAACAAAACTGATTAAATTTGCTTCATTTAATAATTACTGCATTTGTTCTTCTTCTTCTCTATTTTAAATACGCCTCACATAACTTTATTTACGGGTCTTTTATTAATTTTGCAAAGTCATCACCATACTCCATAACTAAGTTTTATAGTGATGCAAGCTGAAGGCAATTCGCCATGGAGGCTGAAGAACGACTATTAATGGTGGGTATTAGGTTTTTGTTGTTGAACTTTGGTGAGAATGATGACAAATTGTGTAGACCTTCATATCAAAGGATGAGTCTTGAGTGAGTTGA
This sequence comes from Amaranthus cruentus, assembly GCA_019425755.1. Classification (NCBI taxonomy): domain Eukaryota; kingdom Viridiplantae; phylum Streptophyta; class Magnoliopsida; order Caryophyllales; family Amaranthaceae; genus Amaranthus; species Amaranthus cruentus. The sequence goes on along the minus strand of CM033457.1, from coordinate 5,757,806 downwards.
ATGCATAGGGAAGGAAAGCAGCAAAAAGATGTTTAAGCTTTGGTAGTGGGTTTTGATTTTTGACAATGGAGGTTGTAATTGTGGGTTGATCATGGTGGTTTTGTTCTTGAGTAGTTTACATATAAATTGAAGTGAAATAGTTTTTGTGTCTATCAACCTAATAAAAAAATGGTGCAGTTTTTTGTTTCTCTCGCTTCAATTTTAGAGATAGATTTTATCATTGTTTATCTTAGTTTTGTTGTTTTTTGTAATTGAGATTTGAGAATATGGAGAAGAACGTGAAATTTGGTTGAAAAGGTAGAAAAGCCTAGTACATAACAAAGCTGAACAATAGCAAATCAGAGCCAGGTGTCATGGTCCCACTGTCCCACATGGTAGTGAATCCTCTTGTAATTATATATAAACTACTCCAAACAAGTTTCTAACTTGAGTCGCTGTTTAAAACAGCGAATAAATAATTTGTTTTTTTGGCCTAAATTCTCTGCACGATATTACTAACAGCGAACAAACACTCGACTATTTTTAACCTACTTATTTGTTCGCTGTTATTAATAGTGAACAACCTCCAAACCTAGATTTGGAGCAACAAGCGCTTATTTTGGGAACAAAGTTTCTCTGAAGCTTATTTTTTAATTTTTTTTGTCAATAAAGCTTATTTTTTTCAAATTTTCCTTCATTTACCCATTCTAAAAAATAGGAAATGTAGACCATCAAAATAAAATCAGCTAGTCTCTTGAGAGATCGTCTTTTTGAGAGACATCTCTCAGACCCAATTTATTAAAGCTTATTGCCTATATTTAGGCTACATTTTCCCTAATGGGCCAACCCAATAGAAATGGTCTCTCAAAGTGACCGTCTCTGACAAGAATTTGTGAAATAAAATAATTGTGTATCGAAAATTAAGAAAAAATTCAAACGATATAGTCATGGTGAGACAATTTGTATTGGACTGATTGAATGTACATTTAAAGTTCTAAAGTGATGAATTATAAAGTTAAAGCGATCACTTACAATTTTAAAATGATCAATTATAATCTTAAAGTAGAGTCTTACAATACTCAACATTAACCTTAAAGTAATCACTTAGAATTTTAAAGTGACTAAATAAATAAATACACTGATTATATGTATTTGTTAGTAATGAATCGTTTTCATATAATACTTAGTGGAATATTAACATGGCATGTAAACCAAGCTATCCACCCAACCATATTCAACATGATTTTGTGCTTTGATATTTTACTGAGCAAAGCAAGTTAAAACACTAAACTAATAATTCTATTTTATATGCCCGAAATCACTTATGAGACGATATCTATTAATCTGAAATCAATGAACACTAATCGGCAAAAAGTGACCATTTATAATCTTAAAGAGTTCAATAAAAACCATAAAATGAAAACAAACATTGAAACTTTAAAGTTAATTAATTAATTAGGATAATTTTTATAATATTATTACTTTTACATGTCAGCAATTATTTATTTATAATGTAGGAACTATCCATGGATAAAGAAAATTATTTTGTTATGATTATAAGGTCAAAAAGAAAATCAATACTAGACGAAAGAGAAAATTTTTTTTTAATAGGAAAGACGAAAGAGTATATATATATATATATATATATATATATATATATATATATATATATATATATGATATATATATATATATATATATTATAATATATATATATATATGTATATCATATATATATATATATATATATATATATATATATATATATATATATGATAGATATATATATATATGTATATATACATATATACATATGTATATATATATATATATGTGTGTGTGTGTGTGTTGTGTGTGTGTGTGTGTGTGTGTGTGTGTGTGTGTGTGTGTGTGTGCGTTCTGTGTCATGTATATATATATATATTATATATATATATATATATATATATATATATATATATATATATATATATATATATATATATATATATATATATATATATATATATATATATATATATATATATATATATATATATATATATATATCCTAGTTGTGGGGCCGCGCCAAGTTACACTATCGATTTCGATAATGTTACTTTAAAAGTTTTAATTAACAAAAAGACAAATATAAGTATTAGATTGTCAACGTGTTGCAACAACAACCCAGTAGCATCAGTGGAGCAGCTCGTGAATGAAGGTAACAACCAGCAAAGAACAATATATGTATGACTCAATTGAGACTGTGCAGACCAAACAAGACCAAAAGCATAACATAGAATTATAAAAGGTTTAGATAGGCTATTGGAAAATTACCAATGTCAGTGCTTCTTGAAGACTGCTTTTCAATATCTCTGCAATTTGAAAACCATCAGACATTCAACACTCAGAAGCATCTTGAAGACTGCCCTTCAATGCCTGAAAACTAAGCAATATGCAATCATTTGCCTCCACAGAATTGGGTTGCACATACCAGCAGGTGATAGTTTCATTCCTGACCAAGAAAAAATGTCAACAGCAGGATATAATCATGAAAATTTAATTCAAGACAAACGAATGCATAGCATGTAGAAGGGTTTCCATATATAGTTTTGTAGAAGGGTTTTAAGTACCACAATAGCATATATGCACAAACAAAGCGTATTAGACCAGTACACACATCAGTAGTTACATCTAAGCACAATTCATAACAGGGATACATCTAGAGAAGGTCTATAAAGTAGCGAAATTCTACAAAAGTCTGAATGCGTAGCACGTAGAGCGTTCAAAAGGTGTGCACAACACAAATAACCCAAAAAATAATCATGGTAGAAGTTTAGGATGCCATGTCATATGGTTTAAAACTTTATTGCATCTAGCCAAAGTCGAAAGAACCCAAAAGCAATCATAGTAAATCTTTAGCAAGTGGTGTCATCGGGTTTAGAACTACATTCCATATGTCCAAATTCTAAACGGCGACGCACTTGTAGCTCTTCTGCTGGTGGATTCGGTGAAGATGATGAGGCAGCTGTAGATGGATTAGAGTTTGGTGTTAGAGAGGTATGTTGATCTGCAGCAACAGAAGTGGAGGAAAACAGTTGCGCACTTTCTAACTTTGTAGGTGTTGGAGAACCGACAACAATTTCACTTGGGTTTATGGGCTTTGATGCAATGGTGGTTTGGAGCTGTCCAATCGGTGACTGATTTGCTTGTGTTGGAAGCGGTTCGACCAAAATCAATTTTAACACCCACTTTAGGACTTCGTTCTTTGATAACTCTGCTGTGGGGCCTACTTCAATGCATATAGCTTTGTTTTTAAATGAGCTTGCTATCTCTTCGTAAGCAGTAATCTCTTCCTGTTTATTAAAAAATATATTAATATTTTCGGTTTTTCTTCAATCAAAAAAATACATTTACAAAACTTACAGAAGTTGTGGGAGCATATAAAGCATCAATTGTTTTTCCAAATAACTTAGCCACGTCATCATTGAAAGCTGTGAGATTAATAGAGTCAATGTCATCAACAACATCGAATGTTTGAGCTAATCTGAAAATTTGGAAAAGCAAGACAGAAGATTCATCAAAGAAGAACAAGAATGTTAGCAAATTGCACTTGCTTAATGAATAAAATTAGTGGGGAAACCTGGGCAAAGAAATGGAGTCTTTTTTGTGACACCATTGACAAGTATAAACTTTATACTTATCTGTGTCTGTTTTCTTGTTGCAAGAGCCACACCCTAAAAATTTGCGAATATCATCGTAGTTGCATGTGGGGATGAATGCTTTAATAAAATAGCGATCATCTTGTATTGTGTTGTTAGCCTGTATATTGTAAAAGTACTTTTGTAAGTTAAGTTGTTTGAAATAGCTAAGATAACAATAAGAATTAATATAAAGTATGAAGAAATATTGTTTTGTTCTTAATTAAAGCTATCGCTGTATGGCCCCGTTGTTGCAGTGGTGTGCGAGTTTCATGAGCATTATTCACCATAATAACATCAGAATTATTGTTGAATTAGTATAGGAATCCAATGCCATCAACTCAAAGATTAAGAAGTAACCCAACGGTCATATCAGAAGAAAAAGTCGACTCGACTTTTGCTCCAAACCCAGGAAAGTCGAGTCGGGTTTTCTTGCTGGACAAATGGGATTTTCCTTAACATAAAGTCGAGTCGGATTTAGGTCCATAACAAGGAAAGCCGAGTCGGCTTTTTGTGCTGACTTGGTTTTCCTTTTATCCGTTTTATCCTATTCTTTGAACTTTTTTTGGACCACGTAAATTAATACATATTGTCCCACTACTTTAGTACTATTTAGTGATTATAAACTTAGGATTATTAGACACTAAATGTTCAACAATCCTCCCCAATTTAGGGTATAATAAGCCTCTCATTTACAAAACAAAAATTATAATACATTTCATGCATCAACGCTAATATTCCTTCGGATTGAATTAATGCCTAGTACAACACACTTCACAAGTGATCGAGCCAAAATTGATTTCCATACGGATTTGAATCAAATGACCCTTCCAATCACTTGAATTAACAACTTTGTTGTATCTATATATTTAATTATTTTTTATAACGACATATATTGTTACGAATTTTTTATTTAATTTTAACAACTAAGGTTTTCGTTGCAAACAATGCAGATTAAATTGGAAAAATATTTTTAGTGATGAAAAGTTGATTTTCTTTTTTGGCAACGACTATTTAGCAACAACAATCGCTTTCGCAACAACATGTATATTTCGCAATGAGAAAAATGTAGTCATTGCTAAAATTTGTTGTCAAAAATGATTTTTTTATGGTATAATTAAACAGTTCTACTTAAATGAACAAATATTAATTAGTTGTTTTGCTTGAGTTTTAGTTGTCTTTTACTTTGTAGAGGATTTATGACCTTGCTTATTTGGTGTATCTTGGAGTATTTGTAGCCTATGATTGGGATGTTTGAAATGTCCCAAAAACTCCATTAGCAAATGTCAAAAGCAATCCAATAAATATCAACTTGTTTGAGTGCTACAACTGATGACGTGTTGCTTGTTAATTGGTCCTTCGGCGGTGCAATTAATGCCCTAACAGAATTCCCTTCTTTAGCCTCTGACAGACAAAGTTGTTAAAATCACGATTCTACTTAAAATCGTTTAGAGAGGTAAAATCTAATCGGTAGTATGAATCGTAGAATCATGCGATTTAACAAATAAACTTAAATATATTAAATCTATCTACTTTTTATCATTATTATATTCACAAGTTTAGATTTATGAATTAAAGTTTGTTTGACTTTATTTTTAAGAATATAACGAAAACTTTTTAATTCTTAGTTTAAATGTTCGTACCGATTAAGAAATTTGTTTTATTAAAAGTTTTCATGATGAAAAATTTGAAATTTATGTGTATATGTGAAAGAGATTAGTAAAAGATGGTACATAAGAAAAATTAAAAATAATGCATAAATTAGTAGAATCAGATTGTTAAATCGTAGAATCGTGTTATGATTCTACTTCCACTTATGGAAAATTTGTCTTTACCAGCAAGAAAAGGTCACTAAATTAAAGGAATTCGACTATGAGAGAGGTGAAAAAATGGGTTAGAAAGTAATGAAAAATAAATAAAAATATATAACAATTAATTCCATTATTTTAGGATAGAAATTTACCCTAGGGGAGGATGGCGGAAATCTTTTCCACCAAATGAGGAAAATCATTCTCTTTTTTTATTCACCGTTTTTAGTTTACTCTCATTCTAGTTCTTTTACAATTATTTCAATTATTTTATTTCATTTTTAATTACCTTTGTTCCTTCAATTTGACCTTTTTTATCCCCTAAATATTTACTCCTAATTCAAATGAGCACTAAAATTTCACAACTCATCCAGTTTTAGGGTTGTTGATGTGAATTATTTTTTGCTTTAGTATAATGTATAGATGGATAGATGGATAAATATATAGATTTATTATTGGACGAAGACATATAGGATTGACTCATTAATTTTCAATTTTGTTTAGCATAATTAATTGATAAATATTTTGGAAAATAAACATAGCAACTTACATAACTAATTTTGGTTAGGATTGGTTTAAAATAAGATTCTTTGTAACATTGTGTATATAATGGGCCCTTTATTGATATTAAGAATGAAGTAGTTGAGAATTAATTGATTTCAACCAAGTGATAGAGAAAGAAATGGACATGTTTTCATTTTATGAATAATAATTGATGCAAGAAATTAATTTCATATCAACTCATGAGAGGAAAAATCAATTAGAAAAAAATATTTCTTTCGTTTATCTTATCATCATTATATTTTGGCCGAGTATATTCTCTCTGTCTCTCTCATTTTGCACTAAGTGTAAAATAGATTTAATTTAGTAGAAAGAGAAATTAGATTGAAAAATACGACAAAAACAAGTAAAAGAAATGAATATGTAGTTTAAATGTATAAGTTTGTATAAGATTAAAAAGAAGAAGGTAAAACTAGTACAAAATAAAACAAACATATCAATTACTTTTATTTGATGGTATCAAAACTTGAACTTTTAATCTTATATGGATAGAGATTTAGAGCTTCCACCTTCAAAACATCAGATCAACTTGTATGTATTACTTGACAGCTGGGAAACGACCGACTAGTTAGATCATTTTTTAATTTTGTATTTAGCACAATTTTAATTTTCATATGTATGTTTATTTTTTGATAGTTTTGGATTAGTATAATTTTGTAGAGTCTATTTACTAGACTTATTTTATCGTCTCTAAATTTATTGTTTTTTTTTTGGCAAAGAGCAAAAAATCATACAATTTGATAATTTTGCTGTAAAATGACAAATGACAGCTTATAAGCTTTGTCAAATGTCATTATTTCAATGATTAATGTAGTATTACGTGTCAATTAATTAAATAATTAACTACCCAAATCAACACATGCATCATTTTAAACAAGTTTTTAATAAATAAAAAGGTTAATTAATCTAAAGTTTTATAACAGCAAAATATTATACCTAAATAATAAATTCTATAGAATACATAATTGACAATTTAACACGCATCATTGCTTTAAAATAGTATGCAAGTTTTCAATTATTGCTAATAAGAGGACACAAAGTAACTAAAAATTTTCGATTGGCAAGTAATGTATACTTTATTATACTATAAACTAAATAATAGCATTTTATATCAATATACACAAAGCCTTAGAAGTTACTTAGTAAAAATAAGCATTTATGGGGAATGACTAAGACAACAAGATCTATCAAAAAAATTTTTATACTTAATTTAATCGGCGAATTAATATATAAATGAATTCTATTTAACTTACAAAGACAACTTTTACTTTGAGAACTTACAAGACAATTTCAATTTTCATGTTTAAGATCATCCACAAACTATTTAATTTATTATACAAATAAATAAGAAAAAATAAATATTAATAATCCAACCTTTTGCAATTCCGCTGTGAATAATTCAATTTTTGGATTATTTTCTAATAATTCAACATTTGCCTTTAGTTCGCTGTAAATAATCCAATTTTTATTTTTCTTTGCTAGTAGCATACCCTATTATTACACATTATAAGTAATACAGTATGTTATGGGAAAACTTATCGCAAATGTTGGGTTATAAGAAAATAATCTAAATGTGAGATAATTCATAGCGGATGAGTTATAGGTTAGATTATTAATGTCAATTTTTCCAATAAACAATGTCATATATATCACAATATCTTAACAAATATTATTCCATCTTTAGTATATAGTATGTTTGTTTACATATCTTTCAAAATCATATTTATTTATATTTTTGTAAAAACAACTTCCTACATTGTTAGAGAAATATCATAATTTTTAAAATTGTACATAAGCTTCTTAGAATTTGTAAATTTACTCTGCGCCTCGCAAATCTAAAAAAAATTAATTCAAAAAACAAATTATAATAAATTTTAAATTAACAATAGCATAACCATGATTGATAATTTAGGATTACTTCTAATTTTAT